>JAGFPH010000044.1:533326-597278 GCA_018207615.1 Philaenus spumarius
ATGAAGCATACAACAACTAGGCACTAGTAGTGTTGTTACCTGCCAGTAGCATTCATCCGTTTTCGTTATCTCAATGGAATTTTACTTTTTTCTCGACGATGCGGTCCTAACAGACAGAGACTGCAGGATGACAAAACGGACAGTTCGAAAAACCTATCCCTTCCTTTCCAATTTAGAAGAAAACAGAATTGTAACGCAAAGAATGATAAAACGGATAGTGTGGACCTACACTAAGAAGTAAGTAAAGTCAGTGATTTTTTCTGTCAAAGAGCACTGAATCGACTTGAGGATGCAATGTTCCACCATCGCTGCATGAACATAACATCATTTGGTGTCGATGTAGCATAAAGCGAGGTCAAGAGCATATGCCTTAACAAGTCAATATGTTGATATTGTTCATGAAATCCGTCTATTCCGAATTCCCGCTAAACCGAATAAGACCTCGTTTTTTCATATCATGTTACAGTTGCCATTCGGTGCACAACCAAAACATTTTTTAAATGTCCTGTGTTGTGTATTTAATTTAATGTTTGATGACCTCGGTCGAATAATTTACTTATTATGTCTAAAGTTGGGATAAAAGTCCCGAAATGCATCACTATAATATTTATATGAAAATAGAGGTCATTTGATTGAAACAAAGGTAAGAAACTTTATTCATTTGAATCAGTTGAAGAAGTATTTCATAAAACTTTTTTAAACTTTTGTTTTGGGAGACCAAGGAAATACAGGCCATTACAATTATTTGTGTTTCTGTATTCTACTAAAGTACTTTGACGCGCCCGTGATTAGGGTTTGCAAATGTTTAGTAACTTTATGAGCATCACGAAATGGTGGGAATCGGTACCAGTATGGTCCGTCTATAGTCTTGCCGCTTCGTACAGTTGGTCGACCGATCAGCGGACAGCATGTGAAGTTGGACGGGTGGAGGAAAGGCAGGCATCTTGAGGAGTGTTGTTTTCGAACGATCGTTAGCGAGTGCCAGTCAATTCATTTTCTAGAATGATAAATTAATAAATAATGAGCGGCTAACAGATAAACTGGTTTAGGCTATAGTGTAAACGGGGACCATGAGACAGTAAACGTCCGAAAGTGATTCAATGGCGATATGACTTAATAGTGTGTTGAAAGCTTGACATGTCTAGTTGTGAACATGGTCTAAGTAATTTATCTTTAATTCGTTAGTGTGCATCAAAGCTGGTTCCCCTTGTGTGAGGCTAATTAAGTTAAGTGGTGGGGATAATAAATCACAGGTGTGGTTCGTCTAAACTAAGCGATACTCGTCCCTTCTGGCAATCGTAAGTGATGAAATAGGGCCCAGTAGTACGCAAATAAATAAGTCCCTCAAGTAACGATATAGTTACAAATTGGTAGCAGATACGGTTACAAGCAACAATAATTACCTTACCACTAGCCTCACATGAGTGACTATTTTTTCATGGCTTAATTTAAAACCAGGCAAAATTAGGCCTTAGCTAATGCAACAAGTAGTCTATAGGTAAGATTCTATTGTTCTTACACATGTCTAAACCGACTTCTGGTATTTTATTAAGGTGTCCCTTTGCTCTAATTTCACCTTTTTTTAAATTAATTATTCACACTAGGTATTAAATTCATTTACATTTAATATAACTTTTACCCTCTATCCAAAACCATTATTCCCATCGATTTAATTTCGTAATTTACCCGTGATTACTTAACACAACCTACACATTTGATTCAGTGCAAGTTTGGAAATACAAGACGCACATAACAGGAATTAACGGTATTCGTAAGTATAGTGCGCAAAATTGTATGGTGAGTTCTTGAATTTATGATTACTTCTAGCCTAATTCAATTACAGGGTGTCCAGCAGTTGAGCTTCAGAAAATTCCCGTACAATTCCCGGTTTTTGCCGTACAAACCACGGAAAATAACCGCATTTGTCACAGTTTTAATTAAACCTCTACTAATATACGGACCACCGTTCGGCATAAATACAACATAATTATAAAACCTTAACATAGGCCTACTAAAGACTTGTAAAAACATCAGGGATTTTAAAAGTTGTGTTCCAAATGTGAAAGCAAAATAACAACAAATTATTTGTTTTTTGTGGCAATTAGCGTCAGTTTTAAGCGCAAGAAAATTTGGCGGGCTTGTTATTCGCGGTATTGATTATTCGTGGTCGCTAAAAAAGTGTATGTACTGTAATTATTATTGTACGAATTTAAGAACATTGTATATATAAATACCACGTCGGCAAAACTATCGCAAATACAACAAAACATAAAAGATTTCCTTACAACACACCTCTGCGTGAATACAAGTGGACTTGTGCAAATGAAGGTCAATGTCATACTTTCTAAAAATAGATAAACCCAGACATTGACAGAGCAAGCAGCGGTGGGTACCGGTATGAGAGCACTGACCTTGAGGGGAGAGTGAGATGACAAACTGTATCAATTACAACTGTATCCTACAATCAAAACAACTCGGCTTAAAATACTAAAAATGTCAAGGACTGTCTTATACCGTGTAAAACAGGACCGCATATAACAAGGACTGCCTGTATCTTATGTAAATTAATTATAGGTATTAGTACATAATGTGTTCAAATTTTCTATATGTCACGAACATAATAACCTCCCTTTTCCCATAAAGATTTGGTTTTCGCTATTCGCTGCAAGTTTTCGGAACCTATCCCCTGCGAATAGCGAGGGATTGCTGTATATACATAGATTACATATCGGAAGAAAGTGACTGACAGAGCGGTGCCGTTGTTTAATACTGTAATTCTATTTTTTTAAATAAACTATCAATAAACAATTCATCATAATTATTCATAATAAGTTTAAAATGTTTGAAACACAGGCTAAGACCGTGTTTTAACTGACCATTTAGATTAACTGACCGTGCATGGAAATTTCTATCCTTGTACTTTACGTTTCCACGAGATTGTAATTAGAATGTTTTTACAAAACCCGGTCACCGAGACAGCTTTAACGGTCACACTCTTTCGACACTCAAGAGAATTCAGTAGTAGCTCTTTGGCAGGTTGTGTTTGACACTGACATTGGTGGGGGAGGGGTGGGAGGAAGCGGGAGGTGAGAGTGTGAGGACGACGGAGGATTTTGGATCGGTATTCCCGAAACACACTTTCTCACACCTACTTGGGAACCAGAATTAAATGCTGACAAATGAACGCATGATAGTAAGTTTCAACCCAAATGTATTTAAAGTTCACCATTCAATAACTATTCTATTTAAGGACTGTCTAATTAAAAGTCCTAGATTATTACCCTGCCCCCCCTTTTCTAATTAATTTCCATTTTTCCTCCAAAAGCATTGCGAGTACAAAAAAAAAAATAAAGATGCTAATCATAATTAAGTAGTCTGTGTTAATTAATCTGGGTAGGTATTAATTATTTAATATTCTTACATGATGTGGTAAGGATGTTAACAGTTAGAATCATAATTTGTCTTTTCATCACGTCAGTTGTTTCCCATGCTTAAAAACGTAATAGTTGTCTTGCAAGTAAAACAGTCTTGCAAATGCTGTACTGTTTAATTTTCAACCTTAATAATATGTAATGTATGCTGGATACTTAAAAAAATAATCAGGTATGTATTTTATATCCCAAAAATATCAGTTGGGATGGTAAGAAAATTAAACAAAAATGTCACAACCTCAATCAATTTATTTATAAATAATTGAACTAACACAACATTTAATAATAACGATTCCAAGAAATCGATTCCCGATACCGATTCCAATCACCATAAAATCGTAAAGGGGAGTAAACATTGTTATGTAATTTTAACTGCATGGTTCTTTAACGTTAATGTTATTAAAACAAGTTTTACTTATTTACCTTAACGAAGCAAGGTACAACAGCTATAAAAAAGTTTTACATATTTACCTGAACAAAACCAGTTATGACAGCTGTAAATAGATTTACTTATTTACCTGTCCGAAGCCAGGTACGAAAGCTATTCAAAAATTCTACTTATTTACCTAAACGAAGCCTGCTACGACAGCTATAAACAAGTTTTACATATTTATATGAATGGAGCTAGGCACATCTTCTATACAATAGTGTTACTTATTTACCTGAACGAAGCCTGGTACAACAGCTATAAAACAAGTTGTACTTATTTACCTTAACGAAGCCAGGTACGACAGCTATAATAATGAAGTGTATAGTATATGCGGCCACACAAACAAAAGGGTCGAGGGTGGCGTTGAGGGGGCATGACAACAAGAAACAACAAAACATTAAATTGATTTTACCGTTCTCCAGTTTAATTTACAAATAAGAATTAGTGAAAAGATGGAAAACTTTTTCGAGACTTCAGCTCGTCTGGACAGAACACACGAATTGAAAAAAAATTAAAGTTAAAATTACTTTTTTTTTGTTACATTTAGTTAAAAAATAAGTAATCCCGACGCGCTATGACTTTTTAACTGTCGAAATCAGGTTTCCCGTACCCAAAAACATATAAAACAATATCCCACACTGAATTTTCAAAATTTTGATCCATAAACGTGATTCCGACGAGCTACGACTTTTTAACTGTCAAAATCGGTTTTCCCGCACCCAAAAACATATAAAACGATACCCCACACTGAATTTTCAAAATTTTTATCCAAAACCATGACTCCGACGCGCTACGACTTTTTAATTATCAAAATCGGGTTTCCCGTAACCAAAAACATATAAAACGATACCCCACACTGAATTTTCAAAATGTTTATCCAAAAACAAGACTTCGACGCACTACGACTATTTAATTATCAAAATCGGGTTTCCCGTACCCAAAAACATATAAAACGATACCCCACACTGAATTTTCAAAATTGTTATCCAAAAACATGACTCCGACGCGCTACGACTTTTTAATTATCAAAATCGGGTTTCCCGTACCCAAAAACATATAAAACGATACCCCACACTGAATTTTCAAAATGTTTATCCAAAAACATGACTCCGATGCGCAACTACTTTTTAATTATCAAAATCAGGTTTCCCGTACCCAAAAACATATAAAACGATACCCCACAATGAATTTTCAAAATTTTGATCCATAAACGTGATCCCGACGCGCTACGACTTTTTAATTATCAAAATCGGGTTTCCCATACCCAAAAACATATAAAACGATAACCCACACTGAATTTTCAAAATTTTGATCCATAAACATGATACTGACGCGCTACGACTTTTTAATTATTAAAATCGGGTTTCCCGTACCCAAAAACATATAAAACGATACCCCACACTGAATTTTCAAAATTTTGATCCATAAACGTGATCCCGACGCGCTACGACTTTTTAATTATCAAAATCGGGTTTCCCGTACCCAAAAACATATAAAACGATACCCCATACTGAATTTTCAAAATTTTGATCCATAAACGTGATCCCGTCGCGCTACGACTTTTTAATTATCAAAATCGGGTTTCCCGTACCCAATAACATATAAAACGATATCCCACACTGAATTTTCAAAATTTTGATCCATAAACGTGATTGCGAAGCGCTACGATTTTTAAACTGTCAAAATCGGTTTTCCAGTACTCAAAAACATATAAAACTATACCCCACACTGTATTTTCAAAGTGTCGAAAATACTTTTATTTTTTATAAAAAGATGTTTTGATTAAAAGTATGTTGCTTTTTTGGTGTAGTACCGGTATAATGAAAAATATTGTACGTAACTCGCCCGGTAAGTTTTACCGTGCTTGCATGAAAGCATTGTATTTGGATAACCTAATAGAACTCCGATCCAATGCAATATTTTGTTTACCTAAACAATACAGAAATTATAGTCAACCGCACAAACACATTGAGATCATTATTTCTTACAAATAAAGAAACAAGGCAATAAATCACACCACGTTGTTGACTGTTGTGTTGTTCTATTGGATTGATTGGAATAAGATCACTGAATCTCACAATGTAAAACAGGTAACCGGCGCTCTCATTGCCGGTCCAAAATTATCGTATGCTCCCAGTTTTTATCGTGTCCGTGTAGTAAATCTAAATGGGATCAGGGAACCGCTCTGTTTCATTACAACAAAAAATAGTCGTATGGAACAAAACCAATACTGAGAATACTTTACTTTGATACTTTCACTCATACTGCGGCTACGAAACACCGAGTGGAAGCAGGTGTTTCTAAAAATAGTACAGAAACAATACCAAAATGTTTTCCTCACACATCTGACCCAGAAAAAATATTACTTTTTTAATCAGAGCACAAAAATTGCTAGGAAATAAACTAAAACTCCCAACAACTCAAATACACTTTTTCAAGGATTTTTCGCAGAATTCCCGTACATTCCCCGGTTTTTTCATGGCAGTCTGAATTCCCGTACAATTCCCGGTTTTCAAGGAATTCAAGGACGCTGGACACCCTGAATTATATTTAAATACCTTACAATTGTTTTACAATGACATAGCCTACATTTATGTATATAGTCCCATGCATTTCACAATAACAGGTTTAAGTTTAAGGTAGGCCAACGTCCCAAGTTCAAACCTAACCTGATATAGAAGTACAGTACAGTTTCGCTTATCCGACATAAACGGGCTGCCGCAACGTCATATAAGCAAAAATGTTGGATAACATTATAAATACATTCATACGACTATCTTTTCGTTGCCACAATGTCGTAATAATACACAAATTACAGTAGTGTTCAATATTAAAATAACAATAGTGTATGTAATAGTAGTGTTCAATATTAAAACAATACATAAAAGTAGTGTTCAATGTATGGTATTAAAACGAAAACAGTTGTAACAGTATGTCTAGTGTTCAATATTAAAGCGATAACAATACGTAACAATATAGATGAACGATAAAAAATTATAACTAAATTCACAACGGTAACTAAAACTCCACATTACAGAATGACTCAGTCAGTAGATTGATAGTACAACACTAAAGTTTGTCAAATGAAGACAGTGTAATGACACGTGAGCAATTGCTAGAGCTAGACGATGCGAGCAGCTATAGGCCTAGTATTGTACAGTCTGTCGCTTGAAGTATTGGACGCGGTATAACATAAAATGGAGATTTGCAGCTCATTTTATAGTTGATTTTTTAATTTTTTGCATTTTCTATTTATTTTTTCTTTGAATACGTCGGATAACACGGAATGTCGGATGAGCAAAGGTCGGATAAACGAGACTCTACTGTACTCCATATCATTTAACCATTATAAGTGGTTAGGTATAGGCCTAATTCTGGGGAATAAGAATGTAAAAAAAATACATAAATAGATGTAAATTATATTGACTGGTTAACTTCAATGATTAGTACTATTTAAAATAAAAAAATTAACAAAACAGGTATAAAATAAAACAAACAAAAAATATTACGTTCATGCACTTCCGAATAATGTAGCTTAAAGTTACTATGGGTGAACTTAGCCTAATAACAACCAATAAATTATTGATATTGGGGGGACAGTCATGTAGCTCGTCTCACTAAATTCAGTGAGAAATGCAAACACATATACCACAACAGTAGTGTAACATTTCATGGACTACCGGGAGCAACAACTTCCGTTTTGAAGGCGTACATCAAATGTCACTATAGGTCTCTTGTTCCAGCAGATTTTGTAGTCATCATAATCGCCTTTATATATTGTGGGATTACAATCGGAATACTTTAAGAAACAATTACATATCTACTAACCTTTTATTTTTAGATATAACCCTTAAGGAAAATTTTGTTTGTTTAAATTGCCTATTTTCCCATTAATAATTAAAAAACAAAAACAACAAAGCAAGATTCAGTTGTTCAATCATTTTGTGGCCACCCTGAATACATACGAGTGGTAGAAATTGCACCTGAACAACTATGGCCAATAGATTTTTTCCGAAAGGATTGACTTCATTTTCCGCCCACAATTAATACACAAATTTTATCCATAGCAACTAATTTGATCCATTAGGCCTACGACCATAAATTTTGTCACAGTCCCACTGCAAATAATTTCAAATTCCTATATGTCATAATAACTTATAATTAGTAAACCAAAAAAAAACTAATTAATACCGAATCTCACTTTGTAATGTTATATAGCAATAATTAATATATACTTGTAAATTTATCATTACATGTCCAAACTTTAAATTAAGCCTACCACCCTTTTTACCTACATTATACTCCCCTAATTCAATTAACCTTTTGGACGACTATAACTGGCCAACCGTAAATCACGTAAAGCCGAACCAGATCAATTAAACTTACTAACTCATTGTGGTCAGTACTGTAGTGCATACTACCAACTTAATTACTCTTGAGTCTAGCAAACTTACAATACATACGTGTTGTGTCATAATTTTTTAAGTGTCTTATTATTTACCATTCATAAAAAAATAAATAAATAAAAAAAAACACCCACAGATTTAAAATAACATAACCATTATGGCAGCAACGGTAAATTGGGATTCGGATATTCCAACACCTTTCCCTTTCACGTTAACCGGTAACCTCCCTCATCATAAATGGATTACCAAATTAACTGCTGTGCAAGCTATGGAACGGAACTACTGACATATGACAAGTCGAACCTGCTGACACATTAGAAATAAACAGAGGTCGGATTCGAGAAGCTCTCGACCTATATAGGGACACCGACCGAGCCAACCCAACAACCTTTGCACTCACAAGTGGTGCAGAGGCTGGAAATTCTAAACCGATCGCTTATTCCTCCTACACCAAAGCCACCACATTCCCTTCTAACGTCAGCATACAATTTAATCCAAACAGTTGAGGATCTAGATGAAATGAAGCAACCTTACTGTCTAAAGAAAATGGTGCGCGCCTCCCAATTGCACCCGGGTTTTGATAGTTTGATCCTTCTAGAATTAATTCCCAAGACCACGGGGCTTTCGCCCTGTGTGTTGGAGCGAGCAATTGACAATGGTTATATGGTGAAGGAATTTAGGGATACACTAATTGACACCCTATTCCCGAAACATTTAAAACACCAAGCGGTCTCGGAAATCCCTTTTATTTCAAGTAAATGGTTGCCATTTATGCTAAATTCTAAAAGCAATCAAGCAACTGCCACTATCTACTCTCGGTTAATTCACAAGAATGAAAACCGGGAATACACTCTGAAACAGTTGTTTAGTAAAATAATCAAATGGCTATAAGTAGTTAAATATGTCATTCAACAGATACACAGAATATACTTCAAAAGACTTTATGTGTTACACAAACTTGGTATATACTTAAGAGCTATGTCAAGTGTTTCTCTTCTGTAAATCAGCCATAGTAGTTTAGGTCTTAAGATTTAATTAATTAAAATAATTCGAAATCGCAACTGAACTGCTGACATGAGTTGAGCAAATTTCCAAGATTAAGTTTGTATGTTTTAGGTTGTCAACAAACTATCTGGGAAATTTATCTACTCACAAAAGCCTTAAATAGCTGCCTATGTGTACTAAATATATTAGTAAAATTTGTTTGCAGCTAAGCCTCCAGCTTCGACTCACGGGCTCCTTCGTTCCACTCGCAGAGCAAAAACTCGCTTTGCATGTTTGCGCCACGGCCTTGAGGCCTCGGATTATGGACTGCTTCGCTTCGCTCACAGCGTAGAAACTCGGTCGTCGGCCTCGGATCAAAAAATGCAGACGTTGTGTGAACACATATATACATACAAATTTTAACTAGTCCTATGCGGTCCTAGATTTTTGAGTTAGAGCCGAGTTTTTTTTAAAGCTCACAAAATCAAGCTTTTGACGAACCGAGCTTTTTTCTACTTACTTAGGTGTAGTACTAGGTAACAATCAGGGATTAAATTGATAAATACTTAATTTTAACAGCATTATATTACAGAGTAAACAAGTAGGCCTATATAGCATATACAGTATCGGCAAGATAACATTATATCAATCACTTGTTTACAAACACAAGATGAAAAGATGAAACACTTTTTCGAGACTTCGGATTGTGGTTTTTTTTAAATAACTGTCAAAATCAGGTTTCCCGTACCCAAAAACATATAAAAATATCCCAAATTGTATTTTACAATGTTGACCCAAAAACGTTATCCCGATGCGCTACGACTCTTTAACTGTAAAAATCGGTTTTCCAGTGACCAAAAAAATATAAACAATACCACACACTACTTTCAAATTTTGAACCAATATTTTCAAAATTTTTACCCAAAAACATGACCCCAACGCGTTATGACTCATGCAAGAAAGTACAAAAGCTTTTCAACTCTGCGCAGTAAAATTACGAAGATTTTGGCACCACCAGAAAAGTTTTCTACGACGTCTGTGAGTGCATATATCGTGTTAACAGACAGACACACACAAGATTATCGCATGATTTCAATACTTTGGCATTTTAATGCGAGCCGAAGTAAAACGTCAAACAATAATACCGGCGAATTTAGCATATCGTCTTTGTTTGTATGGTAACAGGTTATATTCGGCGCCTGATTCGTTTAGATTGTAAAGTGGCCAGTGGGTAAAACTCGAGAAAGACAATGTTAACTTGGGAAGCACAAACATGTAACACGTACGAAATAATAACCGAAATTAAATAGGCCTTGATTTAATCACGTTGAAAGAAAACTAAATCTAGACTAAACAAAATTATTAAAAAAATGCTGTCTCTGGTTTCAGGTGACGTTAATAGAGAGAATAAGATTAAATATTTGTATACTATTTAGAGGACGAATTATCGTGCAGAAAATAATATACCAATAAAAATGTCTTACGTTCATAAAAGTGGAATAATTAATATTTCATTCGCTTGTGGGCAGCGTGCGGTAATTTTGTTGGTCATGGTAGCAAAAACACGAAAGGCAACAAAACCTATTATCGACGAATGCATAGGCGAAGATAAATCACCGCTACTTTTCGGCATTTTTGGTAACGAGAACGTAACTGTTACCGGCTTTCATATTACAATGTTATTCTTTGTTACTTTTCGATATTATTTTTTCACTCTATAATTTTTTTCATTTTATTACTTTTTGGCAGATAAATATACTGTGACAGTAAAGAAAACACAGCTATTTTGTACTCGCACTAAAAAATGAAACTAATAGATTCTGTTGTCACCTATTACCGCAAAAGTAGAACAGTGATAATTGTGTTATTTTCCTTGTAACGTAGCACAATTCAGTCAGTTGTGATTTCAACCACTTCTTCACCTTTTTCCTTTACTGTACTGATTCGTGCGTCGTCTTCATACCTTGCAGTATTTATTTTTAGCTCTTCAATAGACGATGAAATATGGGCAGGATGGGAATGTTTGTTAAGGAAAATAAATAAATACACTGTTTCTTAATTAGTTGATGTCATTTTCATTTACTTATTTATGGTGTTTATTACTATCAGAGATAAAAAGCTCAATTTTAACGACACCCCAAAACGTGTTCTATGGACCACGATCGGTGCTCATTTACTACTCCCGACCTTAGGTCCCACCATAAGGGTCACTCACTACAATAGCTCATCTTTTCTGTGGAAATTCGCTTGATAAAGATGTAAGTAAGAAGTGGCAAGATTCTGAGAGAAGTATAATCCAAGTATCTAATTTTGATACTTCAGAAACATCTCACCTTTGTCTTATATCAGAATTGGTCAACTATTCAGATGTGAAATGTTTTCTTTTTCTTAAATTGCTGTGTCAGTAGTGTTGTAGTAGTTTTTGTAAAACACTGTCTTCTTTTTGTAATGTTCTATAAAGTATTATTAACATTTTTGGTCTGAAATAGATTTGTTTTAAAAAAGGTCTGAGCAAAAAAAATAAAACAAAAAATAGGTAAAAGACTTTAATCCTAACCCCTTACATTAAAAAAATGCAATAATAAAATCAAATATATTAAACACATTTTGAAACAAAAATATTTGGTGATAAGAAACCAATGCCCAGTATATAAGATTTATTTTTATATGAAAAACTAACTTTACTTACCCATAACACTTTGCGTACAAATATATCCTATAACATGTAAAACAGTTGGCTGTAATTGAGCCATTATCTCAGGTTGATCTTCCATTACTGTAAGAAGAGTTTCTATTGTGTTAAGTAATCCCATTGCAGTAATTGCCTTTTCATCAGAACCTTCATCTGTTTCCAAAACTTGGCTAAATGTTGCTGCCTAGAAATCAAATAAAAAATTGGAATCTAGAAGTAAAGATGAAAACTTAGAGTCAAAACACATTAACCAAATTAAAAATATTGCAAGAAAAACAATTTTACAAAAATGTCAAGTCTAATGCCCTTTTTTACTCCCCTTAATTATATTTATAACACTAACTATATGTTCAATTCTTGAAGACTTACTCTTACTACTTAGTAAAAATGTTAATGAGTTTACACATGAAACAAAATTAATTTAAGGGGACTTGTCACGCCTATGTTACTCCATTTTAACTATATTTATGCACATTTTCTCAAGAACCATAAGACTTAGGGCAATTCATTTTTTAACATTTTTTTAATCATTATTTTTTCTAGTGCGCTACATGACATTTTGTAAAATTTAATTTCTAAGTATTTTTTTTTATCATTTCAAAAATAGTTTGTAATTTAATCAGTTAAAATATTCATAAAATATTTTTTTTTTACCAAATTAAGAGAATTTTTTTGAAATTCTCATGTAGTGCACTAGGAGACCATGTTGTAAGAAAGCACACAAAATTTGGCATCAGTATCTTTATTAGATGCTGAGAAAAGTTACATCAAAGTCCAAAAAACATAATTTTCGGTAAACGGAGAAAAACTGAAAATATTCATGATTTCATGATTGTCCTTACAGTTTATACCATTATGACACTTATGACAGTAGATTATTGATTTATAAACAATAACAGTAAATTTATTAGCAAGATATGAGCACTTGACTGCAACTGACATATGTTTAGCCTAAACATAGTCTATATAAGCCTACATATGTGCAAAGTCTAAAACTTGTTTGCTATTTACAATAGGGTTAGTGTCCAAAGAGTTGTAGGCCTATTTGTTTTTGCAGCTAAGCAACACATTTTCATCAAACATGAAGATAAAAAACTGAATTAGGTTACGTCTTTTGAAAAAAAAACAAGTAAAATAAATTTTCATATAGAAGAAAGCGGTAACACATCAAAGTCATAGAAGTTAGCTCAGTAATGACCTGGGCTAGCAACAACAAACAACAGCTGATGTCAAAATGTCAAACTATGTTTTTCACAGGCACTAAACAGAAACACAGAGTAGCCAATGTGAGAAAACTTTACTTCATAAAATTTATTTATATGATAATAAATGAACTGCTTTCGAGCGTTTAGCCATTCAAAACCAAAATTTTTCATGAATACCAGAGTATATTCATATATATTATAAATATTAAATCAATCTTGTATATAAATATGGTGTCTTAAACTATAAAAAAATACATTTTTTAATGTGATACAACAATAGCTTGGAGAGGGTATTCAGACTTAGACTTTTGAAGCAGGCAGACCTGCAGTGCGAATGTTAAAAGTTTTTTTTCGAACAATCGTTAAAGCTTTAAAATTATTCATTATTATTGGTTTTCGCCATTCCGAATATTGTGAATTGATAAAATCAAATGTTAGACTTACCGTCTTCAATATTCCATTTGTTCGTCGTTCTAAACGACGGCCGTTTCGGTTATTCAACCATTTTCAAGTCCATTCGGTTTCCCTTCGTCAATTTTGAACACTTAAATAAATAACATAAAAACACTTAACACAAAACATTTATACGCACACACGAGTTAAAAATGTTACTGAACTAGATGATCACTGAACCGTACCGCGCGGTGTCTTAAACATTACTGCAGTAATTATTTGGTTAGAGGGGTTGTGTGTTATCTCTTAGTGATAACACGGTGTCGTATAGTGCATTGGAACTGAAGTTTAGTTTTTCGTTTAATAACGAACTACTGTCAGTTTTGAAATTCTTGTATATTTCATACTGTTCCAATGCGTTCATGAAATTTCCTTTCTTACACCGATGTAATATTTTCATGGTGTCCTCTATACATGAGTAATTATGATCTTGCTCGATGATGTGTTCAGTAAATTTAGACACAGTCGTTGTTTGGTCCATATATTGTTTGGCGGAAGGAATATGTTCTTTAAATCTTTTGTAGAATGCTCTTCCTGTTTGTCCTATATATGTCTTTGGGCAGTCTTTACAGAACAACTGATATACTCCTGTGCCATCATATTTATTCTTCGGATTATGTCTTTTTCTTATATGATTTTGTATATTATTTGTTGTCCTATAAGCCACCTTGTAGCCTTGTTTGTGGAGCACATTCCCGAGTATATGTTCAATACTTTTGTGATAGTTAAAAACTAGATATTTTTCATCTTTATTTGGTTGTTGTGTAACCTGCTTGGTTCTACATTTCCTGATCTGCTTATTTAACAATTTCTTTATAATTGAAGCATCAAAACCATTTTGGACGGCAATATATTCTATTGTTCTTAGTTCCTCATGGAAATCTGTGTCTGTCATGGGTACATTTCTTAATCTATATAACAAACTATTGTAGGCTGCCATTTTGTGTTGAACTGGATGGTTGGATGAGGCGTGTATTGTATGATCGGTTTGGGTAGGTTTCCTATATATTTTAAAACTGTGTTTCTTATCGCTTCTGGTTATTGTGAGATCTAAATAGTTGATACTGTTATTATTTTCAATTTCAGATGTAAATTTCAATGACGGATGTATGTTGTTAAGATAATTAGAAAAATTCATAATTTGTCGTTTTGTGCCTTGGAATAAGACAATAATATCATCAACATACCTGTGATAGTATGTGATGTTTTTAAGGTGTTTATTTTTTGATGACATTATGTGATGATTCTCAATATGGTTCAAAAATATTTCTGCCATTATGCTCGATAATGGACAACCCATGACTAATCCGTCGTTCTGGCTATAATATTGGCCGTTGAAATTAAAATAATTTTGGGACAAGCAAACGTTCAATATGTTTGACAATTCAGCTATTTTTTCACAGGACATGTTCTTATTTTCCTGTAAGTTATTTAATAATATAGTGATTGTTTCCTTAATAGGTACATTAGTATATAAATTAGTAATATCGAATGATACCAATACAGAGCCTGGTTTAATGTGCGTATCCTTTATTTTGGATATCAAATCTTGTGTGTTTTTTAGGCTATAAGTGTTGCTAAATTCAATGTGTCTCCTGATTATCCTATCCAACGTTTTAGATATTTTATAAGCAGGTGCACTTGTAAAATTAACAAGTGGTCTAATCGGGAAGTCCAGTTTATGTATTTTCGGTAGTGATTTTAGGATAGGTGCATATGGATTAATCATTTTGTTGAAAAACATATCCGCATTGCTTAATAAGTATTTACTACTGTTGATAGCAGTTTTTATAAGTTTATTAAATTTATTGGTTGGGTCAGACTTCAATAAAGTTATGTTATTCATAGCAAAAAAATCATAGTATTTTTCACTATACTATAGTAGGCCTATAGAGAAAGTATAGTGATCGCAAAAAAAATCGATGTTGAGATTTTTGTGTAAATATCCGTTTTGGGACCCCCTGAGTCCAAAAAAGGGGTTTTTACAAAATGTCTGTCTGTATGTATGTATGTATACAAAGCTAGAGCGAAAACTATTCGATCCATTTCAAACAAATTTGCATCAGACATGTCAATTAGGCCTGTATAGATGCACGAAAAACGGTTTTGAAATTCTTTAAAAACAACCGCAAAAAATCAGTTATTTTTTTATAAAAAAACTGCTCTAACGATTTTGATAAAATTTGACTTATTTGTAGCAATGTACCCTACCATATGCAAAAAAACCGCATCTTTCTAAAAATTCTCGTTTAGCTAATAATAATAATAACTGATTTTGGGGGTTTTTTTCCATAAAGGGGGTTGTTTTTCACATTTTTTCAAAACCTTTTTTCGTGCATCTAAACAGCCCTAATTGACGTGTTTGGTGCAAATTTGTTCGAAATCGATCGAATAGTTTTCTCTCTAGATAATAATAACAATATTTATTAGTTAATCTAATACTTTAATACACCACCTACAATTATGAAGTCACAGTGAATCTGTTTGATAATTTATTAAATATGTTTGTCAGAAAGTATGTGCCAGTGTCTGGTACCATTAATTATTTATAAAATGAACAATAATATTGTACCGTACAATCATTAAATAACTATTTATTGTATATAAATTTATAGTTTATCTTGGTGTGTTACTAACAAATATAAGTCAATTGCTTTACAAAATATTCAAACAAAAGTACTTTCAATTACCTTCAAAGCTTTGTTATTAAGAATTATTAGTTCGCTGTCACCAGCATTCTATGATAAAATTTGAATGTAAGCGTTTTTTCAAATGCATTTTTCTTTGAGAACCCATTATGATCCCATAATGAAATTTATACCTTCAATTAACAACTATACAAGGACTATTTGACAGTTTTTTCAAAATTTTTAAAGCGTCGCATTTTGAAAAATTTGAAATTTAATTTTTGATTTTGAAATTGTTAAAAAAAATTGTATTAAGACCCCTATAGTATTATACATTTTTAGAAAGGGCTTGAAAAATGCTGCAAAATGACACCTCTCCCATCTTTCTAGCTTGATTCTGTGAGGTGCTATAGCAGCTTAAAGATTCCATAACAGGTCAATTTTGAGCTTTTTTTGAAAACTTTAACGAGGCGTAACTTTGAAACTAATAGGGATATCAAGTTGAAATTTGGTATTTTTCTTAGTATACATGTGATGTACCATTATACCAAATTTCGTTGAAATCGGATATGGTCAGGTAAAATTTTAATTTAAACTGTGTTGAGTTCATACGGAATGACCCAGTTTTAAAATATATAGGAAACCTACCCAAACCGATCATACAATACACGCCTCATCCAACCATCCAGTTCAACACAAAATGGCAGCCTACAATAGTTTGTTATATAGATTAAGAAATGTACCCATGACAGACACAGATTTCCATGAGGAACTAAGAACAATAGAATATATTGCCGTCCAAAATGGTTTTGATGCTTCAATTATAAAGAAATTGTTAAATAAGCAGATCAGGAAATGTAGAACCAAGCAGGTTACACAACAACCAAATAAAGATGAAAAATATCTAGTTTTTAACTATCACAAAAGTATTGAACATATACTCGGGAATGTGCTCCACAAACAAGGCTACAAGGTGGCTTATAGGACAACAAATAATATACAAAATCATATAAGAAAAAGACATAATCCGAAGAATAAATATGATGGCACAGGAGTATATCAGTTGTTCTGTAAAGACTGCCCAAAGACATATATAGGACAAACAGGAAGAGCATTCTACAAAAGATTTAAAGAACATATTCCTTCCGCCAAACAATATATGGACCAAACAACGACTGTGTCTAAATTTACTGAACACATCCTCGAGCAAGATCATAATTACTCATGTATAGAGGACACCATGAAAATATTACATCGGTGTAAGAAAGGAAATTTCATGAACGCATTGGAACAGTATGAAATATACAAGAATTTCAAAACTGACAGTAGTTCGTTATTAAACGAAAAACTAAACTTCAGTTCCAATGCACTATACGACACCGTGTTATCACTAAGAGATAACACACAACCCCTCTAACCAAATAATTACTGCAGTAATGTTTAAGACACCGCGCGGTACGGTTCAGTGATGATCTAGTTCAGTAACATTTTTAACTCGTGTGTGCGTATAAATGTTTTGTGTTAAGTGTTTTTATGTTATTTATTTAAGTGTTCAAAATTGACGAAGGGAAACCGAATGGACTTGAAAATGGTTGAATAACCGAAACGGCCGTCGTTTAGAACGACGAACAAATGGAATATTGAAGACGGTAAGTCTAACATTTGACTTTAAAATTAATTAGTAACTTGATGATTGAACCAAGCACATCTAAACCAACTAGAGGCTCTAAGTTTTATTTATTTGTTTTTGAAACAAAAAGTTATTCCGAAAAAAATAGGTTTACTTTATTTTGGTAAAAGCAAAAAAATGAAGTATGATATTAAGTGGAATAATGTATTGTTTACAGCCTGAATTGCGGTAAAAAATTCTTATTTCTGCCAGATTTATTAAGAAAAAAAACAAGAAAATAAACATCTAAAATGATTTTTTAATACTTACAAGGTGCTGACACATTTCAACAGCTATGGGCATTAGCTGTTCATTATATGTGCATACAATCTTTTGCATTACATTTGTTAAATCATCATTTTCAGTCTCGCGTATAATTCCTAGAAGTTCCAGAGTGATTTGTTTTATCTATAAGAAAAAAACATAAATTATTGTTTGATGACCACATAAATACAAAATAAACAAATATTAACAAAGCAAAAATATGAATATTTTATACATACATCTTTATTTTATATATATTTCAGTGTTTTTTCCCTCTTAAGGTGTGTTTACACATGCGAGTTTTTAACTCTCGAGAGTGGTAGATATACTCTCGAGAGTAAAACTCGCAAGTGTAAAGGGTTCTGAGAGTTCTCGCCGAAAGTAGAGGGGGGAGCTCTCCGAGAGTTGTAATATTGCATCTTCCTCGCCAGTGTAAACGGTTTTCCCCACGCTCTCGGCGAGTGCTCTCAACTATTCTTCAAGAAAATTTGTATTTGCTGAGAGTAAAATATGGAGAAACAAACTAAAAATTGGACTAACAAGGAGGTTTGCAACCTTATTAGTGCATACGAGTTGCATATAATTCTTTGGAAAACCCAGTTTTCAAAAATAGAACAAAAAAACAGTTGTGATGGTGAAATTGGCAACAGAATTCCATTGTTCGGCCCCTGAAATCAGTAGGAAACTATATAATTTAAGAAACCACATTTTTTATAAAATAGATCAATACCTACATTCATTATCAATCCTTTTTAATAATTATGTTTTCATTTTAATTACAGGTTTCTCAAGAACTTAAGAAGGTAAAAAATAAAAAAAGCGGAACCGGTACGGAAGAAATTAAAAGATGGCCTTATTTTTCAGCATTGAGTTTTATTGTTTCATCCTTGCAAGCTGCTGGGACACAATCCAATCTGATATGTTTTTCTTCATATTTTTTCAGAAAAGTAAATTTAACCAAATCTAATAAATAAAAACACTTTTTGGTTTATTTACTCAATGACACACCTAGTGATGTGGGCCGGGTAAATACCCTGCGGGTGGGTAAATATAAAATGGGTATTTACCCGGGTATTTACCCGAGACCAGGGTAAATACCCAAAATGATGGTATGTATGAGAAATAATGATTTAAATAGTGTTTTAAGTATTTCTAAGCATATTACACTCAGTAATAGCCTTATTTAGAGCTATTTAGAAAATATAGTACCTTTTTTAATAAAGCCCCCCTCCCTCAATTCCCCAAAAATGTCATACAAAAATATCCAACAAATTGGTATTTATTATTATCAAGCATATGAGTAATAGCTAATATAATAGGTACGAGTACGAGTATTTTATTATTTCAAACATAATGCTGTATTTGAATTTAGGGCAATGGAAATCCTTCACCCTTTTGAAAGAATAGTAATATTTGTTTAATTAGGCTAGGTATTAATTTATAATTTAGATCTAATCGTCCAAGTATATTAATGTACCCTAAACAAGCTAGACAAGCGGATGAAACGAGCAATAAGTAAAATCCACCTAGCTGCAGATATCTTAAGTCCTTCAAGCCAAGGTTGCCATCTTGATGCAGAAGAATTACTTGACGCCATCAGTTTCATATGAGAAGTAGGGAACAACATGGGCTTGAAGATCATTGACATTCAAAAAGACCTTGCTGATTACCGAGATAAAGAAGGGATTTGGCGTCGCCAATTCATTTGGGAAGGAATAACATCAAAGGAAGATGAAAATAAAATGCAGCCTTTATTGTGGTGGAGGCAGCTGAGAGGAACATGTTTACTATCTGATGTGGCAATTCGTATTCTTGGGCACCTGTCACTTCAGCCGCAACTGAGAGGACATTCAGCACCTTTTTATGGATACACAATAAAAGAAGAAATCGATTAACGACAGAGAGAGCGGCGAAAATTACATAACTCTCCCATAATTGGAGATTGCTGAAAAAAGAAAAAATAAATAGACCAACTGCTGCATCCAGCAATAGACCAGAGTTTGAAGATGAAGGCGAGAAAGATTCTCAACCTTTTGGAAATTGCTTCAAGCGAGGAATCATCTGAGTCTGAAGAAGAAGTCCCTAGTTCAAATTCTGATTCTGACTGAACCACATGTAGCCTACAACTGCCTACTTTTCTGTATTAAAATGAATTTGTAGCGTTCAAATTGGCATACTTTTTTACCCTTGCTTGATACAAAATTCTGAAATTGTAGAGTAATGGCCTAGATTCTGCATCTGTTTTGGGTTTTATCTTTGTTAACTAATATTAATCTTTTTTGGTCATTAGTAGGCTCATTAATTTAATTGGATGATAATGATAATTACTATTATTAAGGAAAAATATCATTCAATCATTATAGATCATTTACACTATATATATTTACTTGAAATAGGTTTGCAATTACCTCATAGCCTCTTGGTTTACTAAAATTATTCTTATTTGCTCATTAATAGACCCATTAGTTTAATTGGATGATAATATTAATTATATTAAGGCATAATATCATTCAATAACTATAGAACGTTCATAATACATACGTTTACTTGAAATAAGTCAGGGTATTTACCCATAGTTTCAAATACCCGGGTATTTTACATCACTAGACACACCTGTATAGGCCATTATATTAGGCTATTGTTAATCAAAATGATTACTAACTTTAAATTTTACTAGAGTACAATGCCATAAATTTACTTTCTGACCCCCGGCTGATATGTTTGCAGACGATGGCTGCCACAACAAGTTATTTGATGTTACTAATTAATATGCGTTTACAAACTGGAAACCTACTGTGACTAGAGACTATAAATTAGAATTTCAGGTTATTTTTTTCGTTTGAAAATATATCGATGCAATAATTTATTTTAATATATATTATATATAGGCCTCAATTTTAATGAACTAATAGGAGAGAAGGCGATGTCCATTGAATCAGAAAACATTTAAGTATGGCATAAAGAAGGCTACATTTAACAAGTATCTCTCCTTACTTCTAGAAGACGGAAACAAATAAATGGTTTAGTATTTCACTTGTTTCTCAAGCTGAACAGCCAGACAGCAAAGGTCATTTACGATTATAAGTTTATTAACCCAAATTCAGTTGCCATTAGGAAAAGGGCAGAAACTAATATTTCTGGATTACTCTCATTGGTAATTTCTCGCATTGTACAGAAAATAAGCCTGCCCAGTTTGTTCCTGGCATTATTTTTGTTTGGTTCACGGATTTTTGGGAACTAAAACAACACTGTTCAAAAACAACATAACTTTCATTTTTCACACTAAAATTACATTTAAATAATATACATTTTAAATATATATGCAGTAGTTAAAAAATAGGAATGATTCAGTTCCATCGGATGTGAAGTAACTGGCAGAAGTAGGCATGTACTGCACTGTCAACCGTCATGCACACGCCAAAAACAACGAAGAGTTTTTCTACAGAGTGCAGCACAGTAGCTGTGCACAAAGAAGGAAGTCCTGATCTAGTACATTATATCTCGAATTCCGGTCCGTTAAATCGAGCATACACTGTATAGAATATATTTATACATATATGAGCTTGTATGTATCATTGCTATGCATGTCATTTTAGAATAATGGCTAGTTAATTAACAAAAGAGGGAGCTAAAAGCCATTAAACTTATTTCAATTACTTGTGTTTAAGGGATAAAATTGGGGAACTATTCTAACTCTAACACAATAAACATTTAATTTGCCTATTTCCCACAAAACTAAAAAGGGCAATTGGGCAATTTTTTTACACAAACAATTAAAACTCTTAGGCCTCGGCTACGATACAAGCGGAGAGCGGTGGGCGGCGAGCGTTACTAGCAAATTGCCTGAGCGGCGGACGTGGCTACGATACAAGCAGCAATATTCCCACAGTCAACGAGATGACGTCACACGAGGAACTAGTGCTGAAGGAAATACTTAGTGAGAGACCAGTATTTATAGGAAAATCAGTAATATAGGACTACTATATCTTTAACCGTAGACTTAAGTGATATTTACTTTTGTCCAGAAATTCATGTGAAACCTGGGTAGAGTATTTTAAAAATATATACTTCCTGTGAAAATAACAATGTTAAACAGTCCCACAACAGAAAGTTTAAATCCTTTATGGGGTTTAAAAAATAAATAAACTCTTGAACAGAATGCCAAATTCCGAAATTATAACCGCACAATTTAGAATCTTTTTTGTTTACATTTGGATTTTAACATAAATTCAGGTGTAACCCGGGGAGGGAGTAATTTTAAAATATATGCTTCCTGTGAAAATAACAATGGTAAGTAAACATTTGGATTTTAACATAAATTCAAGTGTAACCCAGGGAGGGAGTAATTTTAAAATATATGCTTCCTGTGAAAATAACAATGGTAAGTAGTCCCATAACAGAAAGTTTTAATCTATTGGTGTTGTTTATTCCATAATTCATGATGTTTAAAGAATAAATAAATCCTTGAACGGAATACAAAATTCCGAAAGTATACTCGCAAAAATTAGCATCTTTTTTGTTTACCGTCGGATTTTCTTGAAATTTTTTATATAAGTGTTCATTAGTTTGCCATGAACGTGTACGTATCAAAAATACTTAATTTTGTCTTTTTAACCAATGTCATATGTTTGTTGAAAGTAAAGAAACCCATGAGCGTCGGGCGGCAGTCAAAAAATTATCTAACTGAGCGGCGAGCGTTATGCCAACGCACATCCGCCGCTTGCATCGTAGCCAGCCAACCGTGTTTAACAAGGAAACTCCATCAGTTAGATCATTTTCATGCGCCGCTTGCACCTGCTACTGCCGCCTGCCACCCACCGCTCATATCGTAGCCAAGGCTTTACATTTAAACTATTTGCGTTAACGGTTGAAGAAGGATAGCAACCACACTCCTAAATCAATAAGCATTAATTATTGTTATACTTTTCTTGAAGCAAGAGAGCTGAAGATTAGTATATTTATTTCTTAAAAACGTAGAAAAAGTAAACCTTTGACTTTTAATCACTTCCGTCTTTTTTTTTAGGCAAAAAATTGCTTGGAAGTTAGAGTAGATACTGTTAAGAGTATGAAGTATGCAATGCTCATAAAGGGCACATCAAACCAAAGCAAAATAAATTAACAAACCACAACAATTAAAACCAGTTAAAGAAAGTAAAATAAAATCTTTACCAACTTAACAACTTATTACAGCTACATCTACAATTGATTAACACTACAAAAAACTATTTCAAATATTAAAATTTGTTAACTAGTAAAAACCCAGAAACCATCATAAACTTAAAAACTAATTAATAACGAGTAACTACAAACTTTGGGTTTGAAATAAAATACCAATGGAGAAAAACTCTAACAAACACGTCACAACACAAAATAAAATAAATGCCAAAGATTTTTCCTTTAAAAAACAACTAGGCCTATAGTAAAAATGTGAGATTTTCATTGTACTAACTTGCAATAAAAATTTCACCCTGAAGTGAAGGTGAAAAAGTAACGAATTTAATGCAGGAATTCAATGTATGAAATTTTATGTAGTGCAAATGTAAGCAGTTAAGAGTATATGTGTTCCGGACTGCTTGAAAAATTTTGAAACAAATAGAGGTAAGTCTACACATTTGAAATTTCAGAGATTGGTGTTAACCCTAGCCGTGACTGACTCAGTCAAAACGCTTGGCCTAGGTCTCGCATTACTCAACTGACAACTCTACTTTGTACTGAATATTTCACCCACTAAAAATCATCCAATCGCAATAGAACAAAAACCGTAGGAAAGGAAATGATTTAAACTTTAATTTTTGTACTTACAAATTAGTTCTAAAACGTATATTTACATACGTAATTGTATTAAAATTGTAATTTTCTGAAAAAATAATGTCGCGTGACTAAAATGAAATTACTCAACTTTATCACTTCTATAAAGCTCAATACCGCTCGACAGAAATATTTTGACAATAATATAAAGATATCATTGGATTCCTCAAGATTTGAACTTTCTAAAACTGCCTTCCAATCAGACGTCACTCTTATAGTTTCGAAAATATAAAGGTTTTTGTAAACCCCTGCAATTGGACAGTTTTCAACCAATGAAACTGCACATTGTGCATTCGAGATATCGCTTACAATTAATTGGTTGTATTTCTATTTATGTATTTATATCGTTTTGTAGGGAAAACTTCGATCTTTCGTTTGGTGTAAAATAAACTAGACTATACTGGTTAGATGTTATCCATACAGCAGTAGGATATACAGACTTTCGTAAAAATCAAACCTCCGCTCGAGATCGCAACGCAAGTCTGATTTCCACGCTCTTCTAACGCTCACTTTGTATGCCCTTTTCCATGAAAACTTTTGATAGTTTATTATAATTTTGTGAAACAAATAATACAATGTGAAATAGTTTACAAAATAAGAATTTACAAGTATACGGATAAATTCTATATTTATTCTCTACACTTTTTTATGGTAATATTTCATATTTGGGCAAGGGATATATTGCTACATTACTATTCAAGCTAGGCTTAGTTTTGTTAGCAGTCTTGTAGTAGGAACATAAAAACTGATGTTTTCAAAATAAGAAATTTGAAATTGATAAATATTTTTATACAGTTCTATTTAGAATTAAATTAAAAAACTTTTTTAGATTTTGAAAAAATACAAAAAATGTTTACTACCTTTTATGTAGGCCTAAAGTGAACGTTTTCTTTTCGTTACTGAACATTTTTTGTTTTTTGAGCTAAACTTTGCAAATTTTACATCAACCATTTTTTTTTACTGGCATATATAAATTCTTTGAACCTTTCTCTACAAAAAGCTATGGAACACTTTTGAATTGGTTTATAATTACTATGTTTGGCGAATTGTTGAAAATATGCTTGCACATGCACTAAAATGGATTGGTGTTGCAAAAAAATAGCATGAACAGTTTAAGGGTTAATAACATACATTTTGACATTATTGGTTAACAATTGTCCACCCTCAAATATTTTAAATGAAAATCTAAGGTGAGTGTTGCCTCACTTTAATGGTATATTTACTCAGAGAAGAATGCCACAATCCAGACCTGAAAAGGATCTCCTTAACAAGAAAGACAGTTGATAAAATAAAATGGACCAGCTTCCAATTAATGCAGATCAAATTTTATATTCAGTAAAATCTCATTTTAAAAAGATCAATTTACACAAAGAATCTTACAAGAAAAACAGCTTACAACACTATATAAGGGGCTCCCCCTCACTAAGATGTATCCGCAAAGGTGAATCATTGTAAATTGGGTAACAAGCCCTAAGTAGCCATTATTTTAGGTAGAATTTACACGAAGATGTGAAATCTAAACATAGGAGGCTGGAAGGGGGTCCAAAACCACAAAACTCACCTGAGGCAACAAACTAGAGGAAAATTTGATTTCATTTTTAGCATTTTCTAAAGCACAACTGATCATATATATAAACATTAATCTACTTTGACAAAACTCGCTATGCAAGTGATTTTTGGGTACTTGGATCAAGTCTCATTTTTATAATTTTGAGTAAAGGAAAGGCTCAATATTTATTTGTTTTATTTTATTCACTTATCTGCAGGCAAAAACATGGGTACCTGCTAGTAATACATACATTTAAAAACAAAGACAAATTATATACCAAATAGCATAACAAAATTGATAAAATAAGAAACCAATAAAATATTAAAAAATGTTGCAGGTGTTACTTAAATTTCTATCTAAGCCAAAAGTGATACTGGCCATAAAAAAGGAAATATATCTAAGAAATGAATAACTAACCTGCGGTTCAACAAATTTTTGAACTTTCTCTTGATTATTTAACATCATCTGTAAAGCAATTGCAGCTTGAACTTTAACTGGTAGATCTTGGTCATTGAGAAGGGCATGCACTGTTAAACGAACTGCTTCAGCTAAAATCTGCTCTTGCTTGAACTTAATTTCACTAAAATAATGAAGAACCCAGCAAGCCTGAAATGTTAAAATAATTGTCACAATTAACGTAATTATATATTTAAAAAAAAAACTAAAAAGAAGGTAGCAAATAAATATAAAAAAACTGTTACGACTTGATAACATACTTGTAGTCGACAGATTTGTTTCAAAAACATTTACAAAACTACACTGACAATAGATTGGAATTGATAAAATAAAAGTGAGATTAAAATTGTTTGAATATACTAAAATTCTAAATATTTACAATTAATAAATCTAACTAATTAAAACTAACTGTATTAGGAACTAAGTTCAGGAAAAAGAATGTTAAAAGAATACGTTGTTGGTTTTTACAGTTGCAAAATGGTAAACCAATATTTAAAGAATGATTTTGCATAAAATTAAGATATATTGTTGTTTGTGAAATGTTGTATGATTAAGGATGTTTTGTGTGCTTATCAATAAATTGAGCAGCGCTTATTTAAGTAATTAATAATATTAAAGAGAAGTGGAAGTTATAATTTTTAGTTGTATGACTTTTATGTCCCTTTAATATTTAGGTTATACATTTTTACTGTTTTCCTAAAAAAATAATAATAATGGCTACCATCCATTGCTGAAATGTCCATTCCAACCTGTACAGTGAGTAGTACAGTAAAATTAGACCAAAAAATACTCAAACAAGAGAATGCAAAAAAAAACAAAGGTCTGATTGTTGGAAGTTGTTTATTACCCTTGGCTCTAAATGTGGTAAAAAGTCTCCACCGAAATAGCGTCATGTTTGGGGGTGGAAGGTGTAAAAATTGTGTCTTCTAGGTTTTTACAAATATCTCGTAAACCCTTCACTTTAGAGCTTAGTTTGTTCTATAACTTTTTAAAGTACTTTAAATTCTCCACAAAAATTGTTTTATACGTTTTTTTGTTACAATCAATAGTTTTTTAGATACGGAGGGGGTAAAGTAAGGTATTTTTGTAGGTATGGTTGAAAACGTAATTAAATTAACAATTTCTCAACGATTTACCATATAATTACCATTATGGGGGTATGTTTTGATAAGATAGTTCAGCAGACATATAGTTGAGTGTTTGATGGGCCCTTTGCTCTAAATGTGGTAAAAAGTCTCCACAAAAATACCGTCGGGTTTTAGGGTGGGAGGGGGTGGAAGGTGTAAAAACTGTGTTTCGAGGACCTTTGCAAATATCTCATAAATCCTTCACTTTAGAGCATAGTTTGTTCAATAACTTTTTAAAATAAGTTAAATTCTCTACAAAAATTGTTCTATTCGTTTTTTGGCACATTAATAGTTTTCTAGATATGGAGGGGTTAGTAAGGTATTTCTGTAGGCATGGTTGAAAACTTGTTTAAATTTAAAAAATTTTGTCAATTTACCGCATAATTAACTTAGGGGTTTTTGTGATAATAATCTACAGTTCAGCAGACATGTGGTCGAGTGTTTTTTGAGGCCTTACTGGTGTGCTTAGTGTTTATTTATGTACGTTTTCAGTTCCCAACCCTGGATCAAATTCAGTCTGGAAGCGCAGATCTCATTCCAGATATTTGTACTTTTTGGAGGGAATAATTTTTAAAAGATTTTGCTGCTCCATTGGTCTTGAGGTAAACTGGCAAGACTCCTTGTTTATATGGGATTAGAGAAGCAGGTGTACAGGACCGGTGGATTAACGTTGTCACTCCCAGTAAGGTAGGAGAGGTTTTAGAGGAGGAAGTGGGCCAAAGAGGAAGCATGGGTCTAGTCGTAAATTGTCCAGTGTGGGATCGCTCACAAGCTTTCGGAAATAGACTTTTGATGGGCATCCCAGTGTGCTTCCCAAATATTTTTTTTTAATTCTAAGGACTAAAACACATTTGAAATGAAAAATGAAACAATGAAACAATGAAAAAATGGGCCTTACCAAGCAAATTAAAACATTTTGAAGTTTTTAGCTCTCAGCTGTTTGGAAGTTCTAACAAGTCTAAAAATAAGGGTCAAAGCTCCTTATTAGTCTCACATTTCATATAAATAATCAAAGCAGATTTCGCTTCCATTCTTGTAGATTCGTCAAAAATGATTAAAATTTTTCCAGAAATGTCTAAAGCCAGTCGATTTATTCATTTTTTATTATTTCTTCTGAAACGTGACTTATAATATCTGTGGCACTAAATCTGGAATGCAATCCAACAAATATATACACGCCATTTAGCTTAAGCTAAAAATAATTCGAAATGGCTTATCATTTTTCGCTAGGTAGTATGGTTACCTAAAGATTTTCGTAGTCGATTTCAGGTGAGATAAGTTGATTCTAATTTCGCCTTTGCAGTTATGGTCACTCCTACTTCGTGACTTACGATTGTTTAGTAAAAAATTTTTTTTTCATAGAAGTAAGCTCTATAAAAAAAAAGTAAGCAAAATAACACCATTCTTTTGAAATCGCTGTGCTTTCCTTTTTAAAAACACCATGATGGGAAACTTCCATGCATACCGTACACCCTAATTTACCATTTTGGCTATCGAGCCAAGGAAACGAATCTTTCTTTCTAACCCACATTTCCCTACTCCATATAGAGGGCTAATTTGTTGGGTCTATATTACTGTCCGATTCAAAGTTTAATTCAATATCATTGTCATCACACATAGATGAACATTTGTTTTTACTTACATTAGGCTGGTCATTTGTAGCATCCATAGATAGGTAGGTCGGTAGGTGTCGGTATTCAGTTTTGTGGTAGGCCTACATGTTTCACTTTCTGAAGGTATCGAAACATTAGAGTCTGGTTCCGAGGTGTATATCTCACTTTTATGTTGATTAAAATGTTTTTTGCATTTTCGCCATGGTAAATAACCAGTTCCCCTCCATCCCCTGCACGTTCAACTAATACCCGTCCTTTTTCCGAACGTATTCAAAAATAATTAATTTGACTATTATTAAATACAACCAACAAGTAAATTTGCGAGCTAACAAAATAAAAATAAAAAAATGTGTGTGGGAACGCCAGTACCCCCACCATAATACCAAAAACATATAGAACTATATTTGTGAAAAATTTAACTACCTTTTAAAAAGTTATTGAACAAACCAAGCTCTAAAATGTAGGGTTTATGAGATATTTGCAAAAAATCCTTGAAAACACAGTTTTTACACCTTCCACCCCAAAACCTGAAGCTATTTCGGTGGAGACTTTTTACCACATTTAGAGCAGAGGGTTCATCAAACAATCAACCACTTGTCTGTTGAACTGTATTATCAAAACATACCTCCATAATGGTAATTATACGGTAACTCGTGGAGAAATTGTTAATTTAAACACGTTTTCAACCATACCTTACAAATACTTTACTTTACCCCCTCCATATCTCCAATACTATTGATTGTAACAAAAAAACCTATAGAACCATTTTTGTGGAGAATTTAACGTACTTTAAAAAGTTATAAAACAAACAAAGATCTAAAGTGAAGGGTTTACGAGATATTTACAAAAAATCTAGAAAACACACAGTTTTTACACCTTCTACCTCCTCCCACCCCCAAACCCAATGCTATTTCGGTGGAGACTTTTTACCATATTTAGAGCAAAGGGTATAATGAACAACTTCCAACAATCAGACCTTTATTTTTTTTTGGATTGCCAGATAAGGTTAGGTCTAATTTGACTGTACTATAGGAGTGAATGTATAATATAGTGTAGTTAGTTATACACTCCAGAAGTTTTCTTCTTTTTTTTTAACAAATTATTAGCAATTGAAAACTAGTAAACATGAATAAAATCTGAACAAACTTAACACATAACTACCACTTATTTTTAACCTATGACTAAAAATAATCAACAATAGAATTAAAAAACACACACACACACAGATAGCATCAAAAACTTGAAACTAATGAATAATAACTATAAACTTTGGATATGAAATAAATCACAAATAAAGAAAAACTCTAAAAACATAATATAGGCTTAGCAACAAACATTTTTTTAAAAAAACATCACAACACAATAATTGACCTGCAATAAAAATCTCACCCTGAAAGGAAGGTGAAAAAAAAGAAAAGTTCAATGTATGTGACTTGAATGGAAATGTGTATATATATTATTTAGCTGTTGTAAGTACGGTAATTCCTTGATAATCCGGAACACAAGAGGATTTATCAGTGTCGGATAGTCAAATATGCCCGCCCTATTATTGTATTATTGAGGTATTTTAAACCAGGTTTAAACAGAAGAAATAAATAAAAGTATGTACTGTACTTTAAAAAAACTGCATATATTTTTTACATGAATAGTAAAGTATTACTGTATTTAATTACAGATAAAAATAGAGAATTCTTAATGACAAATTAACATTGTTACAATACATATTAATGTATTAGCAAAGTTCAATCTGAGTCACTTTTTAAAGACCTAGTATAAACAAAGTGACAATGAGTGGTGCCGAGTCATGGCAGTGTCAAAGCAGTACCGAATGGTTCCAATTTCTCCCTAATTCTCCCGACTCTACTGCCTGCTGTCGAGCGCTAAATCCCTTAAATACGGGAACAGGATTTAGCAAATTTTTAGTTTTTTTTTTCCAAAAATGATTCTCATGTGTGCTGGAATATTTGGGTTCTGGATTAACGAGGTCTTACTGTACAGGTCTTGGCATAACCGGCTTAAACAGGCCCAGTTGTTCTGTACTGCCATTATTGAGGCATAAAAAGAAAAAAACATTTGCATTTATAAGAAAGACTTTAGACTGTACTTTCAGGCATACTGATTCTTATTTTTATATTTACTGCACTGCAGATTTAGTTCACATTTACTACAAAAAGAAATAAGAACATTAAGTCTGTAGATCTGTAATTATTTTCAAGTATACAACACAACAGATTATGTATTTTAGATATAAGAAGTAACTTATGTTTACAGCACCTTGGCTAGTCAAATAAATCTCATTTATCAATGCTAGAAAATAAATGAGTCATATAAAAATTATATAGCTGTTATTATTACAGCTAATGTGGTCAACAATTTTGTTTTAAATTTCAGTTAGTTCATCCTTTTTCAGGTATTTTATTTTGTACTTAATATAAAATGGTCCAAATTTAGCATTAAATAGGTGAAGATCGTTCAACTGTATAAAATTGGGTAACAATGTTTACTGAATAAATGAAAGAAACTGCAATTTACATATATAATAATTAGTACTTATACACTTGTGAAGACACATAGCCAGAGGGACTGATGTTGAAATAAAATGATAAATTAATTTTCTTCTTGTTTATTACATTTATCTTTCTTTTTTCTTAAAAGTCATCATTACACTATACATTTGTTAAGGATATACTTTTCATAGTATATAATTAATTGTTTTTACAGAAATAGGGAAAGCCGAGTAGCTGAGAGAATAAAAGTATCGTCTAGAAGGCCTGTGCTATAGTTAGAACCTGTAACAGAAGTAGCATAGGTTCGAATCTAATTATTGGTGACTGATTAGTGACAGACTGTTCTATATTATGCATCCTTGTATTCATTTGTCTAATTGGCATAAAGACGTTAGGTAACTAAAACAAAACAATCAACAAAAATCAGTTTTACTTAATTGAAACGATTACTAAAACTTAGAAGGCACAATTTAATTACCCTAGCTCTCATATGTCCTCGAGGACTTGCAAACTCTGGAAACACATACTGACATAGAAGTGTGTCCATTTGGTCCTTATATGTGCTTTTCTTTAATAATACATCTGCTAAAGATCCAACCTAAAAAGAAACATTTAAACTGTAATGTGTACACAGTAAATAAAACATTTCACAATTTACTTCGATAGCATATTTAATAACATATTGAAAAGATAATTAAGAAATTTTTGGAGGAAGGACAAAATTTCAGGGCTGTGCAAATAGTTCGAAAATAGATTCGAATCCGAATCCATCTCTGGGTTCGATTCGGATTCGATAGTCGAATCCGCCATGCAAAAATATTCGAATTCGTATTCGGGAACGAATCCGCTAATCCAGATTCGGTTCGAAAGATCGAGTAGTGACTGAAAAGATTCGAAAATTTTTCAAGGATAAAACAGTAGGAATGAGAACAAAAGTAATTAACGGTTTTGAACAGAGAATGTTGCAACATGTTAGGCTGCTGTGAATTAAATGTTTTACTGCAGCCTATAAGTGTTGCAGTTTCATTTCTTAATTTTTGACATTACCTGATTTAATTAGCCTATTAAATTTGTATTATGTTATTCACTTAATAATTATTATTAACTAAATTATGATACCAGTTAGTAGATGGGCTGTATTTGATTGTGTTAAATTCCAAATAAAAAGAAGTTGGACTTTGATTCAATGTTAGTTTTTAATATAATTTAATTTTAAAATAAGCTGCTCACAGTCCAATAAATAATAATTTTTATAAACACCTTTTAAAATGTATAATTTTTTAATATTTGGTATCAATTCAACAAACTTTAGAGGAGTCGGATTCGATTTGAATTCGTAGACTTGAGATTCGGATTCGTAGGCTTGGGATTCGGACTCGATTCGGATTCGTAATTTGCCTAAAAATATTATTCGGATTCGTAATTAGCATACAAATATTATTCGGATTTGATACAACTGAAAAAATATTATTCGGATTCGATATAGAATTTCTGGATTCGCACAGCCCTGCAAAATTTTAATTTATTAATCACTAAGTTTTGTAAATAAATCATGTCTTGTGTATGATCTAGTAAAGCAATTCTTTTTTTAATCATAAACCTTAGAATATACGAAATAAAAACTACAATGAAAGAAAATAAGCAATAGCCAATTACTTAGTATAGATTCTTGTGTACATGAAAAAATTATCTTTATAAACCCTGATTTTTGTTCGTCAACAACTTTGTCAAAATATGTGTAATGGAGACAGCAATATTTTCAAAAATGTATAAACACAATAACAGTGAGTAATTATGGGTGGATAGTAATTTGACCTTATGAAATTCCATGACTTTGTATTAATTTACTTTTTCGGGCACCAATATTTGAAAAAATCTCGGTCAGTTGATGAAATTATAAATTTGTATGAAAGCCTATTTTTAATAGAGAATATATATTTATAAAGATTTGATTACACACAGAAATATAGTAAAAGTTTAATATTGAATACTGCATTATTGTAATTTTTGCAGTGGGACTGTACTGTCTGTATAACAAGACGTTGAGTCATCACCAGTTATTCTTCAGTCCGCATTTGTTTCATCTGTGTTTGTCCTGTTTGTGTTCATCTGTTTTTTTTTTTTTTTTTTTTTTTTTTTTATCATTGTGCGAGTTATGTACTGTGTGTTTTCGCAATAGCATAAAAATGATGTGACATTGGAAAAAAAATGGAAGCATTATGTAGGATAAAGGTGAACCGTTGAAGAAGATTGCTGCTGAATTCAAAGTAAGGATTTCACAGGCTCTGATTGGAAGAAAAATAGGAATAATATTCAGAACTATTGTTTCAAAATGGTTATCAAGAACAGGCGAAAACTAAACCAACCGAGATAATGATGCAAGGAGTACTCAAGGCTGAGACAACAGAGCCTTACATTCAGTAGACTTTACATACTTTTGTTACAGTATAAAAAGTATTTTGCTTGTGTAAATGTGTTTCTAATATTATTTGATTATAATACAGTACATAAAGCAATTTTCAGCAAGTGCACGTTTTATTGATTGTTTCCACTTGTTTGTTCTGGTTAACCAGGGAACCTGCTCTTGGTCCTAGTGTATCATACTGAACAAGGTTCTACTGTGCCATAAAAAACATCAAGTCTTTTAAACAAAATTTAATATGTTAAGTTAATTAATATACTTTTGAGAAATAACAAAATTATTTGGAATAGTGATTCCATATTCCATGGATCTTGAGATATAGAATAATTATACAGTAGAGTCACGATATTTCAAGTTGAATGGGGCCGAGAGTACCTCTGAATATGCAAAGGTTAAAATAAAACTACCATTTAAAGTACTCTCGTATAATTGCAAAAAATTTTAGTTTTATTAAATATACACTATATTGTATTGATTACCAAGGTACAAACGTAATTTTATTTACAGTACAAAAATAAAAATTTACTTTTTAATGAAATCATAAATAGTTTTTTGTTAACTTCACTGCCACGTTTACGAGCACCGATGTCACGCCAACGACAGAGTAATACGGTATCGGCTGCAGTAGCTTCGGGTTGTTCAACTGCGTAGCACTGCATCCAAATCAGCGATTATTAAACAAATATTACACACATTACAATAAGTAGTGGGACTGATTTATTTTTAGACACTTCCGGATTGGTGTCGAGTGACCTTGTAAGAGAGGGGTCGGGAATACGGCAGTGACGGGAAGGTTTGTTCTATGATATTGTATATTGAAGGTGCTACTTGTGGCTCGAATTACTCAAAACCTCGGATTATCGCGACTCAAATTACCGGGATTCTACTAAATTACCTAACTGATTATAATGTACAAGTTATTACATTCATTTATAAGGATTCAAAACGTGCGAGTATATGTGGGTTTTGTTACTCTTTTGCGTTTGACTGGCAGATGACGTCTACAAACATCATAAAAACATTATTAGTAAAGTATAGGTTAAATTATATTCTCAAAAATGAATAAGTCAGTAAGTTTTTACATATTTACTAGATACCTTTTATGTTTGATGGCATTTATTCCTTATAAAATCCTAAAATAGTCTAAAAAATCTATATATGTTTTGGCGATTCCCATCGTGGATACACTTCGTTATTCCTTTCTTAAATAAAGGTTAGGTTATATTATTTTTTACAAGGTTTGGCAATCAAATCAAATTGCACAGAGATTGGCATGCTAATCATGCAGGGATCTCCCCTAATATTAGTTATGAAGCTTTTATAACCTGCTCAATAAAAAATTCAAAGTACCTAAATTCTTAGTTGTCACAAAATTCAAAAACAAATAAAAAACCTAGATTGTTATTATTAATAAAATAATATGTAAATATACTATTTCAGGTGCAGTTTAAAATACTAAATATAAACTTACCATGTGAAGGGCGCCATCTTTTTGTCGTGGATCAGCATTTGCTGAGGTTAAAACTTGCATTATAAACTGCATGGTTTTTTGCAACATATCTTTACGTTTTTTACAAGCAGAATGCAACAACGTTTGTGCTGCTGTTACAGGAGAAACAAAATCCTCAAAAATATCTGTAATAAAAGAATTATAGCCATAAATTAACTAATTGTAATTTGGAAGAGATGATTTAAAGACTAAAAAAAAAGTTAACTAAGAAAATGATGTTACCATAATGAGATTATATTGTTAACTAATTATATTAATAGCTCATATAGAAACCCAACTCAACTTTATTGTGCTGACTTTAAAATGTGGGCAATGTACATAAACATTTTGTTTAACTTTTGCATGTGTAGTTTCAATTAAAAAAAGTATTACAAAACCTGCAAACAAAATTAAACAGTATGCAAGAGAATAATTATTTCAAGCCGATTTTAATTTACTACTACATACCAAATTTAACTTTAATATATTCGTGAGGATCAGTATTCCATAACTCCTCATCAGCAGGAGAATAAGACATGATAGGGAACAGAACATCTTGAATAATAGCAAACATGTGCGGCTTTAAAAACTTCCACGAGTGAGCATGACTAATTCTAGAACAAAATAAGAACACACATGTACTTGATTAAACTATAATTAAAGGAAATCTATCAAAATAATATCAAAATGTTTACTTTTTAAAGCAGAATCTTAGGTTATAGCCCAGTGGTTGAATTCGGAAAGCTGGAAATTGTTTTAATCCCTTCAGTTTAGGTCTGGAATGAACATACTAAGTTTCCCCCCTCCTGCTAAGTGTGCTTTAGCTGTTGCTTACAGATTTATAGTAGGAAGACATGGTTTTTTTTTATTTATTAACATAACAATATTTCAATACCAACACTTTCAAAAACATTGCCCAAACAAGTGTTGTAAAGCTTGAGAAATTTTGAACAAAATGAGTAATCACACTTAATATCTTTGTTAAACATTAAGCTCACAAATATATTTCTAATTTTTGCTTAAATCGCTATTCAAGTGCATGATGCCAGAACATACCAAGTTCTGTTAGCACCAATTGTGACCTTGGCGCACAGGAAACCTTCTTACACCAAATGTGACGCTAGGTCTCCGCTTGTGTCCTTGGTCTTCTTCAACTTCGAGCTGAAAAGATGGCGTGAAGGTCAGCGGGAAAAGAAAAGTTTTCTTTCTAATTACTTTCTTTTATTTTGATGCTAATCTACTACACCACAAATCCTACTGGCTCTTTATATTTACATGATTATTTAATAGCCAAAAAAGGGTACGGAAAGAAACCACACACGCGGTCTAGTCGGCGAGCTTTCTCCCAAGAATTAGTCCACCATGCTTCTAATTGAAATATATTTAATTCGTTGAGACTTTTCGATGTTTTTGTAATTGTGTCAGGCCTTTATTTTGTATATTTTGAAGGAAAAACCAATATAATGATTTAAGAGATAGAGATAACAACAGAAGGTGGTTGTGTTGTTAAAGTGCTCCTACAAAAACAGTGATCTAAAACTATAATTAAATGTTGTTCATATTGTGTTTGGCAGGGAAGTGTGCAGCTAAGTACAGGTTTTTACATAAATTAATGTGACTTTAAAAATTTTGCTTTTTTTATAACAATTTTAATTGTCAGGCTTTGTAAATCTGGGCGACTCTATCATGTAAGGTTATGTAAATTATGAAAGGTTTTGTATTACGATTGACTTTATCATGGATATTTTGAATGGTAATATTTTAAAGTTTTGGGGGCTTCGCCAGATCCTTCTTATGGATCAAATCTTAGCTTGGCATGTGACGTACTCCAAAGAACTAGGTAGAAATAAGTACAGAGACCTTTTCACAAAATTATTAAATATATTCTGAAATTTCTGAAACAGTTCCTACAATGATTATTTTTCACAAAATAGTTAAATACATGTAAATCTGATACAATTATTTTTTACTCAATTTATATTTTCGAAAGTAATAAAGTGAAAGTTTACATTCGTCTAAGGAGGGCGGTGCTAGTCATTTAATTTCCCAATCTCCCAAATTTTAAATCTATGTGTCTTATTTTAATGATTGAATCTGAAATTTCTTCTAATTACTAGTACATAATAAAATCTGATATTACAAAATGTTTTATATTATTTATTTGAATGATATTAAGTTGGTTCGGTGACTGATCTCGATTACTTATGAGGTGTCTCAGAACCCTCTTTTCAGTTAATCCTAATGAACCAGTCCCAACACAATTTTTTTATTACAAATGATTATTTATTTTATTTTTAATTTATTTTAATGTTATAATGTTACTTATGATATAATCCTCTGGATATGATTTTGTTTGTTATTTAATTTTAACCCTCGAGATCTGTCTTAACAATCAAATGAAATTTTATACCTACTTACATAATTTTTGGTTCTCTCCCACTCTCACTTTGCACTTTTATTTTTATGATTTTATACACTCCACTTATTCACTTTTATTTATTTTATTTGAACACTGCACTTGCACTTTTTTGATGATTTTGATTTATTAATATGATGATTTTTACTCTCTGATTATTTAATGGTTAGATATTATTCTGTTTGATGATTGAAAATGTTGAAAATATTAAACTAGGGCATTTTAAAAGTTGTAGTCTTGAAGTTACTCTCCCGGCAGTTTTTAGATGACAGACCTCGTGTTCTCTCCAAAATTTCCCCACCACACAGTTTCATGCATTTCAATTTTTTTTGAATGGTCTATTTGAATTTTATATTGGTATGATTGGCTTTCCAGTTTTACAGATTTGGCAGTATTTATCGGGTGTCTGCACTCGATTCACACCGAATAACGCAAAGCAGTGTATTTGTGTCTTAAATAATTTAAGCTGGTACATCAGTTGTAACTTCCTGCTGAAATAATATTACTCACAAAGCTAGTCTGGCCTGTTTCTGTAGATTCATTTATTATGAATTTATTTCAATTTTATTTTACAATATATTATTATAATTATTTTGTTATTGCTGATGTTAAAGATATTGGGTATTGGTGTTTCAAGTATTGGTATTTACTTACCAATACCTACATAATATTTAACTGTTTGAAATGCAATAAAGATTAATAAATTGCAAGAACTTTTGGCTGATCTTTATAGCTAAACAGGTTTTCTACATCCTGTTCTTACTTGCATTTCTACAAAGACATATTACTAGTTTTATCTCTTGACATTGTAAACAAAGAGTTTGTTTTTATCTTGTAGTATTTACATATTTATTTAACTGACATGGCAAAGAAAAAGATGTTTACTTGTCGTAAGTGTGAAAAAAAACTTAAAAATCGAATAAAGCAATATCTTGTGTTGCTTGTGAGGAATGGATTCATTTGAAATGCACTGATATTCCTGATGAATTTTTTGATAAAACGTGTAAGGACAAATCTGTGAAGTGGTACTGTACAGACTGTAATTTGGATATTAATATTCACAATCCTGAAGACAGCCAAATTGAGTTATTTGTGCTTTAAATGATCAAATAAAACTTCTCCATAAGCCAACAGATATAGTTTTAAAAGAAACATTTGAAGAACTTCAAAATACAAAAAGTGAAAATGTTAATTTAAAAAAAGAAATTTCCTCATTGAATAAATTAGTTTTAGACAAATATGAAGAGAATATTAAGCAGGAAATAAAATAATTACATTAACCAATGGGAAAAATAAATTAATTGGTCAGGGAAATTATGAAAATTTCCTAAAGTATCCTATAAAAAAAAAGAATTAGTTTACCAGTAATGCTTAAAAAATATTGTAAGCAAAAAAGTGCAGCTGACTTTGTATTGAGAAACCGTTTTCAAGTTTTGGGGAAAAATAAAAAAGATATCTTTACAAACAAAAATGAAAAAAGGGGTTTTAAAGTAAATGTCTGTTCTAATCACTCCTCAACTAGGATTGAAAAGGAAAAAGGAGCCTTGTTAGAAGAAATTCTCAGATTTCTTGTGAAAGGAAAAGTAAAATTAATATTTTTGGAGACAGTCATGCTAGGGATTTTAGTCAACTCATACAAGATGGAATGAGTAGCACAGTTTCTATTTCAAACTTTGTTAAACCTAATGCTGGAATGGAAAATGTTTTGAAGAGTATAGACTCTAGTAATAATCATTTAAATAAAAAAGACTATAGTTATATTGGGTGGGACAAATGATGTGCCAGAGAGGGCCCTGATATGTGTTTCCAAGGCTCTTGAGTCAACAACCAATACTAATGTAATTATATCTACGGTACCTTATCGTTATGATGATCTTTCAACTTGTATCCTCCTTTATTTAACCATGCTAAATTGGTAAATCTTACCTCATTGCAAAGAGCTAGTTTCACAACTCATGGCCTTCATTTGAACAGGCTTAGGACAACAACTGTTAGTAAGGCAATAACAAATCTTGTTCATTATGAATTAAATAAGTGATTTTTAGACTAAATCAAAATTTAAAAAAAATAGTGCTACTAAGCAAAATCTCACCTATACCTCAAAGTATTGTCAGCTCAACCTCTAATAAATATAAAGACCAATTAAAAGACAAGTACTTAAAGATCTTTTCACAGAATATTTGTCTAATAAAATTGAATCTTTGGAGGTATTGTTAAATGAAGAAAATCCTGATGTGGTTTGTATTTCTGAGCATGGCATGAAGGAGAACTTAATTTCATCCATCTTTATTGGGTCACATTTTGTGGTTCCTGTATTTAGTAGAAAGGAAGGCCTGCATTGCTCACCTCTAAATAGAGAGAAGTTCTATTGTGAGAGGCATTGTAAAATATCAGGCTGTATCGTCAAGTTACAGGATTACAATATTAAAGTATTTTCTGTATATAAATCCCCTTTTGGGAAAATTGATGTATTTTTTGAAAATCTTCAAGCCGCTTTACTGGAGCAAATAAATGATCAGAATAAATTTATATTGTGTGGCAGCTTGAATATTGATTCCCTCAAAAATAGCAATTGTACTCGTAAGCTTGGTGAATTTGCAAGGTATTTTAACCTTGACTCACATATTACAACTCCTACAAGAATTACCTCTAAATCTAAATCATCAATAAATAGACTATGCATTTTCAAACTTCATAATGTTCACATTTTCAAGGTGTTTTAAACAATCTAACTGTGACTACTTTGTCACACTGTTATCTAAAACAGACTGGTCTGCAATCTATTGTGTTACAGATATAAATGTTAAGTATAACAAGTTCATAAATCTGGTCATGTTTTAACGGAGCTTTTCCTGTGGTAAAAAAAATTTAAATGTTTAAAAAATAATGCATGGATAACAAAAGGTATTCTGATTTCTAGATCAAAATTAAAATTTTTGTATTCAATAAAAAAAGTTTCTGATGATAGTGTAATAAAATACATTAAAATATATCAGCAAGTATATGATATAGACTTGTTGCAGTTGCAAAAAAAATTTATATTGATTTTTACATCCAAAAATTGGAAAACAAAGTTCAAGCTACATGGAAATCAATAAAGGGATTATTTAACGGAAATAAAACCACTGTAAAACATGATTTTTTTTTCATTAAGCAATAAGGAATCTTAATAAAAGATCCAGAAAATGTAGCAAATGTTTTAAATTCATCATTTGTTTCAGCAGCTAATAACCTTCTAATAAATATTAGTATTGAGGGATCACCGGTTTTGCAGATGCCTGACTCTAATGTCATCTCTATGTTTTTGAATCCTACTCATGACCTTGAGGTTGAGAAAGTTATTGAGAACCTTAAAAATAAAAGGTCTTCTGGGTATGACTCTATTTCCCCACATATTTAAAAAAAAAAGTTACTCAAGCTCACTTGGACCATTGACGGATGTTATCAACTCTTCTCTTTTTCATGGTATTTTTCCTGATCAACTAAAAATAACAAAAGTAAACCCTTGTATAAAACAGGAGACTCCTTGGATCCTGGGAACTACCGTCCAATAGCTCTTCTGTCAATATTTTCAAAAAATTTTGAAAGAATTTTCTTGGATAGGTTAAGTGCTTTTCTAACAAAGTTTAATATTCTGTCAAGAACTAAACATGGCTTTGTCAAAAATAAAAAAACAACCTCTGCTATTGTTAACTTTGTAAATAAGGTGTACAATTCACTACTATTCTACTACAATTTTAACTAGTGTATTCTTGGACTTGTCTAAGGCGTTTGATAGTGTGTATTTTGATATCCTTCTATCCAAACTCAATGCTTATGGAATTAGAGGCCTAGCTCTTAAGTGGATAGGCTCTTTATTAAAAAACGTGAACAATTTGTTGAAATTCGGTACTTTAATGAAAGTAATAGTATTAAATCAATGGTAAACTCTGAAATATTAAATACAGTTATTGGTGTGCCTCAGGGATCCGTATTGGGACGTTTTGTTCCTTTTATTTATAAAAGACCTTTCAAAGTACGTAAATCAAGGAAATCTGATTATGTTTGCTCATGACACCACTATACTGTTTGACAGTGGAAGTTCGGTCGACCTGGAGATTAAAGCTTACACTGACCTTAGCTGTGTTTTGCAGTGGCTTCAAAGCAACAGACTTCTTCTAAATTATAAAAAAACAAATTGCATTAATTTTACCTCTTATAGGAAGTTTAATCGCTCATGTTCAGTGTTCATGGGATGTGAAGACATTTTTGAAACAGATATAACAAAGTTCTTGGGTCTTGTGGTTGACCAGTCTCACTTGGCAACCACATATTGACCATGTTTCTAGTAAACTAAACACAGGCATTTTTATGTTAAGAAGATTGAGTAAAATTTGTTCAAGAAGCATGTGCCTCATGGTTTACTACTCTCATTTCTATCCATATCTTAGATATGGTAGGGATTTTTTTAAAATTAATCAAATACTTACTTTCCCTTTGATTTATTTGCTGGAAACTGTTTTATTGATTTTGTCAGAAAGTTTTTTTCTCAGAAAAATTGAGAAATCCATGGTTATAATTAGGGATGGGGCGATTCTCGATACCACCGATACTTTAGCTTTGGTATCGGTATCGAGAATCCATAGCCGAAACTCGATACCGATTACCGATACCACGAGATACTCAGTTGTCAGAACTGCCCGTTCTCGTATAGACTCCGTGAATGTAATCTCCGGTATTTGCAATCGCATTCTCTGTATTTTAACTCAATTCAGCATTTTACAATAAATATCAGTAGGGAAAATGTAAAACATTATTAATTTTATGTAAGTGGACATTTTCCCCAGTAAAATGTTTTAGGCAATTGTTTCCTTTCATAAGTAAACGCTTCTTGTTTTATTTTTATTCATGCGTAGGCTGTTATTTGTTCACAAGAAGTCTAGAGTAGGCTCAAGGTCAAACACTTATGGATTCGTTTGTTATCGTGTCTATAGAATTAGGGTGTCTATTGTGAAGAAAAATAAAACATTTTATAGATCGGTAACAAAAGTATTTAAACTTTAAAGTAATAATTTTATTTGTTTGAAATCGGGTAAAACTTGTTGGGACTTACGTTACCCGTGATTTATGATTTTTATGGGAGTCCGGACGGAATTCCTTTTTTTATTTAGAGATGGGTCGGTTCCTTTTTTTTTTTTTTTTTTTTGGTTCCCGGTTCTAGAGGCAAATCGGTTCTATTTATTATTCAAGGAATTTAACAATAATTTAAGAGTAAAGTATAAGATTTAATTTGAATACTGAAATGATTAAGTATGTTATGTACAGATAATTAAATACAAGTATTCAGCTAAGTTAAATTACAGACAAAAGTCCATCACTTTCAACGTCTATTATAAAATATTGCCACACTTCGATGTCATTGCTGAAAAGACTAGCCTACTCCGGTTAAGTTTCCACATATCCTCAACTAACTAAACTTAATCAAATTAATATGTTAATTCAGTATAGTGTCGATTATCCGTAAGCGGAAACGTACTGTAAATAAATAAGTACATTACAGTACTGCACGTCGTGCACGTAATTCCGAATTTAAAGGTTTTTACTCGCATAATCGGCGGCTGTTGAGTCAGCCGAGCGCTTGGCAGCCCTTCGTAAGTGAGTAGGCCTGCACAATTTAATTACCCGAACAAATCGACGCAATATTTAAATTTAATAAAAAAAAATGAATAAAACACTGCACTAAAACTGAATACTGTAAGTATTTACACACAGCGTTATTAACTTGATATTACAGTACTTTGTTCTAACAAGTTGTTCAGACTTCGGCGGGACTAAACGGACGCCTTCGAATCAAATTTTCGATGATTGAAGTTCCGATTATTTATGAACTTATCCGAATTGAACGTTCAGAAACAAAACATATGATATTCTGAGTAACGCAATCCTAGTCAGTCGTAAAAATTATTATTCCGAATAATTAAAAACTTGTTTTATTTTAAATTGCAACGCATTCTGCTATTTCGTTACTGAAACTCTCACGTGTTTTTCATTGGACTAGGTTAATTGTATTTTCTTATGCGGACATTCCATTGTTTTCGGGAGTAGGTTTTTTCGCGGACATACGCTGTTGTATATTAAATTGCGTTTGGATGCCGCGTTTTATAAAATTAAAGCTAATAATATTCGGACGTCGTATTCTTTTGCGGACATTCGTCATTTTATTTTTAATAACATTTCACCAATGGTAGTTCATAAAATTGGTACTATTTATATTCGGGCATCGATTTTTTGCGGGCATTTACTGTGGTACTTAAATTATTTTTAACAAAGGCGTTTTTTAAAATTAGCGCTAATAATATTCGGACGTCGTATTCTTTGCGGACATTCGTCATTTTATTTATTTTTTTTCGCAGTTTTTTTTTTTTAGGTATCGGTATCGGGAATCGAGAATCGATTTTTCAAAGTATCGGTATCGAGAATCGAAAAATCTGGTATCGACACATCCCTAGTTATAATACTAGAGCAAGAGATGACTTTCATGTAACTTCAGTGCATCTTAGGGTGGCTGCGAGGGATCCTTTATTGAATGCTGGAATATTTTTTAATAATATGCCTGACCACATTAAAACGGAAAATTTTTATAATTTGTATAAACATGTCCTTTTGTTGTTTTACTTATACATTGTGTTACGTACTTCAACCTCGCTGCTGGTGAGGTCAATGAATGTGAATTAATAAATAATAGGAAAACATTGTGCGAAAGCTTTAGCAATGATTGATTGAGAGGTTGATAGAAAACAACCCACATTAATTGACAGCTGAAAATATATTATATACATTTAAAAAAAATGGTGACATTAATTTAATTTATTTTATGTTGAAGGTGTGTTATAAACATCAATGTCAGTTTGAACACTGTCACTTTAGTCCAATTGCACTAGTTCTCACTCTTCCTCCAATAAGTCAACTTATTCTGAAATTACCTCCCTCTTAATGATATCAATTTAAGATTCTTGGCTAGCCGAGTTTGTAGTGATGTCATCATTTTCTGGAGAGGTGGTACACACTTACCCTTTGCAGTGGTAGCAAATTATAGAACAGTTGATGCCATCTTTCCTACAGCTTCAGGCCCAAGTACAATCTTTTTTAGACTTGAATGATAGTGACGAGAGCCAAGCTGAAGGAGCTGGTTCTTTGTGGGTAGCGGCTGGTAACAAGTGTTTTTTTCCACAAATCCACTCCAAAGTTGAACCTGTAAGTATCCATGGAGAGAGTGTTCACGTGCAGCTGCTGTAACGGGAGGCAGAGTCACTAAAATTTAAATTACTTTTTTATTAGTGATTTTTGAAAAAGGTGAAATCTAAAAAATTCTATGTTTCTTCACTGCCCTTTCCTCTCCATAGAAGGTTATAATGCAATCCAGACATGCATTTTCAACAAGGAAAATAGTGGATGTTGCCATGATTACCAAGAGGTCATTATCTTCACCAAAAACTACAACTCATTATAATCAGTTTTCCATTTCCAAAATAGTTTTACTTAGTTTATTAAACTTCAACAGCTTGCTCCACAACAAAACCTTCTTTTTCACACATAACATACTTGTAGCAGATGCTTGATCTTATCATTTAATACAAATTTTTCTTGAGACATAGTGGCTGACATCGACTAATCAAACATAACATAACAGAAACAGATACATGTTTCTTTGCTCGTCTGTTGCGTTCTGCTGATTTTGTACTTTTTTCTTCAATATCTTTAGGGTAACCACCAAAAACTACTGAGGCCTTTGCAGGATGGATGAAAATGAATTCCCCGTCTGCCACACTAACCGATGAAACTGAAACCCACCATCAACCACATGATAAGTTGTATTGAAATGTAAAACATCAGTTGTATTAGAAAAAAGTCATATAATACAAACTTGCTAGTCTTGCGCAGTCCTCCTTCATAAAAGAATGGAAAAGGAGCCAACTCAAATTCAAAATACTTTTGTAACTCTGCATCCGACTTTTTCAGGAGGGAAATTCTTCTGTGTACGGATTTACGGGAATAAATTCATCATGAACTTTCACCTTGGACTGGAACCACGAATAGGCATTACTCGGGTTTTCCGTTTAAATTTAACATCGGCAAAGTTATTACCAACAATTTTTGACAAAGAATTGATTCCGATTTTGTGAGCATCGTAGCAATTTATGCTTTCAACTCCCTACAATACCACTTGATATTAACATGAGATGTTCACAATTTGGAAATGGGTCATGGGATGAAGACCAGTCCACAAGTTTCTGTACATCTGCCTCGTCTGAAGCAAATGATAAATTACAAAACTTCTCAATTTTCTGAGCAACCTCTACGAGAATTGGCATGGAGAGAATCGTCGGAAATGCCTTGTCATCGGACCAATAAGGGCTTGTAGACTTCATGGATCTCACTTTTGCTCTATTGTCACCTGACCTGTATCCTGTATCCTCCTTAATTCGCTCCTCCCCTACCTCCTTCCCTTCAACCTCCTTCTCATTCATAATTTTATTCACTCAAGACATATTTCTAATACAATATTGGAAATAACAAAAAAACTATTTTCCGTGGTTTAGAAATCATTTTTTTTTTAAATAAGCTTAAAATTATGAATTTAAAAAAAATTTATTTGCTCATGCAGCTACAGCAGAAAGAGGGGGGAAATCAGTATGTTCATTCCAGACCTATAATATTGAAGGGACTAAAAAAATTCCTCCTTTCCCCTAATTAATTCTGAATTCAGCTCTTTTTATTTCCCAACCACTGGGAATTCTTTTTTTTTTAGATAGCTTATGTTAATACCAATTCAATTTAACATGTGTAAAGCCACAAAGGGTTTTAGAATGTTTTCACTATATAAATACTTCCTGAAATATTACTTCTTAAAAAAACTGCATCCATTGTCTCTCTTTTTACATTTTCTGATAAATTATATTTTCAAGGTTATCTAAATAAGTAAAATATTCATAAAAAAATACAGTAAAAGAATTTGTTTAACACTATTGAATGTATTTAACAATGCAGGTTTTTTTTACTTCAGTTTTTATAATAATTTTAAACAAAATAAGTTGAACATTATTTTATGAATGTTAGTTATTGCATTTAAACACTTCTACTGAACTTACTTTAGCTGCACTGTTAGTTCAGATTGTAACAACTTATGTTAATGTTTTTATAAAGAAATGAAAGGATGCGAAGCAAATTAAAACCGATGGATAACATAGTTAAATAACAATTGAAGGCTTATGTGATTTGAACACAGCTATTGTGAGGGATAAATCACATAAAAGCTATGATTTAAACTTGAAGATCAAAATCTATTTTATAACACTTACCCTTGGTTTATATAATTCAAAGTTTGTTGAAGTACTCTGGGCGAAATATATGTTTTCCTCCTATACTGATCAAGAATTTTCAACAAAACTTCTAATATACCACCAGAGAAGGTTTTCAAATACCACTCAGCAAATTCATTGTATTCTTTTGTTACGTTTCCAGGGCTGCCATACCTAAAACACAAATAGAGGAAGCTTGCTAAGTAAATGTGCAAGTACGTAATCATAACACAATAAAAATTAAAGTTGATCTTCAAAATAAATGAAAATAGTTAAGTAAATTAAACCGTTTTGCCTAAAAGTATTTTAATATATTAAATTTTTTAAACTCATCGTCAAAGTATCCAAGTTACAAATAGATATAACTAAATTTACCTTTTACTATCCACCGTGTGACTTTGTTCAGCATGTTTATGACGCGTTTTGAAACATATGTTTTATCATCAGATTTTAAAACCATTCAAATGTTCACATTACATACAACACGAAAACATATAAAACACAACACAAAACACACAACTGTGACATGTAATCCGGGTAGATGGCTACTTTGTTTAGCGGTCGAATGACTACTGACTACATTCAGTGTACAGTTTATGAGTCAGAGATTCTTATCGCCGAATCGTACAACATGTTTGTATGAAACTGTAGCAATGAATGGTCGTTAAGCAAAGCAATTGGTTGTTTTTATGTTTACGGCTATGTATAAATCTCGAATTCCTCTATAGCGTTCATATATCTACCCGTCACGCAAATATTAATAGGTTCATAGGTGGTATGAAAATCGATAAATTGATTCAAATCAGCTACAGAAAATTCAAACATATTGTACGATTCGGCGATAAGAATCTCTGAAACTCATAAACTGTAAAATGAATTTAGTCAGTAGTCCTTCCACCGCTAAACAAAGTAGACATCTGGATTACATGAGAAAGTCGTGTGTTTTGTGTTGTGAGTTAAATGATTTTGTGTTATATGTAATGTGAACATTTGAATGCTTTTAAAATCTACCTTATAGGTAGACAATAACAAAACACTATTTGAAAATTTTTTATAAGCCATAGTTTTTCTGGCAGCCATTTTTAAAATGGCGATAGGGCAAACTTTAATAATAAACGTAGTTTGCGGAAAGTTTAATTACGAAGCTATTTATAAAGATATCAGAATAATTAAGAAACCAGTGTGTTCAGCATGAAATGAACTTTCAGGTATACATTATTTTAATTGTTCATTCATTCAAGAGAGTCAGTCAAACTCTTCCTGTAAAAAAACTCGGAAAATATGTATCAATTGTTACTTTTTAAGACCATAAAATTTTATGAAGGAGCTTTTCAAAAATGGCTGAAAGCCTTTTAACAACAATTTTCGCTGGTCAATAGATAAAGGGACTGAATGAAAACAAGTGAACATTTTACAAAATGTTCTTTACACAAATAGGAATACCTCACAAAAAAATTATCACTGACACTCAACTACATTTAGAGTAAAAGAGCAGTGAATTTCAGTAAAAACGCTACTCTTCTACATGCTCGTGCAGTGCCAAGTTAGAAAACAAAGGCTTGAAATTATTACAATTGACATTAGTCGAATGAATGTCTAATTACTTTTAAATAACTATAATCAGTGATAACAATAGGTAAGAGTTATAATTCTTAAACTTAATTTACCGATACATTTGTTGTACTACACTTGAATACAGAATACACATAATAATGTTTCTCTATGTATGTGGATTTAAAACTTTAGTTGTAACTACTTGCAAACTGCAATTTTCATTAGAGGTTTAACAAATACGATATTTCATTACATAGTTTATCAGTTATGTTGTGTGTTCCACCAGACACTGTTGTGAGTTCCAATGGAGTTACTTTTCGTACTATTTTCTTTTAACTAAATAATATCCTCTCTAGTACAAACTGAAGTATAATATCCAATTACCTTTCAAACATTCTATGGAGGATGTGCAATGCCCATTTTTTACACTTCCACCATGGCAAATGCATTCTTTCGTCTTCATCAACAGTGTTTGTCTGTTCTGGAACGGAACGATCTGCAATAGCTCTTACGATTTCCATCCATTGAGAGAAAACTTCTTTTGAAATTAAATCCAGTGGAAGTACGTACTGCAAAAGCAATAAACTTATATATGACCCTCTAAATAACGAGTAGAAATAATTATATAACCTAAATTTAAATATGTGACAAAACAACTAACCTTTTCTAAATTAAATTCAAAAATAGAATTATTTTATGAATAAATATATTCTATGATGCTTAGCTAATGCTGCAGAAGATATTTTATTTAGTTTTAGAGTGGATTCTTTAATTGGAAGGACATCTGCCATTTGATTGCCTCCTACTGTCCACAAGGCACGAGATGGTTCCTAAGTCTTTGCCTAGATTTAGTTTGAAGGCGCTTGTAGCAATGTGCCACGGCCGTCTCTAGTAGCCCCCGTGAATGTCCGCAGCATCGTAATTCGACAAATGCTATTTAAAATCGAATGTGGAATCATGGTACAAAATAGGAATCCTTCAGTGTTTCTTTTTTTAATATATATATTTATAAAAAATAACATTATTAGTAAAGTAGCAATTATTGGAAATATGTATTTACGTTTACTTAATTATTATACTAAATGGATTTTAATAGATTAATAGATAACAGCTTTAAAGTTATTATAATTCCGATTAGTAGTCTTGAAATAATATTAATAATATGTATTTAAAAAACACGGTAACAGTTTGGCATAGTATAATATTTTTGGATTTTTAAGTTTAAAAACGATAGAAAATTAAATTATTAATGAACAGTGTAATTATATTCCTTACAAATAACAATAAAAGAACACATCAAGTAATACAAATTATAATAAATATGATTATAAATTAACTTCAATTGATATAACACATTTATTATACAACAACTGTGCATTTATTATACAAGTTATAAAACTCCTGCGTAGAGTTCTTAAAACTAACTAACACAAAAAAGTGAGATGCTTACAATTATTATTATCAAAACAGAAAATATACAACATTTTACACAATTTTTTTTATAAATAAGTAATAGATAGTTAATTGTTAAAAACTCTCAGTTTGAATTAATCCATGTTTGTACTTAAATCATTATCTGTTGGAAGAGGTAGAGCTAAGTCTGCACTGTGATCCCCGTTACTTACCTTTGCGCCTGCTAAACACGCGATACCGCATGAGGTCATGGCTGTATACGGCCAGGCTCCAGGGACCATCTCGTGCCTCGCGAACAGTATTACTACTGTATATGAGAAGGAACCCATCACATTGGGAGTAGATTATCCTCCGCACATAGTTTAGTTGTTTCGTGAGGAGACTCTGGCAAATTCACATGTTTTCTATTTGTTTCTTCAAGGGCAGGTATGGGCTTCTCCTTCAATGAACTTTAGTCATTGCTGATCTTGTTACTTTAATGGTCTGACCATGCGTGTTATTTATTTTGTAGCAATGGCTTTAGACAGTGGCTTTTGACTCTACCTATTGGAATTTGAATGGTCTTTACAGTGACTAACTTAAAGTTATTGCTTCAATCGCACCATCAAAGCTTGTTTTATTTTGTTAACGCATAGTGTGGAATGAGGGTTAAGTATATTCCTTCACCTTATTAGTGATCTATCTGTGAATGTTCTGAGAGATTTATGAAAAAGATTCCTTCTTTTCTATAGTAGTCATGGTTTATTGTTTTTATTCATTTGGATATTTTCTTTATTATATCAAATTTCAAGGTTGTAAAAAGGTTTATACTCCACTGGATCTGTGGCCAAGCCTAGGTCTGTTGATTATTGATTTTGAATGTTGAGCACTTCTAGTCATTATTTTTGTCTACTTTGTGATAGGAGATTTTGATTTTTAATTTGTGGGTTTTTGGAGGTTTTCACCATGCAACGCTTTTATTTTAGTTTAATTTTTAGACTATCCAAAGTGTTTATCTTTCTGGAAATTGATAAATTGTAATTGTAAAGTTATAATTTCGGTTACTGGGTGTAGGCCCTAATCTGTATTTACTACCACACTTTTTTATGTGAAACCTAATAATTATTGTATTAAAGACTGACCCATATAAAATTGTGCACCAATGGCAACAACTATTTATTTTATGACATTTAGATAACATACTCAAAAGTAATTATCAATGTGGGATATCGATGTCTGGAAATTTTTGATTAAACTTGTCTTTCGTAGGACTACTCCCTTTAACGCTTAAACACATTTTCTACCAGAAAAAATTGCACTTTGAGTATAAGTTTACTCACAGCCATTCCTACTACAAAAAATAAATAAGGAAATCAACAGTGTCATAATATACACACACATGTAAGTTACATTGTTATTTTCATTTAAAATAAAATCTAAATAGCATAAATAATTTGTTAATATGTTACCATTAGTGCACAGATTTATGCGGGAGAGCCTGTATTAGTTGATGTGCCTTGTATGCTTCCCCATATTGGTCCTACCAGCTGTAACAATCATTAACTTTTGGATACTTTATTTTTTAATTTTGATGTGTGGTTTTTTTTATTTAATTTGGTTTATTATTAACTAGACCTCCAAGTACTTTGTACTCACAATTCGGTTGTTGATGTAGAATCAGTTAACCCTGGAACTGGCAGAAGGCCATGCATGGCCTTCTCTCAGGCGCAGAACGCAACAACTTCACACATTTGCAAAAATTTGCATATATTTGCATAATCGCTAATTTAACCCACTTAAAATTATCCAATCGTAATAAAACTGGCACCATTGGAAAGGAAATGAATTAAACTTTAATTTTTGTATTTACAACTTTTTCGTAAAACGTATATTTACATACGTAATCATCGTTTTAAAATATGCACATCGGCCTACAGCTCTTTGCGTGCGCGAATCTACATACAATTGTACTCTTATTTCCCACTTCTAAGGCGTTAAAGACAGCCTACACTAATATTTATTTGGCAATTATAACGACACCATTGGATTCGTCATGATTTTATCTTTCTGTTGGTGTCTTCCAATCAGATGTAACTGTAAAATAATAATTTTATTGAAGAGGTACTGTAAACCCTTGCGATTGGACAGTCTCTCAACCAATAAACAGGCCATTTGTCAACGATTATTGTGAAGGCAACACCTTGTGTTTTGACAGATTGCTTTACACCATTTTGTAGATAACAGTTTGATCTTTCCAACGGTGGGAAGAAAACTAGAAATAACCAGTTTTTTATTTGTCTAGACAGCTGTGCAAAGTTTATATTTAGAGCGGTCTGGTGTGACCATGCGTTCTATCTTGTTCCCACGTTATACAATGCACGCTTATCGCCCGACCTTTAGCGACGGCAAAATGACATTAGATTGATGTCATTTTGTTATTCAAATAAATATAACTCAAACACTTTTGTGAACTAAGGAAAGACAATTATACCGTTCTTTTCTTTGATTTATCCTCTACACTTTGTTATAATAATATTTCATTTTTGGTCAAAGCATATATTAGTAAATGACGTTACAATCTAGGCCTAGGTTTGTTACCAGTAGTGTACTTGAAACATAAAAACTGTTTTTTTCAAAATAAAAAATTTGAAATTGATAAATGTTTTTATACAGTTATATTTAGAACTAAATTACGAAACTTTTTTACGCTTACGAAAAAAATACAAAAAATGTTTACTAATTGTTATGTAGGCCTAAAGTTGAACTTTTTCCTTTCGTTACTGAACATTTTTTGTTTCTTGAGCTAATAACTTTTACAATTTCAAAATAAACTAATTTTTAGTGGCATATTTGAATTCTTTGAAGGTTCTTCTACAAAAAAGCTATTGAACACTTTTGGATTGGGGTTCATTTACTATTTTTGGCGAATTTTTAAAAATATGCTTGCAAAACGCTAAAAACGGGCTGGCCAATTTTAGCTTTAACCGTGCCAGTTCTAGGGTTAAGAAACTCATTAATAACAGTATGACTTTGTTATAGAGCATGGTCTATGGGAGCAATAAAATACACAAAGAAGATGAATGGGAGCATGACAAAAGACTAAAGAGAAGCTGGTCTGAACAACGGGGCCAGTTGTTATTCTGTCCCCAGTCTGACGTTTTGCAGTTAGGTATGTGTTTAGGTTTTCTGTGTTTGTCATATTGTGTTTTATCAGGGTGTCCAGTGATCTAAGTTAATAGAATTCAAGGATTTCAAGGCTTGAATTCTAAAATTCAAGGCTTTTATCGACAAGCTACTAGAACAGTAATTGGGTAGAAACTAATGAAAACGTAAACATTACACAATACAAATTAAAAACAAAGTACTTTATTGTTTCCTCTCTTTCACTTGAGTGTATATTATATACCTGAATTTGTTAAACATACAATAGCAAATGCCAGCGAAAGAAATTATCGGCCGAACATAATTAGCGCAAATTTTATTAAATAATGCCATTAAAACGTCATTTAAGTACCACAGTGAATGTCTGCAAAATAAATTACGCCCGAATACAATGTGTGACCGTTTTTACCGGAAAACCGAAGTTAAAATATTTGAGGTCGATCTAATGATGAACCACCGAAACCGGTAATCCAAAAAGGATATATTTTAGAGTGCTCGACGGTTGAAATAAAGTAACTAATTACCCATTATTATATTAAAATATTATTGAACATACAATAGCGAATGCCAGTGATAGAAATTAACAGTCCACATAATTAGCGCAAACTTTATTAAATAATATCATTAAAACGTCATCTAAGTACCACAGTGAATGTTTGCAAAATAAATTGACGTCCGAAAACAATGTGTGATTGTTTAACGGAAAACCAGTGTTAAAATATTATCGAACATACAATAGTGAATGCCAGTGAAAGAAATTATCGCCTGAACATTATTAGCGCAAATTTTATTAAATAATGCCATTAAAACGTCATTTAAGTACCACAGTGAATGTCCGCAAAAGAAATCGATTTTATGAATGGCTTGGACAAAAGATTATATAGGTTAGGCGGAGATTTCGCCGATCGAAGGATTAATCGATCAACAATCCTAGTTACTGGATTACAACTACAAAAACAAACCAAACAATTTATTCTTTAAAAAAAAAGATACTATTATTTTTATGTAGCAGACACGTTTTGAACTATATTTCGAGTTAAATCTTTGAAAACAGCTTGATACTGGAACATCTGTGAGTGGAACTGTCTCTGCTATTATAGTCCCGTTCACCTTCATAATACTGTACATATTACAGCGCCGGAACGAAACGAAACTGGAACAGTTGTGTTTGGAACATCTGTAGATTACGCCGATATCGGCAGGAAATATCGTGTCCTGCCAAAGTCGGTGTTTGCAACGTAATTTTTAAACAAAAACTTAGTTTTTTATTTATTTTCGGTAAAATTTCCGATGCCCAAAAAAATTCAAGCATAATTGCCGATATTTTCCCGGATAAAAAAATTCAAGCATAATTCCCGATCTTCCCGATTTTTAAGGCTGCTGGACACTCTGTTTATTGACTTCTCAGTTTCAGCTCTAATTTAAGGCTAAACATCCCAGGATTAGTTCCAAATTCTGCCACCACGGCGCAGCACTAAAATGGAGTCATTTTGTATTTGTGTTTATTGGTGGAATTTTCGTCCGATCTTCATTTGCAAAACTGATTTGTGAACGGAATAAGATTAGAATTCACGCCAAAGAAGCTAAATTTTAATTAAGTTGCTGGTTTAAAAAATAATAATAAAATAATTGTGTTACAAAACGAAAAATGCAAATCGCAGGTAGTCATTTTGAAGACAATAATTTTTAATTAATTTTACACTTTTAATTTTTAAAATCGCCTGGCTGGTTTAGTCGGTATCGTTGTTTAAACATTTACAGTAATGAGAACAAACGCGAGAGTGACACGAAGCAGGTGCAGTGCCGCTGTGACTCACTCACGCCACCTATCCCCCCACCACGCGTCTCAGATGTTGCTTGTATACAGTTGGATGACGGTTTCCTGCGCTTCCATCCATGTGATCTCCCGCGATTCTTCTTTGTTGTACTATTGCGTCGTCTTGTAATTATTGTTAATGAGAACGTTATTTCGTTTAACATTTGTTTTCTTAATGGATCGCCGAGGAACAACAAAATCTAAAAAGCAACTTCGGCTTTCAACGAAGAGGAAGAAGCGCAGACTGCCTCTCGCTCTGCTCGCTGCTAAATCTCGGATGTTAGTATTAGTACAGTATTATAAAAACATAATTTGGTTCTTCTGGATAAGATTCTTGTTTAAATAACACCCTGATAAACGCTTCGTAAAGAGGGAATGTATAATGACTTTTAGTAAATGTTAACGAATATAAATATAGAAAAAGGGAGTGTAACGGGTGTTACTGAAAATGGATACCGGTAGTGAAGTTGAACTTCATGTAAATGTTCTTAAAACTCTGTGAATTTTAAAACTGTAAAATTTTGAAAAAAATATGAGTTATTCCACAGTAAATGTATGTAATGGAACTGTAATTCAAATTGATATTGGCATTCAAGTTTTTTAAACATAAAATTAAATCTTGTGTAACGGGTGTTACATTAAAATGTAACGGGTGTTACGCAGTTGCTAAAATTAAGATTTTTAACATATATTATATACTGTAATAATAATAAGGTGTCAAATAACAACAAGAAGTATAATTGAGATTTCTTTGATCACTATAAGAAATAAAAATTTATATTTCATAAAAAAACTTATATTTAACAAATATATACTGTAATAACTCACTATTTTATTTCTTGCTACTAATTTGTTAATATTTTCTAAGAACATAAGGTATGATATTTTGATACAAACTCAAATTATATTTTATTTCAGAATATTTGGTGAATACAAGTAACACAAATTTAAAACAAATTATGAAAGTTGGGAAAATTTTATAAAAATAGAATGGAACACAAAGATAAATTAACTTCGGGGAGGGGTTTGGTGCCGTCTTTTTCCAAGAAAAAAATTTAACATAAAAGAAATATATATATAATAAAATAATATTAAAAACAAGAAGTGATTTTAGGATAAACAAAGGACGAATGAAAATTATTATATGATAAATGGTAATGTGGATAGAATGAGCACAAGTCTATATCGAAGCACCAAGTTCAATTGACCACACATAAATTATTATACACATAAAAAAAGCATTATCAGTTTTATAATATAAAAGTTTCGGTTCTTGGCAGATCGGAGAAAAAATATAACAAAATTGAAATGAGGTTATAAATTAGAACATTCTTACCAATTATATTCTTCTCAATATTTAACATTCGTTTAGGCCTAGATATATGAAACTTTTTTATTGACAGTAGTATTCAATGTTAAATTAATCAAACATTTAATAAGATACAGTTTCATCTAAAAATTTCACCAATATAAATTCGTATCTTTTCTTCAATATCTTTTTGTTAATTAATTTCCTATCTATATATTTAAATAAATTTTGGATTGTTACAATATTGGTACTTAATACATTACATGGATATAGTTCAGTACTTTTTATACTATGCCTTAGGGCCTATTATGAATTAGACTTACTAAAAATCAGTATCATATATGCCCCTATCAAGAATTAATATAATAGGCCTAAAACTTTAAATAAAAACAAAATAATCGCTAAATCAAATTCTAGAATTAACAATTTGGAACTTCATAAGCGCATTCATTTTTCAAAAATATCAACTGCTAGTGGAAACTCGTAAAGAATTGTAAAAAGTCCTTTGGGCTACTGTAGGTTATTGTAATTTGCCAAAAATATTCTTAAATTTGTCATCTCTCAGAATATGATATTTAATATCCCAGCGAAATCTGAGATATTGATGATAATTGCGCTTCTTATTTTTCTCCCTACATTTTTTTACTCTGCTTAGGATCTTTTAAAGTTGTTCTTCTTTTAGTGTATTGTTCTCTTCTCTTCTTTTTTATCTCACTCTCTGGCTTTTTGCAAATGCTGCTGACACTTTACAACGTCACTCATCATTTTATCGTGAGAAAAAAATGTATGAGGTGTAATAGTAATAGAATTAAAATTTTAAAGATAAATAAAATAATTAGATACGCCTAACATTCATTGCCCAGTAAATACAATGAATACTTATTTAAGTATTCATTGGTAAATATGTTAAAAGATTCATTCTGGAATTACAAATAGGAAATTCGCAGTATGAAATTTAAAGGTGTTATCGTGTTAAATTTTATTTAAAATAACATATCTGTCTTAACTTTTTAAGTGTTGCTACCAAAATTAATAAACTCTCAATAGGGCTATGTATTTAAATTCTACTTAAAATTAATATACATATACTAAACAATGAATGGTTGTGAGTTGTGTTGAATTGTAACACCCATTACATTAAATTATGTAACACCCGTTACGCGAATTACTCATTAAATTATAAAACTAAAATTAAAATAATAATACCAAAACATTAGGGAAACAAAACCTCTTACTTTTACAGTAAAATTATTTTCCTAAGGTGTTTGTTCATTTTCTAATATTTTGTAATACTAACTTTTGTAAAAAAAAATGTAGCGGGTGTCACATCACGTATTACTTAAGTTTAAAGGCAAATTTCAAATGAAAAGACAATATATTATCTTAAATTATGGCATTAATAGTTAGAGAAGTCTTTCAGCTATCTTCTGTAGCAACTTCAATCACTAGATCAGCTGTTTCATATTTATTGCAGTGCTGCTAAGTTCACAGAATAAAACATTTCCGGAGGATAGCTGTTGATACTCACAGAACAAAGAACTTAAACTAATTACAAATATAAAAATTTGCTAAAAATGTTGAACATATATTATTATTAAAGTAGAACTTTTCACCTTGACATGCAACATATTGAATTATATTATATTTTATTTTTATTTTTTACACCTCAGGCTTACTTTAAGGTGGAATGCCTGAAATACTAGTTTCATTTCTTTCATTTCTACAAGTTTCAAGGTTTTGTTAAACATATCAATATACCTACTTTTTTTTCAGAGTGACTGAGAACGTATAGGTTTGCTGCAATAGGCTTAGAATAAAATGTTTTTTTTTGGCAAAATGAATGCTGACCACGGTAATAACTTATTACTTTAGGAAAATTTCGCAATTAAGCATTTTGATTGATTAAGCAGTATGCCAATACGTGAACCAACCATTTCTCTTGCGGAGTTCAATGGCGAAACATTAATGGCCAAATAGTATTAAAGATAAAAATATGTACCGTATGTGTATATCCTTGAAAAAAGGTTTATTGTATTATTGAAACAGTCCATTTTATGACTGTCACGTGTAATACATGGTATTTTGCACTATTCATTTTTTATTTATTTCTCGTTTTCATGTATTAAAATATAAGTTTTATTTGAAACAAATAACTAACGTTATAGGGTAATATTATTCATACCCTGGTGTTATTGAATAATGTATGGCCAAAGAACCTGTATATAGGCCTACTTTCATAAATCCTTTAATTTGAACTACTGTATATTTTTCTATATTTATTCTAGATGTCTCTTTTCGACTTACAGAAAATACTTTTTAACAGATAACAAACACCTGTCGTAATCAGTAGTCTAGTCTAGTAAGTGTGTCCGGCCAGAGTATGAATGCGAGTAGTGAGTGAGTTGACGAACGCTACAGTTGCAGGGCCGGGCAGAGCGGCTGGCTGGTGAGGGGGGGAGAGTGATGTGCTACGCGGCGGGAGGAGGGAACCGGAGCGTGAGAGAAATAATGATAATATCTTTAAAAAACGATTCCGATACGACCATTTGACCGATTTAATATCTGAAAACGGCAAAATTCGTTTAAAATTTGTATTTACAAAATGACTACCTGCGATTTAAACAAAATATTACAGCAAAAAAAAATCTGTATAAAACTTTTTTATAAATAAATTTTAAAAAAAATCATCACAATAGCGTGATTGTTTTATTCATATCATTTACAAAATAACTTACAAAACAAAAATCGGATAATAATTATGGAAATTATTCGTAGTACAAATTTGCCTCAGAGGTGCTGCCATCTATCGGGCCAAAAACACAACTTTTTCAGGGATGTTTAGCCTTAAAACAACTGTGAATGTCCGGGAAAGAATATGATGTCCAAATATTATTTGTGCTAACTTTTTAAATCTGAATTAATAATCAATAGCAAATGCCAGCAAAAGAAAACGATGCCCAAAAATAATTTTCTTTAGTTTAGATGAAATCCTGGCAATAAAACATAATTTATAAGACATCAGAGAAAGTCCATGACAAAAAAGTAATTTTGATGGCTGTTGTAAAATCTGGGCAAAGTGGACATTAATTATTGTCATTAATAAAAATATAAATGGCACAAAATTCTTTAAAAAATTTGTTTTGCCCGGGCACGAAAACTTCCTAAATAATCAACTAATAAAACTATTTTTTGTATATGTTTTTATACATTACAGTGTCTAGACATTCATTACCAGCCAAACATTACTACAAATGTGTAAGCGTATTGAAATAATAATAATACAAAAAAGATTTCCAGAAAATTGATACTTAAAAGAAGTGTTTTGATAGTCTTTGACGAGTTTGTAAATTATGCACTTAATTAAAATCTTAATCAATTATTGAAATAACAATATTTTTATATTATCATTGAAATAGCAATGTTTTTTATATATTCTTACCTGAGTTAATGCAAAATATATTTTAAGGATTTGTTTCTGTAGCAATACAGACTGTTCTGATTGATCAGGTAAAAGACGATAACACAAAGTATACACCATCGGGAAAAGAAGATGCATAGCTTCATTTAGTGGTCCTCTTTCTTCCGGCTTTTTATATCTAATAAGCAAAACACAATTCATTCAAAAAAATATTTTTTCAAACATTTAGTCACATTGTCAAAACAAAAAATGAATTTTGTAACAGAAAATTAAAAAGGGTGTCAATTAAGTATTTATCCATATAAATAATTTTAACAATTACAGACAGAAATAAAATTATTTAAACATCACTACTATAAAATAATTAATACTGGTTGTTTTATTTTATTAAATGAATTCCTTAAATTAACCACACATTGTGAAGCCAATTATAATATAAATTTTCAAAACTCACTTTGTAACGAAAATATTTAATAAGCTAGGCCTATTTTTAAAAGAAATCAATAACTAAGCCTTTGTTTTACAATACTTCTTTATTATAGGCAAAAGTCTTCCTGGTTCTTTTACCACTGTAGGTTATATTCAGATTTACAATTATAATTTTATAGAGCACTTAAATTTACAATCACAAGATTGTATATTAATAAGACAATAAAATATATTCACAAATGACAAATTATAACTCTATTATCTCGGGTTAAAAGGATCTTGGTCTATTAAATATGCAATCAGAAATATAAAACTTAGGTCTATACAGGATGAAATATCTAAAGCTAGTGAATGTTACAAAGTATGAAAATCACTGTTTTACAATGGGTAATAAAATTTAGTTGGATATTACCTTTGCAGAAGTTCAAATTTGGTTTGGTACTTTACCAATTATTTAATTATGTAAATTTTATAACTGTCTCTTATCTTGATGGTATTTTATCTATAAATTCTTCCTTTATTCTTTTAAAAGTATATTTTAACGTATTTCACTTAAATTAGTTATGAGTTTATTAAGTACGTCTGAACAGTTCTGAAGTACTAATTTTAGTTCAACTATAGCCGGGCTTCCACCTCAGTGCCATTGCAAGTATCTCTAACAATTGTTTTCGTTACTTAGTCCCAAAGTGGCTGGTGTTTCTGGTCACGTACACAAAATATATTACAAAGTTTATTTTTATTGGTTTTTATCGGAGATATTTTTGTTTTCACAATGTTTATAATGATATTTAACCTTTATTAGTCTTAGTTTGTCCGAAATACGTAATTATTTTCTTTTGTAAATTCATATAACTGTATCTTTGTTCACTACCAAACGCAATCGTACAACAGCTGTTCTCTATGCATATACGGACGTATTATTCAGTTAGTCATGCAACTTTGCTTATAGTAGCACATTCACCAATAACCTTACTTTGTTTGGTTTAACACTTTTTCAATTTTATAACACTTTGTTTAATAAACTATACATTGCTTTTGAAATTTAACTCTATTACAACTTATATTACACGAATAAATCCATACGCTACTACTATTTCGAAATGTGAAACATTTTGAATACGTAGATAGGCTTATGCCTACTTGCAAGTTAAACTTGGTTTGTAGGCCTATATAAAAAGGTAAGTTAAGTGTTATTTAGTTATAATATGAGTGTTTATCGTTATTTCTTTATTATATACAATTTCCTGAAGTGAATTTACTTGTGTTTAAATGATTTTGTCTAGATCGAATTTTAAGGTTAGAATTTAAGCTATCTTGTCAACATTACTTTTTACAATCTTTTAAGTTAAATTACCAGGACCCTTTAATTTTTGTGAATTTGTTTGTATCCCAACTGGGTCAAAATATTATACTACTAGTAATGGTAAATTAGCATAACTTTAATTTTGGTTATTTAATGGAAAAGATTTTGTATTGTATTGGAATTTGATATTTAATGATATTTGTTGTAAGTACGACCTGTCACATCCGGACCCTCCCTTAACCGGACGCATCTCCAAACAAATTTTCGTATTTTGGTTGTGTTTCGGATGGGGTGGAAAAGTGGAAATTGCAGCTAGAATAATGTTTGCGCGCCGAGCCTAGTCTATTCTTAGCAGGCTGTGACCTTGAAACGTTATCTCTGATAAGTTATGTTGAACATCAAAATGAAACGAGTGAAACCGAAGTGATGCTTTTAAGAAGATTGAGGGACATGAAGTATTTATCTTCTGACATGAGAAGTGTGTAAAGTAGCCGAAAATCAAAACGTTTTCAAAAACTGAAGTAGCCATTAGCGTTCCTGTACGGTACTGTAAGTAAAACTTAATTTATATTTTAATGTGCCAAACTGATGCCTACCGGTATTTTTTTAAAGCTAGTGTGTTTATAAGTACAGTACTGTACCTACATCCTTTAAACATACTTTAGAAATTTAATTACTGTACTGTAATAATTAAAATTGTGTTTTTACAATGTAAACTGTTTTCTTTTATTGTTTACTTTTAATAGTCTACTGTTGTATACAGAACGTCAATTTCTTAGTCTATACAGGGTGTATCAGAGCAGGTGGCCGGCTTGTATAGCATTGAAACGAGTATACTTAGACATTTAGTTTAAACTGATAACCTCCTATTTCGACCCCAAGGAATTCAGGAAAAATATTTTCCACCCTCTAAAATGCCCCAAAAGAGTATTTTTTGGGGGTGGGGGTTGGTTTTTTGGAAATTTCCAAGGTTGTACCTCATTTTAAAGGTCTCGGTACACTGATCATTAAAACAAAATTTTTTTCATTTATCTTGCACCGTCAATACAGGGTGGCCCGAAACATCATAAAAACTTAAGTTTATTGCTTAAACTTCGATCCTTAAGGATCTATGACTCTGATGACAAGAATTGTCATATGATTTTAAACATGTAAGACAAGAACACGTCAAGATTTCTGTGGACCACCATCTTTCTACGTCACAAGGTTTGTTTGTATTTAGCAGATACAGCAATTCTAATATTGTTGGTAATCTATACTCATATTATAAAGAGGTAAAGTTTGTTTGTTTGTTTGTGTGTTTGTATGTAGGGGGTAATCTCTGGCACTACTAAACCGATTGAAAGAACAGTTTTACTAATAAAAAGCTGCACTATCCCTGAGTAACATAGGCTGTAATTCATTTCGATAAAAACCTTTTTTTATTCCAATATTTGTAAATTTAGTTGGAAAAAATTCTTAGGTTAGGCCCAGAATAATAAATCAACACATGTATTTACATTTATTACCATAGCAACCAATTGATAACAGATAATATAGCTGTTAGCTCCAATATTTCCATTAACAGCTGATTTCAAAATTTGAAGTAATTATTGTTGTATTTCTAGCTTTTAGGTTAGGGTTTTTAAGTGTAGACCTGAGCCTTGCTGGTTCTTTTAACCATTATTATAACTGCTGTTATAAAATATAAGAAATAATTTAATTTGAACATTTGACATTATTTACCATCTTAGTTTTGAGGTTATTATTAATCCTACACCTTTATTATAAATAAAACATAACATATGTTTTTAGAAGGTTCCATTGGGGGTTGGCGTGCGAAGCACGCAGGGGTCTCCCCTAGTTGATTATAAGGTGTTGGAAACATTTTTTTTATTTTTTATTTATTTAAGAAAATACATGATTTTAAATGTAAAATAAAGTATATGAACAATAAACAATAATAATTAAATACATTCTTATATTAAATGATTTTTTTAACTTTAAAAAAATCGTTTGGCTTGAATTTGTTTTATATATATTACATTTTATTTATGTAACCGTAAATCATTAAATAATATGATTTTTGTATTCCAAGGGAGTTTAAACATTGGATTCAAATTATTATTGCTGCTGCCTCACTTTATCAGGGTGTCTAGCAAATTTCCCATATAAAATTCCCGACTTTTCCCGAATATTTTGTCGAAACCAAGTTTATATATTTATGGCTTATCAACACTACAAATACGCTCGTTCGGACTACAAGGGCTGGTTCGCACGACCGACACGCGGCAATTCGGCAGTTGCGTCCAGCAGAAGCATTTAGTTAAATCGGAGTTAGTATGAGATCAGCGCTCACGAGCGACAGCGTCACCGCCGCGTCCACATGAATTGCACGCCATTTTTGTAAAAACACAGCGGTCATGCTGTCGCTCGGCGTCTTGTCGGTACATTAAATTAGATAAAGGAGTTCTAACGCGCAGCGAACGACTGTAGCTCCGTTTAGCAATTGCCGAGGGTGGTGAATTGTTCTGTGAAGTCCAAAATTATTGTTTCCCGGTCGGAAGAATACGACGACCGAATAATATTATTAGCGTCAATTTTTAAAAACGCCGGCATTAAAACGCAATGTAATATATAACAGCGTATTTCCGCAAAAAAAATCGATGCCCGAAAACCATTTGTGCCAATTTTATCAACTACC
>JAGFPH010000044.1:597521-644489 GCA_018207615.1 Philaenus spumarius
TACTATTGTTGAAATATTATTTAAAATACAATGATGAATGTCCGCAAAGAATGCGACTTCCGAATATTATAGCGCTAATTTTATAAAACGACGTCATTAAAACTCAATTTAATATAAAACAGCGTATCAGCGAAAAAACCTATACTCACGAGAACAATAATTTTTTCTTGTTTCTATAAAATACCAGAGTTAAAACTTAATTTAATATACAACCGCTAAGGTCCGCCGAAAAGGTTATATAGATAACACTTGTAAAATTCGGAAAAGCAGAAATTAAATGTCGTTATTTGCAGGAACGAGTAACAAGTAAAACAAAGGCAATTGTCGGGACTCCAACGGAAAACATAAATCACGGGCAACGTAAATCCCGAAAATGTCCAAAATGTTTTACCCGAACTAAAACAAATATAATTACGGTATTATACTTTAGTTACCGATCTATACAATTTGTAACTTTTCGTCACAGTAGGCACCCTAATTCTATAAATAGACACGTAAGAAACGAATCCATAAGTGGTTGACCTTGAGCCTACTTTACCTTTATCTGTAGTACAAATAACTAAGCGCATGAATAGTTGAATTCAAATAAAACAAGAAGTGTTTAATTAACAATGATATAAACTAAACTGAACATCTCTCGATATCGAGTTTCGGCTATTGACTCTCTCGATATCGATAAAGAAAAAAAAAGTATGGGTGGTATCGTAAATCAACCCATCACTGCAATCGAGTGCAATGGGAGTTATTATAGATGGATTTACGGCGACCTATTTTGAGTACTTGTGCGAGAGAGAATGAGATAGTAGCGAGGGAGGGCACACTACTTCCCCTTCCCCCTCGCACTACCACTTTGTCTTGTCACTTTCCCGTAATGTGGCAAACTAAACCGGGCACCTTACTGCATAGTTATTTCTCACCGGCTGGCATTTTTTTCTTGACTAATATTTGCTTATTACCAGCCATGTTCCTTACAATGTCCACTCGCGTTATTATTAATTATTGAACGATAATACAATGATTAAGTTAATTATATACAATTACAATAAAACAATGTTAACGGGAATATTAAAAGAATATTGTAACTACAGGCATATAAATCATATTTTATTACAGAAATTAATGTTAATATAATGTTGACCCATTGTTACTTTGTGTAATTAGAAAACAACTCTTTTCACAAAGCCGAGTACTAGAACTGTAGTCTGTTAGAAGATAGTCTCAAATTCACTCGGCCCCACCCCTTCTCTCTTTCCTCCACGCTCTTCAAGGTTTGTCGTCATGAGTCATCTCGGTCTTTCACGAAGCTGGTAGCAAGTTGCAACAGTTTTTTAATTTCAAATACTGTAGTTCCAAAACACATTAACGTGACTCAAAACTTCTTTTATTTTCTTGTGATAATTTCATTCTATGGTAATTTAAAAATGTTTAGATTTTTAAAGATTTGACAACGAAATTCACGGCTTCTTATTCACGGTTTTTTCACGGTACACGAAATTCACGGTTGAGTGGGCACCCGGACAGTACAATATGCATACTGTTTATTATTTCTTTCTTAAAGTGTTTAACACGGACATAAAAAAATGTGAACTGTTCGAAGGGTTCGTTCGTGTGAACGTATGAACAAATTCACCGTAATTTCATACCTAAAAATATAGTAATTTAACTACTTTGAATTATTTAATCATTGCGCATGCGCCCCCAACCACCAACCCGTTGGCATGGTAACGGCCGTCTCGACTTTCAAGAATAATGTACAATAGCCCATATACCTGCTCTGCTTAGCTTCATTTTCATACGCCAAATTGGATTGCTATTAGTTTCGGTTGTGTTGAGAATATTTCAATGTACCTAAAAATTGTTTTAAACAATTTTATTCATTTTCCCGACTTTAAAAAAAAATTATATGTTAATTCCCGACTTTTCCCGACTGTTTTTCATTTCTATGTTAATTCCCGATTTTCCCGACTTTCCCGACTGCTAGACAACCTGCTTTATATGCTGATAGACCATTTAACGTATGTAGGTACATGTAGGTACATACTTAAGTTTTAATGAGAAAACTGTTTTGTTTTTTGTTTTTTTTTCTGTAGTCCTAGTACAGTAGAACCCCTCTTAACCGGCCTCGGATCAATCGGTCCTCGGCTTAACCGGCCTATTTCAAGGAACAACAAAATCAAATATATTAACTGGCCGAAGTCTCAAACATCGATTATTTGACGGAAATTTCGGGATGACGCAATGTTATTTGTGCTACTGTAAATGTTGTGGCAGAGAAAAGGGGGGAGGAGGAGCATAACAAAGGAAGCCGCCTTGTCGATTGATTCTTGCCGCGGAAGCAAGAGGGGGGGATCAAATCTTGCTTCCCACGGCAACTGTATTATTATTTTTTCTTGGAATCAATTAACCAAGCGGCATCCTTTGTTTCTCTTTCTTCGTCTGTTTATTTGTCGGAACCTTTACTGAATTTTGTAAGAGGAAAAGTGCTTGAAAACGGGAGGGGCGAAAAGGAGGCGAGGGAAGGGGAGTGGAATGGGGGAGGAGGAAGTGTACTGTACATTTTTCTTTCAGTTTTGTTCTTAAATACAGTACAGTAATGTATACATCTGTTTAAATAATACTGTAAATTATCTGTTAAATTAAAATGAGTGAGTTAGCTAAAAGGAAACGTGTGATGGTCTCGTTTGAGACACGGTTAAAAGTGTTAAAAAGACTGGACAGCGGGGAATCGGTAAAAAAGCTCTGTACAGAGTTTAACGTTGGAAAAAGTACCATCAACGATTGGCGACGAAACAAACGATCGATTGAAGAAATGTGTTCAAAGATTGAGTCTGAAAAAATTCTTACAGTTCGGTGCACTAATAAAAAACCAGTTTGTGACATCGTTGACGAAGCTCTTTGGATGTGGTTCGTTCAAGAACATCGGAGAGGAACCCCTATCAGTGGCCCAATTTCGATTGAAAAAGCATTGGTAATTCATAGTAAAATTGAGAATGCACCAGCATTTTCTGCTAGTCAGGGATGGCTTGATCGTTGGAAAAAGCGCCATGGGATTCGTTTTGCTCACATAAGTGGTGAAGAAATGTCAGCAAATGAATCAATTGCTCGTGAATTTCTGACATCATTTATGGAAGTGATCGACAGTGAAGGCCTAGTCCCTGAGCAGGTGTACAACATGGACGAAACTGGGCTTAATTTTAAAATGTTGCCAAATAAAACTTTTATATCAAGTGAAGAAACAACATCTGCGCCTGGGTTTAAAAAAAAATAAAGAACGTATCACCGTTGCTGTTTGCTCCAATGCAGCTGGGACTCATAAAATCCCTCTTTTTGTGATAGGAAAGTCTGCTAAACCACGAGCGTTTAAGAACTTAAATTTATTAACATTTCCAGTGTACTACAGGTCCCAAAAATCAGCTTGGATGAACTCCAATTTGTTTGAAGAATGGTTCAACTTCGAATTCGTCCCAAAAGTGAAGGCACACTTAAAGAGCAAAAATTTACCAATGAAAGCAGTCCTTCTTCTCGACAACGCTTTAACTCACCCCCACTTAAGTGATGTGGATGGCATACAATTTATGTTTTTGCCTCCAAATGTTACCAGCTTGATACAGCCTATGGACCAAGGAGTGATAGTGTTTGAAAAAACGGAACCGCCGTAAATTACTTTCCGAAATTTTACTTAGGTGTGAGGATGAAAACTTACTGCTCCTGGATAAAGTGAAGAGGATAAACATCAAGGATGTAATTTTTATGTTGGCCATTGCTTTTGAGGAAATTCCTTCTTCTACCTTTGTGAAATCGTGGAGAAAAGTTTGGCCTAACATAAAAAATCTGGTTGAGAGTAGCAACGATTCAGAGATCAAAGAAATTGAAAATCAAGCCATTTTACACGATCTTCAATCGTTACCTGGTGGGAACCAAATGCAGAGGACGTGGAGGAATGGATGACAAAAAGTGACGAAGGACTTGAAAACGAATTTTTTACAGACGAGGAAATAATTGGTATCGCCAGTAAAGATGACTGCGAGTACGAAGACGAAGGCGAAATTGCAGAAGTGGAGGACTCGCAAAAAATAACGCACGACAAAGCAAAAAAAACTGCAGAAATTTTAATGCATTATGTTGAGCAGGAAAAGGATTCAAGGGCAATAGACGTGATGAACGTAAGGAAATGGAAAGACTTGGCTTTCAAAAAATCTTTAAAAGTTAAGGAACAAAAAAAAATAACTGATTTTTTTAAACAGTGATTTATACAGTGTACATAATGTAAATTAAGTTTTCAAAGTGTAAATGTAAGTTAAAATGTTTACATGTAATTTGTTAGTGTTTGTCTGTGTGTGTGTGTGTACAGTACATACAATAAAATCAGTTGCAATAACGTCTTATTTCCTTTATTATTTATGAAATATGTACTGTAGGTTATTTTTGAACTAAAATCTATTTTTTACGGGAACCTCGGATCAACCGGCCAAACTCGTAACCGGCCAGGGTCTCGGTCCCGACCTGACCGGTTAAGAGGGGGGTTCTACTGTACTTTGATTCTAGATTTATCAGAATGAGTGGACTTCCAGCTGAATATACAACAACTAAGAACAATAATTGCAATATATTACATAATTGCATAAGTAGACATGGTTATAATTCATTAAATAATAAATAAAACTTACTCAAAATTTTTAACCAGCTGATGCAGACAGAGAAGTGCACCAGCCCAACCTGTTGGATCTGGGTTCTGTAAATAAATACTAATTTTATCAACAATCTGAGTCCAACGTCCAGGAAAATCATGCTTGACAATGTTACTAACGCAAGGTGATAGTTGTACTCTGAAACAAGAATGTAGATATATGATTAGTCATATTTATTAGTTAAATATATGATGTTTTAATTGGAAGTAATGACAGCAGATACAAAATAAATGATCAATTCTGTAACAATTAAAGCTCAAAGACTCACATTTTCATCACACTCTTATTCGTTCAGATTTAGCAAGGAATGTTAAATAGTTGTAACAATTAAAGCTCAAAGATTCACATTTTCATCACACTCTTATTCGTTCAGATTTAGCAAGGAATGTTAAATAGTAGCTATCTTTATCAAATCTTAAAATAAAGATATTCAGTTTTGTCTCTTTAAAATGCAGTTCTTTAAATTACAGGAACCTTTTAATTGCAAAGTCTTTTATTATTAAATGTAAGACCTTAAAGCCAACTATAACGGAAATTATTTTTTAAATATAAATTAGTTATACTTGATAGGTTAAGTTATTTAATTAGTCTAAGACCTTTTGTGCAGCTAGAATATCAAGTATATTAGTTACACATTACAATGATTCAAATTTTATTAAACTTACAATTCCTCATATTGTGAGCTAATTTGTAATAATAAGAAGAAGAATGTAATACTGTATTTAGTATTACAGGTATAATGCAGGTTAATAAATCAATTTTTGATTTATTTACTTTATAATATTAACACATCAAATAAATTTTATTTTATAATACATTTTTTTTTTTTAATTTCAATTTGAGCACAATATAATTCAATTATTTCTTTTTCTCGGTGTAACTGGGTCTCCCTAACACCTCTACACCTACATTTATATATTTAAATCTCATATGTAAAACAAAATCTTATCTACTAAATTAAAATTTAGATTTGTAATTTTGAATTAGAGACACTAGGAACACAAAAGTGTATTGAAAGTTCAAATTTATCTATGGTATTAAAAGTTCAAATCAAGCGGTATTAAAATATAGTTGGATATTAACTTGATTTAAATTTTACTTTACCAGAATGTTATAATATTATTTGTATTCTTATTTTATTTCAAAGTTTATTTCCAATTTCCTTCTTCTTTATCTATTTATAGAATGTTTAGCTTTGATATACTCGTACTACAGAGTATATTATAATCATGAATGAGACTGACTCTGTCTGGATTTTTGAATAGAACTAAACAAAGAGACATTTGATGACTTAAAAATACAAAAAACTTGCTAAACCGCTAATAAATAATTGGAGCAGATAAATAAAACCATTAATTAATACATAATATGATCATATAATTTTTTAATGATACAAACATATAAGTAATGTAACATATACAAACTTACCATTATTTGTTGATAGCTTATGATTAGAAAACAAGAATAAAAATTATACAAATTTTTTTTTAACTTTTAGGCACTATAGAATTTTTCTAAACTGAATAATCAAAATATACAAAATCTGCACAATTTAGTTTCAAACTCAAAAACATATAATAGTAGTAACATATTTAAATAAAACACACACAACAAACTAGAAACAAAGAGAAAACATCAACAAACTCTATACACATTACCCAATTAGTATTATTGACTACTAATAATATTAGACCGGTACAAAGAACACCTCCCCTGCAACAAAACCAACATCACCAAGTCGAACTACGCGCGTCACCTTGCTGAAAGCAAACACGGACCAGGTGATTTTAAATCCAGTGTAGAAGCAATACACGTTTGCATAAAAGGCAGATTAATGAACGCGAATGAGGAATTCAAGATCTACAGAGCCTTCAAAAATGATCCTGATAACATTTTAAATGATCAACTTTCCTTCCAATCGCATCGTTTATATGATACGGCTTTAAATCATTTAAAAGCGCCCAACAGAGGTCGTTATCAGTTGGACTATTAGCTCTTGCCGGCAGTACTCCGACAGACATGACCCCAGTGGTGTTTGACGAGCTCATATGAATGAAATAACTCGTATCTGATGATGGGTTCAAGACCCCGAAACTAGTCAAGAACAACTCACTTGAAGTCACAAGACGGACCTACAAGGTAATTAATATATTACAAATAATATTATTTGTTCCCAATTAATTTTGATAATTACTCAATTTATCTTATTTCCTTTAACTATTTGTATTTTTAACAATTACATTACATTTATTTGTACATATTATTCTATCTTATGTCTCAATAGTTAAGAAAATTCTATGTATAACCTTAATTTTGTATAGCTTAATCAAAGTTATCATGTATATTTAAACAAACATCCTACAATTTGTATAAAAACCTAATAGAATTTAGCAATTTGGACTACTAACCTAATTAGTTCTGGAGCATGTACAACAGCATCTACAACGGCATCTCTAATCATAGCTCGATCTTGCTCGTGAATAGTGAAAGGTAGAGGAGTTGAAGGTTCTCCTTCTCTATCAGCCCAGTATTGGCTGATTAAATTTTTTAAATAAATCACACCTATTAAAATAATTTGCATTAATACACAATTTAAAACGCACCAATCTTAAAACAAAGAAATAAATTCATAATGCTTTTTTACCTGCTTGGCGTACAGGCATATCCACATCTGATAGCATAACTACTTGAAGCAAAGACGGAGCAAATCCAATAATCTTATGAATCTAAAAGCATACAATAATACAAAATATAAAACAAATATAAAAAGGATCAGATAAAGTAATATGCATAAAAATTACACAAGTTAGTCCTTAGTGTCCATGAAAAATTATACAATCCTCGAACATACACAACCTACAGGCAAATACTGACAATTAATTCACTGGCCAGTAGCAATATTATTAAATTTGTTTAAAATAGCTGTCATACCAGACTAAGGGAAGAAAGGTAGCCAATAGACTAAAGGCACTAGTAAAATCTGCTAGAATTGGAACCTCCAACAAAGGTTGGGCTTTAATTGATACTGGATCAAATATATCTTGCATATCACAGCAATGGTTCTTAGACCACAAATTATCTTATCGGGAAATATGAAGAGTTGCCTACTACTAACGTACAAATTCACACTGCTGTTGGAGGGAAAACCAGAAGAGTATTGCGGATCATAACGATTAAAATAAAAATAAATAATGAAGAAATATGGACCCACACCCTTATAGTACCAAATTTAATCAGGAATGTAATTTTAGGAATGGATTGGATTAGAAATATAGAGGCGGAAATAAATTTCAACACGAATGAAATGCAATTGAAAATAAATAATAAACGAATCGTTGTGAAATTTGAAGAAGTTATTCAAGAAGGGATTTTATGTTACATTACAAGGGATAATATGAATAATAGTAATAATGTAAAGGATAACTATGATTTCGTTAATAACTCAAAAGGAAAAGATACTCAAGAATGTGACATGACGAAAGAAATAACAACCATTTAACTAGCGAGGTCAACGACCAGATCCTTTAATGATGTCAACATTACAAAATGTCAAAATTAATTCAAACAGGTCATCAAAATGTATAGTCTACAATAAAATATTTTTCATTGTTAATCTTTCGTTTCCGTGAAAATATTGAAATAAATATTTTCAGGAAAAATCGCGTAAGGGATAATTGTAACAATTCAAAATAAATAATCTCATATTTATAAGATCTAAATAAATAGTTATAGTAAAACAATCAGTCTACTACGATGTAAGATTTAATCCCATTCATTAAATATTTACAAAATCATATTTTTTTTGTCATTGGCAAAAAAAATTAAATATATACAGTCAAAACAGGGTCATTAAGAAAACGACTTAAATATCAAAGTTTAGGCTTCATTGAAGACGTCGCCATGTTACCTTAAACACGCACACTCTGACGGAACTCTAATATGATTGGTTCATGAGTAGCAGCAAAATTCAAAATATTTATTTATTTATTTTACTTCAAAATATTAAAATCCGATATAAAATAATGTCCTAGAATAATGGAGTTATTTAAGTATTTTGTTAATAAAATAAATTGTTTATCCTTGTCAAATAAATATTAATCATTGTATTAGGATTAAATCTTTCATTAAAACTATTAACAATTAGTAGAAGTAAATTTAAATAGATACATACATAAAACACCATTATTCCAAGTGCAAAAAATCTAGTGAGCAAGTGCTGTTTAAAATATTACAGCTGTTTTGAACAGAATAAAAACTTTTCATTATTGTATGAGCAAAAACAAAGGCAAGCATTTTTCCATTTTTATGTGTGTGTAAATTATAATGAAGAGATTTAATTTTAAACTATATACGGTTAGATAAACAAGACCAGACATCAAAAGAAGAAGATAGCAAAAAGCTAAATATTCAATAATAGGCCTCCTACAGAAAACCGAGATATAGGCCTAACCATAAATACTGAACATTTAACCTATGGTGAGACCCATCCTTTTTATAATAAACTAAGTTGGCATATTATATAAAATATGTTAATAGTGAAAATTTGAACTATAATACTAACTTTATTCATTGAATAATATTTAATATACAATTAATAAACAATTATAGTCCAAAATATTGATATAGTGTTTTCCCTAAGAACTTATATTCGCCCATAGTCCAATACATCCATTGACATTCATTATTACTGTTCTATTTGTTACTTATAATTAATTCTAGTTGCATGATATATATGTTATTTTTATTAATAGTCGAATAAGATTGGGAAAAGCCGGCTCTAACCGCAAACCCCGAGATTAAGAGCTTTGAAGCTAATAGAAAATTCTAAAGGATTATATTCCAATGTTTGAAAATTAATGTAGTGTATAATTTTACTTTGTTTGAATTTTATAATTTAATAAAAGAATTTACTATTTCCACACCTTTTTGTGTTTGCTGATCACTAAACTAGATATAAGCTAGGCTTATATAGACACAAATAATAACTAGGCTTTTATTTTTACAATAAGATGATTTCCTTATTTCAGGTATTTATAGAGCACAAAATATACAACCTTAGATGTTGTATTATTACAAAATAAACAAAATATATACAAATTATTAACTAAGACTCTAATTTCTCGGGTTAAAAGATCCTGGCCTATTAACTGTGCAATCGGAAAATACAAAATGCTTAAAATTATACAAGGTTACAAATCTACAACTAGGAATATTACAAAAGGTTTTTTATAGTTCAAGTTCTCAAAATAGATTGGTCAATTTATGTACTAATTATTGTTTCATTTAATTTGGTTGAATTTAGAATATTGAAGTCACTGTCTAAGTTCAGAATTATAAGATTTGGTCGGATATTACCTTATGAAAAAGTTCACTTCTGTAGTTAGTTTTTTTTTAAAAAGCTCAGTAAATGTTTCTTATATATTTGTTGCTTTCTTCCTGAGTAATATTATTTAAGCTTTCTTCTATGTTAATCAAGTTTAGTTTCTTAAAGGACTTTCACTATCAATTATTATTAACGGTAATATTAACTAAAATACGTCTGGACTGTATCAGACTAGGATAGCTTCTAATGCATAATTTTTTTTAACCATCCCGCTTCTCCATTTTACCAATGCCCCTGCAAGTCTGAATAACAATTGCTTGTAGTAGATTGTCTGTAAAGTGGTTGTGGTCCTTTCACATACAATATATTATTTCAAAGTTTTCCTTTATATTATGTTATATTTGTCGGAAATATTGATACTTCGTCTTCATAAAAATATTTAATGTTTAATTGTCCAAAATACGTAATTATCTGTTTTTTTCAAAAAAAATATATCACTATTAGAACATATACTTATGAACAGCTATCTTACCAATATCTACAAATTCATGTTTCAGACATGCGCAGTATTCCAAATTCCAATCTTTGTCATATAACCTATTTTATACGTTTCAATATCTATTCACACTTTATAACACTGATTTTAATAAATTGTACATTGTTTCTTAATTTTAACATCTATTATAACTTACTTTACATGATTAAATTTATTTGCTAATAGTATTCTGAGATATAAGTATTTCGAATATATTGGTAAGCTATGCTTCATTTAATTTCCAATGTTTGGTTAGGTTTGTATTGTATTAAGGTAAGTTAAAGTGTTATATTAATATTAAAAGTGTTTATCGTTATTTCCTTATTAAATTAAAAGTTCTGAAATAAATTTACTTGTTTCAAAATAATTTAATGTAGATCGAGTTTTTTAGGTTAAATAGGCTATCTATATCTATTTACTTGTTTTTATACCAGGATACTTATACTTTCTTAGTTTATTTTACTATTTGGGACAAAATGTTACAACTGATGTTCAGAGACATTCAGTAATTTTTAAATTTTTCTTTTGTTAATGATCAAATAAAACTAGATCTATATTTTGTAATTGTGTTTCTCTTTTCTTTCGATTATTTATCTTAAATAAGGCAGATTAAATACAATATATTGTGTTCCAAAATAAATATAGGCCTATTAGTAAATATATTTTACTTAGCTCTCCAACGTGAGGCTTATTAGTAAATAAATAGTAATACATTTCATTTAGCTTCCGAACACGGAGTTATATTTAAAATTTATTAGAGGAGGTTTATTTCACTTTCTTGAGAAGAGTAATGAGATGACGAATCAGATAACTTCATGTCAGTATGACGAGCCGAAAAACACCTGTAAAACTGATAATGATAAACCCAAAGTCGATATTTGACACTCAATGAGAAGTTGGGATGCACTGTAAAAAGTGAATCGAAAAAAATATTTTAAGCATAGAGATTGAGGGCTTGTGAATTCAATGCCAAAGGATTGTCAGTTTGAAGTGTTAATATTGGAGAAGAACATTCAACAGATGATTATTATGAGCAGGATGCTTTATATATGACTTAGAAGGTGATAAAATTGACATGAATTTAGAATTGTAGTCTCAAGATGTCGTAAAAGCAAAAAGGCTTGTCAAAAAATGTACCGGTATTCTTCTTTTTGCTAAAGAACTAGTAGATTTGGAGGATGAGGTAAACGAAGCGTTTTTTTTAAAGAAACCAGGACATAAATAGAGTATGCTGGTATTCTATCATAAGTTAAGTAAAAATCTAGAACGAGATAGGTTTCCGATGCCTAGAGTGGACACAATTTTTGATACATTAGGGACCTTAAAACATGTTTCCTCAATTTACATTATCCCAACATTTTTCTAGCAGCAACCAATAAAGCCGGAGGATAAAGAAATACACAAGCTTAATTACGCATAAAGGGTTGTACAAATATTTAGGCCTATGTTTACCAATGGATTTGAAGACTAGCTGCAATTCATTCCAAAGGACTATGAAAAGGGCGTTTGCAGGATTATTATTGTACCAAGGGATAGTTATTTATGTGGACAATTTAGTGGCCTACGGGATATCATTCGAGGACCAGTTAGTGATTAACTTGTTTTTTGCCTTACTGGACTGGATTTATTATAAATAAATACCTTGTTTCCGTGAAATGCTGCTCAGTCCCGTTGGATGACTCTATTTCTGTTTGGCGGTGACGATCGTTTTATCAGTAGGACTATCTTTATATCTTTGTTCAAATGTGCTGTGTACATATACCGTATAGTGTTTGTGTTTTGTGTTTGTGTTCGTAAATTGTGATTAACAATTTAATGTTGTTTTGACGTGCATTAAATTAAATGCAAAACATTTTAATAATATAATCGGTTCGACAATGCCTAAGAAATAGGCGAAACTCCAAACAGAAATAGAGTCATCAAACAGGACTGTCAGTAGCATTTCACAGAAACAAATTATTTATATATGACCAGTTAGTGTCGTTGGAAAAAGTTTTTAAGGGGTTAGAGCCTGCAATACTATTAAAAGTTTCAAAATGTCATTTCTTCTACAACACTATAGTTGTATTGGAACACACAATATCAGCGGATGGTAATGACCCAAGGATTTTTTTTTTGTGTTTAACGTCCTACTGTTTTGCACTTAAGGCTAATGAAGACGGGACCTACAGTTTTACGTGGAATCCGAACCACAGCCAACGATGTCTGTTAAGAAACCAGAAAATTATTCGGGGTCAATGGGAATTGAACCCGGAACCTTTCCATTGATGGTTGCCATGACGATTGATAACAACCACGGCCACTGTGGCCTGACGACCCAAGGAAAAAATATACAGTAGAGTCCCGCTATTCCGAACCCTGCTATTCCGAAAATCCACCTATTTCGAACAGAGTTCAGAAAAATTACCAATTTTTTAAACATAAAAACAGGAGAAATGAAAAAGTACATTTATTGTTACACAAATAAATTAAATAGAGACATATTTAGAGCTTGATGAAAACGCCTGCTGAAACCAAATTGGAATGACAAACCAAAATGGATTTGTTTCCTTCACGTTTTCCATCCGTTTTGCAAGAAGAAAGTTACCACAACAAGCATCCGGTGAAAAGGATACCGGGTCCGTCAAAAATAAGGAAGGATTAGATACAACAGCTAGGCCCTAGTAAGTAGTGTTGTTGCCCCCTACCAGTTGCTTTCATCCGCTTTTCTCCTCAAGTTTCGTTATTTCGAACAAATTTTATTTTTTCTCGATCTTTTTTCAAGACGATGCGGTACTGACGGACAGACTGCGGGATGACAAAAAAGACAGTTTGAACAACCTATCCCTTCCCTTCTTGGAAGAAAACAGAATCATAACGCGGGTCTAACGTGTGATATGAGTTCAGTTTGAGAGTTCACCTCCTCCTCGCTTTCCTCCGAGCCGATCAACGCTGTATAAAACTGACACTAACAGATGCCCCCGCACTTAATTTACGCTTTAACAAGTCAATGCACCGAATTCCCGCAAAGCTGAACGGTGTTCGGTCCCAATTAGTTCGGAATAGCGGGGCTCTACTGTAGTGACAATTCGTAAAAATTTTCTGTACCCATGAAAACCAAAGAAGTCAGGAGTATCCTTAGGATAGCATCTTATTATAGGTGGTTTATTCACCGATTTAGAGATACAGCCAAGTCATTAGCTGATTTAACAAAGAAGGAATAAGCAGGGGAAAAATGCTTTACAAGAACACATGAACGCATTTTCAAAATTAGAGGAGTCTCTAATGTCTTAATATGTATTGGCAAATAGAGATAGAGAAACACTGTTATTTTGTAATGAGAGTAGGTTAAGTGTTGGGGGAGTGTTATCCTAATATCACAATGACAGTACTATTAGACCTATTGCTTATGCCATACGGTTTTGTCATCTTAATTTGTACAAATATTTTCAAGCAATATATAAATTATCTAGTCTATCTAATTGGTACACTAGTTTCGCATCGCTTAAAAAAAATCAAACGTTAATTTTGTATTCATGAATGCCAATTTAGTAAAATGGACTCTCATTAAATTGATGTGATTTCTTTTCTTAGATGCATTTTAAATATTTGTTGCTATTGAGGGTTTTGTTTCAGTTTCTATGCATTTATATTATTTAATTAGTGTTGTAGAGAGTTACTGAGGTTGGCAGTAATAATCTTCTTCCTAAAAAAAGGTTGCAACAGGGAGGTGTATTGCAAACTTGCGCCAGAAGGCTGTGTATGTGAAAGTATCGTTCTTAGGTAGAGCAGCCTATTGTTAAAAAATGATGCTTTAGTCAAGGTTAAAATATCAAAGTAAAAACATTTCACTAATATTTTTGTAAACACTTGATGTTCTAAAATAAGCCTAAATGTTATCTTATTATTCCCGCTGACGACCTTAACTACTTTCGTTTTGTTTCAAATTGATCAAACTAAGATTATTGTATGCTGTATTAACTCTCATGAAAATAATACCAGTAGGAGAAGTCAAGCGTCTTAAATCTTAACCTGAAAAGGAGAGTCATTTTAGGCTATTACATAATTTATATATAATGAAAGTACAGCAGAACCTCTCTTAACCCTCCAAGTGCTAACATCGCATATGCGATGTATAAAAGTCGTGTTACAGTGCTAACATCGCATATGCATTTTGTAAATGTGTACAAATCCGCTATTTTTAATACAATCGGATACTTCTATGCATGGTTGTGTTTGGAAAGAGTCACTTTATTATAGTTCAGAGTATCATAACGATATCGACTCAAACAAACCTTCGGCAGAATTGTCAAATCAACTATCTACTCGTGTAGTACGTGTAGATAGATGCTCAGAACTCCGATTTTGTTTGTTTATCCACTAGTTGTTATTCATTTTTAGTTTCAGTTTGGATCAGTTTATTTTTATTTGTTTTTGTAAATGTTTATTCATTTTTACTTTCTCCATACTATACCTCTCTTCAACATTTAACAGTAGAATGTAAAACAACGTCGTTGTCTGCAAAAATATCAGTCTAGGGTTAAATAGTAAAATTACACCCCGGTAAACATACTTTGACTAAAGGCCGACTATAAGAACTTCATTCTATTTTTTTTTTTTATTCTTGCATTTCTGTTATCATAAGGGTCGTATAGTAAATTCACGAAAAAGTGTTTTATGGGTCATTCTCCAAAAAACTTACAGTTCAGGGTAGGATTACAAATATTTTTAATTTATAATAGGCTAATTAAAAATTGGTTTAAAACATACATAAATATACTTATTAGACTGTCCCTGATAATATTATGATAGCCTACTTGTCAAACTTACAAAAAAATGTTTTGATCTTAGTTGAACATCTGATGTTAATTTAACACCAACTTGATTCTTCTGCCAAGAAATATACACAATGAAATATAAATGTAGTTATCCTTATTAAATTTTAGAAATAATTCTTAAGTTAGCCTACCTAAAATTTGTTTGGTAACAGAAGTGATGTAGTAAGAATGACGAGAAACAGCTTATTAATGATCAAAAGTTTAAATAAAACTATACTATAAAACTAAACTATCACTAAAAAACCACTTTAAAATATAAATGACTATTTTCTCATCAAATTTTTAGACAAGGAACATACACCCTGCACTTAGTTGGAGTTTTTTATGACTAGTGAAGGAAGTGATTTGTCACCTTCTGTGGGCACAATTTCTGTTTAAAAAATAGGCCTATGTAAAATCTAAATTTTACTAGTTTATGAGTAAGTTAGTTAGTAGGCCTATTTAAACTTTGGCGCAACTTTACTATTCGACTCTTGGCTAACCTATGGAACAGAAATGCAAAAATAATAATTTTATAAAAATACCTTAAAGGTTCTAACCTAGGCTATTTAGTCACAGTATGTTTACAGGTAAAGATGGAGAACCGCATGACCAGAGGTTTTTTAAAAATGTCTTCATATTATGAAAGAACACGTTAAACTGATTATAAAAACAACAAAAATATCCGCGGGAAATAAAAATTATAGAAAACACGAGAGAAATAAAAGTCGAAAATATAGAGGTTAATTTCAGTATGTTTTTATATTTTAACACTAAATAAAAGAAACAAATCACTTAATCCACCAACAAATATCAACAATAACTTCACTAAACACAATGAATGAAAGAAATCACGAAAATATATGTCAATCTTTATATAACTTTCCAAAACCTTTAGTTTAAAAACAATAACAATTATCGTTATTAAATTACATTGAATACCAGTATAAAAGAAGAAAGTTAACATTTCTGATTGCCAACGTTGCCACATTGAACATATGTAGGCCTAATAGGAAAAGATGATGTAAATATTTTGCTTATAAATATTCTGGTGGCATTGACATTACGTCATATTATTTAAGTTTGTAACATTTCATAGTTTACTAAAAAGGGGTTTAAATTTCTAAATATAAGTTATATAATATATATATAAAAAAAAAACCTTAAGGTTCTAACCTATACTGTTTAGTCACAGTATGTTGCCGATAACAGTATGATTATAATATTTCGTCGTTATTATCACATTATATAATTACAATTAAAAAGAAACCAGAGGTAGGGGCCTACTAACCTACACTATTTAGTCACAGTATGTTGCCGATAACAGTATGATTATAATATTTCTTCGTTATTATCACATTATATAATTAAAAAATTTTTTAAACCAGAGGTAGCCTACTAACCTATACTGTTTAGTCACAGTATGTTGCCGATAACAGTATGATTATAATATTTCGTCGTTATTATCACATTATATAATTAGAATTAAAAAAAAACGTAAAGGTACTAACCTATACTATTTTGTAACAGTCTGTTTACTTAGTTGAGTTGCCTAAACTGTTCGTTTCTACACAAAAAAGAACCTGAAGGTTTCCAACTTAAACAGTTATTATTTTCTAATTTTAGGCAATATAGGAGGCACTGATAAACTCATTCTAATCTAGTTGCAACCAATCTGGCAACGTGGCAACCCTGTCCCTATCGCGTATTAAAATGGCTGTAGATTGTCTGTATTAAATCCCATAAGCGATTTTTGGTTTGTTAATTTGTTGTTATATTTGTTTTAGAATGTTTATAATTGATTTCCTGCGATCAGTGAAGTGTCTAATTTCATTACAGTATATATAGGCTATAGGAAAAAGTGATATATTGTGTAATTCTATTAAAACCTGTAGTCACGATGTCCTCCACTAGAACGATGTTTACATGTGGCGTATTCATCATTTAACAGTAGAATGTAAAACAACATTGTTGTCTGCAAAAATATTATTCTAGGGTCGAATAGTAAAGTTACGCCTAAACTTTATTTTATAAAGTTATTTTTTAAATATTTCTTTTATTAGGCCTATAGCCTAAAATAGAGAATGGGTGGGGACATCAAACTGTACATTTTTTGGAGAATGACCCTTATTTTCTGTTCATAATTATTAATTACATCAAATTTTATATTCTACATTATATTTTCTGTTTGCATTTATTTTGGCTAAGACATTTAGAAATATATGATTGAACATTACAATTAGGCTTAACTAATTAGACCATTTTCTTCCGCATATGTTGGCACCTCTATCGCAATTTTTATTATGTAGAGATGTCCTGTTTAAGACTTTAGCCTATGTCCCAAATAAACAAGAAATTAAAGTAACTTCAGCCTGAATCCCTACTCCTAAAACTAGGCTATGATATTACAAGCAATGCAGTGTAAGAGTAATAGTAGTAGGCTTAATATTATTAAAATTATATTAAGTCTATGTTAAGGTGGACTTCTGAAAGACTAAAATATTTTGAATGCGAATTTCTACAAACAAATCTGGAAAGATGTGTCCCAACCAAATTCTGAAGCAACACTGTCACCCAAGTAGGCCTACCATAATAAAAAGGTTGTATTTAAAAGAAACAGTTTGCTTCAAACATAATTAATTGTTTAAAATAAATCATTCAGGTATTGTATAAGCCATTAAAGATTATAAAGAACACTCATAGTTATTGTAAACATTAATGAAGGTCAATGAAAGCCACATGGTTTTCTATCATGTTTTTAGCAAAGGCTGTTCATGAGACTTACCTGACTCAATTGTTCTTCCGCCTGTTGTCTCTGATTAGGGTCTATCGTTCCTCTTAAAAGGTCAGTTAATTTTCGTGTATCCATGATTGAATTTTATGTATTTAATGCATACGAAAAATAGTTATAATCAATTTTAAATTCTATTATAGAGGTATTCCATACACAAAATTTTATCTTCGCAGGTCACGTGACCCATCAATAACAATGGCGGGATGTGACGGTAGATACACACATGATATCAGGGCCTTTCCTAATAGAATAAATCGTAATGCAATTTTACAGTTATATATTATATATATATTTTTTTTTTATTGTTACAACAATTTTATTTAAGAAGTTGTACACAAAATCAGTCTGAGAAGAATTAGGGAGGGCTTTATAAAAAATACTGAAACTTCCCTGTAACTCAGTTTTTATAAAAAATGCAAGTAAGCTCAGTAAAAATCACAGGCAGATTAAAATTAGATACACATCAGAAATACATCATTTAAAAAAATACTATTTTAAAAACAGACTTTATCTAAGCCTACCTAACTATGCTGACGAAGATTTTTAACTCCGTAATTGTGTACAATTATATGGAATATAAAACTGTAGGCCAATTTGTTACAATCAAGAACTTAATTACTTAATATATTTTCATTTTAAATTAACAACTGTTTATTCAATTTAATTGAAGTCAGTTGTAACATGTGACATAAACTCTTTAAATTACCAGCTGTTTATTTAATTTAAATGAAGTCAATTAATTGAAAACATATGACATAAACCCAATAAAATATTTTTTCATTAGAATTACATCTGAACTTTAAGACCCAGTGGGCGAAACCTTGGAGGAATTTTGTAAATCTTTCTAAAGAAAACCCTTTTCCTCGAAATCACCTAGCTACTGGCCAAATTTCATATCAATCGGTAAAGCCATTACTGTGATGCCGTTACAAAGAAATGACAAAGTGAGGGAAAGAGAGCTACGCTCAACAATGTATGGCAACGTCAAACATTTGAATACAACAGCACAATAGTTAGGCCCTGGTTAGGCCTAACTTAACGAAACTACACAGTCAAAGAATAATTCATCTATTTCATAAAACATTCCTTAATAAGAAATTGCTTTAAAACAATCTTAAACTTAGATAATTCGACCACGCAGCTGGACCGCTGACGTGAGTTGAGCAAATTTCCAAAATTAAGTTTATATGCCTATGTTTAGGGTTTCAGCCAACAATAATTTGGGAAATAGGTATAGCCTACTCACGAAGGCGTTCAACAGCTGGCTGAGTGTACGCAATATATTAGTAGAATTTGTTTGCGCCTAGTAAGTGGCCTCACGAGTTTGCACCACTTGGCTTCGAACCGGGTACTTCTATGGTTTTACGTATTGGTCGATTTTGGGGGAACCAAGCGAGCTATAAGGTCGCGTAAAAAAACTAAATGTGCAGAATAACATCCTACATTTATATTTTTAGAAAAAACTCTAAAAAAATTTATAATCGTAGTAAAATCTCAAAAAATAGTTACTTCCGGTCAAAACACGTACTTCCGGTTGTTGGATTTTTTTTAGCTAACGAACTCGTCAAAGCGACATAGACAACCAACACGTGTACCAATTTTGGACCAAATCGGACTTAAAATGCGGCCGCTAGAGTGCGAACACATATATACTCTAACGGCCGCATTTTAAGTCCGATTTGGTCCAAATTTGGTATACGTGTTGGTTGTCTATATTGCTTGGACGAGTTCGTTAGCCAAAATAATCCAACACCGGAAGTACGTTTTTTGACCGGAAGTAACTATTTTTTGAGATTTTTACTGCGAGGATGATTTGTTTTAGAGTTTTTTCTAAAAATATAAATGTAGGATGTTATTCTGCACATTTTGTTTTTTACGCGACCTTATAGCTCGCTTGGTTCGCCCAAAATCGACCAAAACGTAAAATACCATAAAAGTACCCGGTTCGAAGCCAAGTGGTGAAAACTCGCGAGGCCACTAGGCGCAAACAAATTCTACTAATATATTGCGTACACACAGACAGCTGATCAACGCCTTCGTGAGTAGACCTATTTCCCAAATTGTTGGTTGAAACCCTAAAACATAGGCATATAAACTTAATTTTGGAAATTCGCTCAACTCACGTCAGCGGTCCAGCTGCGTGGTCGAATTATTAATATAATTAAACAATTTATATTCCTACTGAAAAAACCATGTACAATTCCTTGCATAATTGTAACCTAACCTGAGGTTTCCTTTTATTATTATTTATTTTTTTTAATATGCAAACAAAAATGTATTAAGAACTATTCAGTTTTTACAGAATATTGGTTGATTTTGTTTGTGTTTCATGTTTTGTCTGTTTGGTAGAAACCCGACATAACAAATATTGTTCCATGTTACAATTTTAATTTTTAGTTAGTTGTCCAACTACTATAAGCGCTAAACATAGTCACAACTTATAACGTTGAGTTGAATATCTCCTGTTGATCTTATTAGCGAATTTCCATAGGAAAAATGAGCTATTGCAGTGGCCCTTATGGTGAGACCCAAGGTCGGGAGTAGCAAATGAGCACCGATCATGGTCCCCAGAACACGTTTTGGGGGTTAAAAAAATTCATATATATATATATATGTGTGTGTGTGTGTTCGCACTCTAGCGGCCGTATTTTAAGTCCGATTTGGTTCAAATTTGGTACACATGTTGGTTGTCTATGTTGCTCAGACGAGTTCGTTAGCCAAAAAAATCCAACAACCGGAAGTACGATTTTTGACAGGAAGTAACAATTTTTTTTGATTTTTGATACGAGAATTAAATTTTTTTAGAGTTTTTTCTTAAAATATAAATGTAGGGTGTTATTCTGCACATTTTGTTTTTTTTACGCGACCTTATAGCTCGCTTGGTTCCCCCAAAATCGATCAAAACGTAAAATACCTAAAAAGTACCCGGTTCGAAGCCAAGTGTGCAAACTCGCGAGGCCATTAGGCGCAAACAAATTCTACTAATATATTGCGTACACACAGACAGCTGTTCAACGCCTTCTTGAGTAGACCTATTTCCCAAATTGTTGGTTGAAACCCTAAAACATAGGCCTATAAACTTGATTTTGGAAATTTGCTCAACTCACGTCAGCGGTCCAGCTGCGTGGTCGAATTATTATTATTTCTGGTGAGCATTATTATTATTATTACTTTTATTACCATCATGTGTAATATAGTGATTTGCGATACAGGTCCATGTATCGATACAGCGTATCGATACGTATCGCAACGTGAAGTATCGATACAGTAAAATATCGTATACCCATTGTATCGATACAGTATTGTATCGAGATCAGAAGTGTTGTATAGATAAAACATCGTATGAATTGAACTATATCGTAACGGTCGGGGGGGGGGGTAGTTTCCCTATCATGAATGATACTCATTTAAACTGTCAAAGTTTACCAACTCCCCTTTCTCGTAAACTTAATTTTGCCATTTATTTTTTTTTAGTTTCTAATTCTCTAAACTTTGGACGTAAATTTACTATTCAACCTACGGCAACAGAAATGCAATAATAAAAGAAAAATAGCCTAAAGTTCTAACTTATAGTCTTTAGTCACAGTATGTTTACCTGTATTCAACATTTAACAGTAGAACGTAAAACAACGTCATCACCTACTATAAGCCGAGGGTCAAATAGTAAATTCACGCCCAACTTTGTTTTAATTGCCTCGAAGGTATCCTGCATCATATCATACAACTATTTTAAGGTTTAGGCTAGTCCAAACTGATTAAAATAAGCAGCGATGGGAATCATAAACACAAAATATTGAATAGTCAAACACTGAAACACTAAAACACGTAGCCTATAATATAGAGAACAAGTCAATATGTAAAAACAAACAACAATATGATTTTAGATCATCCACAAACTACTATAAACACACACAGTAATATTCTCCAAGGAACTAGGAACGTAAAAAGTAAGAAGCTTTTTTCTTTCGTCTTTGTCTCGACTCTACACTCTGTCTCTGACTCTATTTCTATTCTCTTTGTGGCTTTGTTTTTACTTTCTCCACCCTATACGTAGTATATGGAAAAAGTATTGTTTTCGTAAAAATTTTCGAATTTGAATTTTTAGTTGAATTATCTGTTTTGGTGCTCCCAGAACCCCAAAACATTGTTTAGTGCAATTAATAGTGTTGTTGCTCCCTGAACCCAAAAATATTTTTAGTGGAACTTTTTGTTTTGGTGCTCCCTGAACCCAAAAAAGTGTTTTTAGAGTGGTATCTGTCTGTCAGTCTGTCTGTATGTATACACGACCAGAGAGGACACTATTGGTCCGATTTTCATGAAATTTGGTATGTAGGTACTAAACCCTAATATCTCCAGGCGATTTTTTCATTTTTTGGAATTTTAAATTTTTAAGGGTAATTTACCCCTAAAAACCCATAAAAAACGATAAAAATGAAAATTTCTCAAAAACGGCTCTAACGATTTTGATAAAATTTTCAGTATTTATAGTGCTTAAGATGCCAAAAAAAATGACACCACCCGCTTTTATAAAAACTTCGGCGTTTTATAATTATGGGGAAATGTTTAAAAATAAACAAGTTTGTGTTGTCAATCTAGCATCTCTGCAGCGGCCGCACGGGGTAGCACTACGGTAGAGAGCACGGCCAGTAATTCAAAGGTCGCTCGATCGAATCCCGCCTGGGACAATAATTTTTTTATACGATTGACGTAGGTAGAATATTATTTTTTTGTTTTGTTCTAAAAAGTAATAAATAAAATGATTAAAAACAATATTATTTTGACTACAGTAAGTTGGGAAAAAGTTTGTGTCAGTTAACTAATACCGTTTATTTCTACAACAAAATGAACACAAATGCTTAAACCTAACTTTACTGTAACTGTATCGGACGAATCGGTACAGTGTATCGAATGACTGTATCGATACAGCGTATCGCAACAAATGTATCGTTCCCAAGTATCATGATACACGTATCGTATCGAATGGCTCTGTATCGATACAAAATATCGTGTATCGGAAGCCATTGTATCGATACTATCGATACGTATCGTATCGCAGTCGCACATCACTAGTAGTAATACCAATACCATGTCCATGACTCATGATCATTATGTATGGTTGTCAGTATGTCAGTTGTTAGGTTTTGACTCTTGGTATTATTATCTCTGGGTTGTGATACCGTATTGGTTATGATACGTTTTTTAATTGCAATCTTATCTTATTGCCTTATTTAACATTATCATCTGATAACTTTTTAGTATTTTGCACACGGTGATAATACACAAATTACACATTCGATAGCATCAAAGTTGCTAATAGGGCATTGCCTATAATGGTGTAAACTTATTATACAATTTTCATTTAAAGTTTTTGTACCTATTTATTGTATCAAACCTTCAAAATTTCTTGCATATAATTAATATTAGGTATACTAATAGTGTAACATTAGGTAGGCTGAAATGCCAGTTAAACATCTTTCAACAGGTAAGAGCCCTTATTAGAATTACTAACAATATTAAAACTAAAATCAGCCCAGCAAAATTACAGTGTATTCACTTTAATCTAAAATACCAAGTTTTAGTTAGACATAAGGAAAGTAAGTACTACCAACTTATATATTGGTTTTAACATACCTTATCAAAAGTAAGCTAGTTCAGTTTTGACACATTATGTTAAAACCAATTTAAATCAATAATTCGAAAGGCAAATTATGGAAAGAATGGCACAACTTTACTATTCGACTCTAGGCTAACCTATGGCAACAGAAATAAAAACATAATAATAAAAAAAAATACCTAAAAGTTTCTAACCTAACCTATATAGTCACAGTATGTTTACCTGTATTCAATATTTAACTGTAGAATGTAAAACAACGTCGTTGTGTGCAAAAATATTAGGCTAGAGTCCAATAGTAAAGTTACGCCCAAAATAAATAAATAAATTTTTTAAACATATGTACTCAACAAACTAGCCTAATTGCTTAATATCAACCAAACTTGGTAAACTTACGTATACTTTAGGTCATTGTATGTATTACATTTTTTTTATTTTAAAGAAATTCGTGGATTGCCTCTTCGAGAAAATTAGCCTTGAATATGTGTCAAAAGGCGAAAATCTCCCGTAGTTAAATATCATCTTTAACCATTTGTGCTTAATATTAACAAAACTTAGTAAACATATTCTATATACAATTGTTTGCATTAAGTATTATAATTTTTTAAATAAATTCAAAGAATGTCACTCCTTGAATATGCGTCAAAAGGTGAAAATCTCCCAAAATTAAATATATATTATCTTCTTTAAACACTTGTACTGAACAAAATTATTGATCAATATTAACCAAACTTAATAGACATAAAATACTTTAGGTAATTGTTTGTTACATCATTTCTTCATGGAATGCCTCTTCGAGAAAATTAGCCTTCAATATGCGTCAAAAGGCGAAAATCTTCTGTTATTAAATATCATCTTTAACCATTTGTACTGAACAAAATAATTGCTTAATATTAACAAAACTTAGTAAACATATTCTATATACAATTGTTTGTATTATATATTATAATTTTTTTAAAGAAATTCAAAGAATGCCACTCTGAGAAAATTAGCCTTGAATATGCGTCAAAAGGTGAAAATCTCCCAAAATTAAATATCTTCTTTAAACACTTGTACTGAACAAAATAATTGATCAATATTAACCAAACTTAATAGACATATAGCTTAGGCCTAAACTTAAGGTAATTGTGTGTTACCGGTACATCATTTCTTCGTGGAATGCTTCTTCGAGAAAATTAGCCTTAAAAATGCGTCATAAAGCAAAAATCTTGTGGAATTAAATACCTTTTTTAAACAAATGTACTGAACAAAATAATTGCTCAATATTAGCCAAACTTGGTAATCATATTCTATATACAATGGTTTGTACTATATAATTTTTAAAAGAAATTCGTGGAGTGCCTCTCCGAGAAAATTAGCCTTGAATATGCGTAAAAAGGTGAAAATCTCCTGGAATTAAATATCTTAAAACACATTATGTATGCCAAGTTTGGTTAATATTGAGCAGTTATTTTGTTCAATACAAGTGTTTAACGAATGCATGTAATTCCGCGAGATTTTCGCCTTTTGACGCATATGTAAGGCTAATTTTCTCGGATAGGCATTCCACGAATTTCTTAAAAAAATTATGCAATACACACAATCTCCTAAATTTTATGTTTACAAAGTTTGGTTAATATTGAGTAATTAATTATTTTGTTCAGTACAAATGCTTAAAAGTTATTTAATTTCACAAAATTTTCGAATTATGACACATACTTAACGCTAATTATTGAAGTTTTACACATGCAATCGTTAATCTTTATAAATATTGTATTCCTACACCATAAAAATTTATACTAATACTTTTTTAAATATAGGAAAAACATAACGACAAGATACATGTTTTTTTAAAGGTTTGTAGTCGTAGGGCTGGCGTAGACTATCGTAGGCGGCTAAGTTCAGGGCGCCACATAGGTAGCTACTGAGACTAGAGACTGTAGCCTTAGTTAGTTTTAGGGTTTTTTTTTTAGTTGCAACCCAGCCGTGTTGTGCATTACGGTATAGTAAGTAGTATTCTAAAATTTCACCTACATACGTTGCTAATGAAACTTCAAATAAGTCCAATAGGCCTATTTATTTCTAGTAATTTTTTTAAAACGGATTTATTTACTGTTTTATTTATTTTTATTGCCTGACATGGCTGTTGATTATTATACTCTATAGTGACAAGACTTGGTTGCAAATAATAATTTTTGTTCATTTTATATATTTGTGAGATCTCGGCTAAAGTTTACTTAGGACACCACTCCAAATTGCATTAAAAAAAAAAGTAGCTTAACTTGCAGTCTCTAGGCACTTAGTCAATAATACAATGTGGTTAGGTAGCAGCTCTGCTCTGTTTCCTAAAAAAAGTTAGGCTACTTGCAAACATAGCCTAGACCTATTAGCTGACTTCCTAAAGATTCTAATTTATACCAAGATCTCATATAAAGATTTTTATTTTTTGTTATTGATTTTATCCTGTTTATTCCTGAGCAACTTTTCAATAACTAAATTTAAAAATTTTCAACAAAAATTCAAATAGACCTATCTGAATGTTAGGCCTATGATCAGATGAGGTTGACCAGAGGCATTTTGAAATTTTTCTTCTATTCTGAAAGTAAACAATGTTAAACTTACTCTAAAAATACAAAGAGTTTTTGTGGGAAATAATATTATAGAAATTATGAGAAAAAGAAAACTTAAACAAATATAATATTTTAAGTTAACATTTGCTATGATTGAATTTACGAAAAGAAATTAAACATTTCACTGGTACCAAAACTGTTAATAATAAATGAAAAAATAGATAGAGAAATGTTTGGCGTAAATTTACTAAACGACCCTCATGTGATATTTTTGTAGCCTAGACGATGACCTTGTTTCATATTCTACTGTTAAATATAGGTGAACATACTGTGGCTAAAGACTATAAGTTAGAACTTCAGGCTATTCTTGCATATCTGTTATAGGGTGGTATAGTAAATTCGCATCAAATGTTTATAAATCTTAAAAACGTGGATTAAAAAAAATTTAAATCACTAAGACATATAAAACGACATTGAATGGAATCAAATCTTGAAACAAGAAAACATAATCTTGAAAACTTTGTTAAATTGGACATTATGCCCATATACAAACACTATTAAACATCTAGAAAGTGGCATGACATCCGTGAGAAAACATTTTGGCGGATAGCTGGCAGAATATTTATTTAAAGAGAAATTTATAACATCTGGTTGGCTTTTCCCAAAACTATTAGGTCAATTATTATTTTGTTCTATACTGTTACCAATTATGCTGTTTTGTATAACAGAATTGCAAACCCTTAAAAAAAACAAGCCTGAAGTATTTACTTACAGGATCTAGTCACAGTATGGTATGCCAGTTTGTAAGCATATACAGATTGTCCCTTTACTCTCTGCACCCCTTTTGTGGGTATGTTCCTGGTATCGAGACAAACATATTTCACAATATAAACATGGGTCTACGGGGCTTATTTTTTCGTCTGTCTGTCTGTATGTGTTTTTTACAAAATATTTAATATTTTTAAAAGTAGAAAAGATATTGAGCTCAAACTTTGTATAACTATGTGTTGCATAACCTTTTATCACTGTACGAAAAATTAGAACATTATTTTAAATATTTTCAAAATGGCGGCTGTTTATAATTTTTAATGTCAAATTTCTCAAAAACCGCTAACTTTACAAAAAAATTACAAGAGACAAAAAAGTTTACTTTTTAATGACAAACACAATGGTTTTTTTATTTTGTCTGTAGCTCAAAGGATAACAGAGATATCATAAAGGAAAATTGTATTTCTTGGTAGTTGTCAACAATACCCAGAATTACTTTAGAAACAAAATATTTTAAAGTTAATTATGAGCTAAAATAATCAGTTATTTGCATTATGTTCCGAGCACTTCCTAAGCTGATTCTACTAGCAAAAAATTATGAAAAAAGTTCATATATTCATAGGTCCGGAAATGTTTCGTTAGCGAGTTACAGCCATGTTTTAGATTATTCACAGAAACGAAATATGTAGGACGTTAATTAAGGTGTGAAATTGAATAGAATTTATGTAAAATGAGTATATAAATTTAATAAAATAGGTCCCAGTTCTGTAACTGCAGTAATTGTTGCGATATTTGACTCAAAAAGCAAAATTCTGTCTGAATTGAGACCGAATTTGGTATTGTTGACAACTACCAAGAAATGAATTTTTCCTCTTTTTTTACAATATCTCTGTTATCCTTTGAGCTACAGACAAAATAAAAAACCACTGTGTTTGTCATCAAAAAAGTAAACTTTTTTGTCTCTTGTAATGTTTTTGTAAAGTTAGCGGTTTTTGAGATATTTGACATTAAAAATTATAAACAGCCGCCATTTTAAATATTTTGAAAATATTTAATATAACTTTCTAATTTTTCGTATAGTGATAAAAGGTTACGCAACAAATAGTTATACAAAGTTTGAGCTCAATATCTTTTCTACTTTTAAAAATATTAAATATTTTGTAAAAAACAGATACAGACAGACAGATGAAAAAATAAGCCCCGTAGACCCATGTTTATATTGTGAAATATGTTTGTCTCGATCCCAGGAACATATCCACAAAAGGGGTCCAGAGAGTTCGGGGACACCCTGTATATAAGTTGGTACTGTAACACAAATTAAGTTGTTTTATATATAGTAACAGAAATTTGCAATTTCCTAAAAATAAAAATAGCTTGCAATAGTTTTCTTTGTTTGTGCAAGTTTTTGGTGGAATTTGTTTTGTTAATTTGTGCAATTAAGTTTTTGTTACTATTGGCAACTGTTATAGCCAAGTTACTATTTCAAATAAAATATTAATGTGAGTCAAAATTTATTTTAATCAAAATATTAAAACTGAGGTACTATTAAAAAATGTATTATTTTATAAAAATATTACTAGGGGCTCTGCCCCTGGACGCTCCGCGTCCCAACCCCGGCTCGGCTTTCGGCCTTAGATGGATGCTTCGCTTCGCTCGCAGGTGGAAAATTCGATAAAGAATCTCGTTAATCTTTGGCTCGTTTGTACATAGGTGACCGAGCATAAATCAGCTGTTTTATTTGGCAGCTGACTCAAACTCATTAAACATTATCTCCATAAGATTAACATCTGGGAAATTTGAAGGATTGTATACCGGAGCTCCTTCTCGGGTGAATAGCGGCTGAACGGATGATAATATATAAGACTTCACATATCTGTGAATGATTATGTTCAGTTTTTGATCCAAATTAGCTGTTCTATATATAATAGGTTTGTAACAACCAATGTTTGAATTGAATTAAAATATAGTTAGCATTTTTCGTTGATTTTTGTTCGTGTTTGTTTTTAGTTTGTCAATGTAACCTCAAAAAGGTAATACTCTTCAAATTTTCTAAGTAATGTTGCTATGGTAATGAAAGTAAACAAACATGATGTGTTGCTAAGTTTTTTATACGAACAGCTGTTTTTGTGCCCCTGATAAAATCAATAGAAATCTTTCTTCCATAAGATTAACATTGAAACTTTGAGGGCCACTGGGGCGTAGCCCTAATGTCCTAGGACTTCGGTAAATGGCCTAAAACCTTCCCAGGGTTAACCTGTGTTACTATGCAAAATTTCAAAGCAATCGTATGGACGGTATACGAACGCAAAGTGGACAAAGAACCAAAAAAAACCCCCCATAAGGAATACACAGCAGAAATTTGCATTTGATTATAACGTTTGTAAGGCGCGACATATCTGTGAATGATTACCTGCAATTTAAAAAAAAAATAAGGAAATTGGCCGGATAGAATGGCCGTACTGACTGCCACAAGTTTTCATAAATTCTTTTAATATATAGATTTTCAGCCAAAATTTATTTTAGCAAAAAACTTAATTAATTGTTGTTTGTTAATATGTGTTGTTTTATTGGTGTTTGTTGTGGGGAGTAAAATGAGTGAATCAGTAGATAGCGAGAATGTCAATAAACACGTGTGGTCTGTTGAAAAAACTATTAGTTTAATTCAAGCATATGAATGCCACCCTCTACTGTGGAATCCCACCGAAAAACAATATAGAAATAAATACAAACACAATGATGCAATTATGGAAATTGCTTCAGATATCGGTTTTAGTGTACTCAATATGAAGAAAAAGTTAGAGTGTATTCTAGCCCAATATCAAAGGGAAAAAAAGAATGTGACTACCAAGTCTGGAATGGCTACAAGTGATAAAAAGAAACCATGGTGTGGACTCAAGTATCTTCTGTTTTTGGATGATAAGTAAGTATAAACCAAACCGTACCACCTCAAGCTCTGGCACTTTCCAGGATGCTGAAGAAGACAACATAGTTGAAGAAGTATCACAAACACCTCAGACCCGAGAAGATGACACAACTACCAGTGATCGGCCATCTCCATCAACTAATAAAATATTTAAGCTACCCAACAAGAAAATACGAAACAATAAACAAGACGAAGCATATCAAATAATGAAAGAGTGTTATGAGGGAATGAACAGTCTTGAAAGCCATAGGGACGAATTCTCCATTTATGGGGAAGCTGTTGCAACCAGAATTAGAAAGCTAACCAACCCGGTTGCTATCTGCAGTCTAACAAACCAAATTGATAATGCCATTTTTGAAGCTGAAATTGAGGAATATAAGAAAAAATTTACCAGTTCTACATGTTGTTCAACTCCTGCACATTCTGCATCAGCATCAGGGGGAGCCATATCAACAGGAGAGGATAGTCATGCTTCCTTTGAATATAACATGGAAGATAATGATTTTATCCTTCATCTGCTCTAAGTGTTTCAGCTATCAATCAAGTAAATACAAATTTTGTTTTGCTGATTCTATTTTTTTATTTGTTATTACCGAATAAAAGGTATTTAGAATACTATTTTCAAAATTTATTTGACCTATGTGGCTTTATAACTTATAGTTTGATACACTGAGTTCAAATCAACCATATTATGGTTATTGATTTAATTATTAATACTTGTCTTGATGTATTAATTCTATACTTTTCTTTGAGCTAGAGAGCTAAAATGTTTGACATTTATTTCTTAAATGGTTCTAAGAAAAAATAAACTGAACTCATTTTTGTAACCTGCGACTAAGTTACTTGACGTAAAAATGGGGTTACTGCCACTATATTTTAAACATTATTTCTATTACTGTCTATAGAGCTAGATAGCTGAAATATAGTGCATAATATTATTCTTAAGTTATATTCAAAAAAGAAAAACCATTTGAATTTCGATTACTCGCATCTAAAGTTAAAATGGGGCAATAAGATGACGAAAATACCAAATACAGTAATTTTAAAATGTAATTATTTATTGCGGTTAAATAATTGACAAGTGTAATTCTCATATGATACTACATGATACATTAACCTTTTATAAAACCTTAGAATAATTATAAATGTTCAAAAGTCGTTATCGAAGCGAAGTATGGGTTCACAGCTAGTAAATACAATAAATAAATTATAATTTACAGTTTTTTCGTTATTTTTAAATATTAAAATTAATAAAATTTTATCATATGAATTAATTTACAAATTTAGGACTCCCCTAGGTAGACCGATCTGAAAATTTAGTTAAAGTTTTTTGGTATTTATAAACTACTATAAATACTGAAAATATGTGTTTGTAGATAAAAATGTTTAGCATATTGTCTTTTAAACTAAATAGTTTTATAGCTGAAAATAGTCATTTTTAAAAACATAAATACATATATATGACTAAAATAAATTATTAAAACCAGCCTTAACAATATAAACATTTTTAGCTGAAAAAGATGTGTTTATTTTTTACAGATTGAATTTAAAAAATATTAAATAGGCCTATGTAGCCTATTACTAAAATAAATTATTAAATTCAGCTTTGACAATAAACATTTCCAGCTGAAAAATAAATTGCATATTTTTACGGATAGAATTTTTAAAATAATAAATATGTATGACTAAAATTAATTATTAAATTCAGCAATAACAATAAACATTTTGAGCTGAAAAATGAATTGCATATTATTTTTTTACGGATAGAATTTTTAAACAATAAGTAATAAATACGTATGACTAAAATAAATTATTAAAATCAGCCTTGACAATAAAAATTTCCAGCTGAAAAATTACTTGCCTAATTTTTACAGATTGAATTTTCAAAATATTAAATACCGGTATGTATTACTAAAATAAATTATAAAAATCGGCTTTGGCAGTAAACATTTTGAGCTGAAAAATGAATTGCATATTTTTTTACGTTAAGAATTTTTAAACAATAAGTACTGTAATAAATACATACGACTAAAATAAATTATTAAAATCAGCCTTGAAAATAAACATTTTGAGCTGAAAAATGATTTGAATATTTTTTACGGATAGAAACTTTAAAACAATAAATAAATAGTTACATATTATATAAGATTAAAATAAAAACTCAATGAAATTTTCAGCTTAAATGATTTGTAGTATTTTAAAACCATTAAAATTAAATTTCTAAGTAATAAAAAACGACTATAAACTTAACTACATAACTGTTTTGAGCTAAGTATTACAGATTTTTAAAACAATCAATAAATTAATAATACAATAATATTAATGCTAATTTAAATTTAAAACACTTTAAATGCTTACCAAAAAACTTTAGGTATTTCGAGCTAAAACCGTAGAATTTTTAAATAAAACAAATATGTAAATAGTATTAGAACATTTTTTGATTTATAGAAAAATAATACTATAAACGTAAATGTAAAATAACACCAAAGGTTTGCTATGAAGTATTCGGTTCAGTCATAGTCATGCTACCATGGTAAACTTATTTTTTCCGAAATAAAATATGAAGCATACTCGTCCCTGATAGCTTTGGCTTGTTCAGTGAGTCTTCTATTAGGTAAGGGATAGAAGGTATCAGCACTTTCAGTCTCATTGCGCCAGTCCCCTAGGACCATAGTTCCATCAGATGACACATAATCCACTGACCCAGGGGGAGCGTAGTAGTTGGCAGATTTATTGGCACATAAGAAGTTGGGTAAATTACATGCACAAGTAATTATGGTTGCCTTTTCAGGCTCAAGAAGCATGGGCTTTCATAGTAATCTAAACATTGAGCTCATAATACCACAAGCATTTTCCGAACATTGCCTAGCTACCTTTTTGTTGATGTCAAGGGTAAGGTTTTATTACGTGTTTGTGAAGTGCAAAGGCATCATCCGCGACAATGACATGAGGTACTACAAAAATCCGCCCAGATAAGGCTTTATCAGGAGGTAAAGTGTCACTGATTTTCAAGGTGGCATTCCACAAATCACAGTTTTTGAATACACCTCCGTCTGAAATCCATCCTTGACAGCCCACATTTACGTATGAAAAAGAATAATTTGAATCTACTACAGCCATTAAAACGATACTGTAATGCCCTTTGTAATTAAAATATTCAGTTCCATTATCAACAGGGCATTGTATAACTACATGCTTCCCGTCTAGGGCTCCAAGACACTGGTCAAATTGCCAATTATTTTTAAAACCAGTGGACACGAACAACCTCTCTTGACTATTACTAAGCGTTTTCACATATTCAGATAAAGCATTAACAAGTGCTTCACACACCTTTGGTACTATTTTAGAAATACTTTGTTTTGAAATCTTAAATGATACATCAAGGATCCTAAGGTCACTGCCAAACAATCATTTACACTTATAGCATTGCGATAATTGGTGTCTTGTTTTGCAATAGTTGGTCCAATTAACGATATGAGAAGCTCAAAATCTTCATTACAAACCCTTGTGAAATTTGTGGACAAACAACTCGCTGTCAAATCTGTACGGAATTGATTACTGTGTTCATCTCTCACCCTAAATAGTTGTCTCTGCCACCACTGTGGAGGTCAACGTGCGGATATGAAGACATAAGCGGCTGCCATACATGCTAACAAACGATGACGATGCTGCGATGCACTCATCAGTGTACAGTGTACAACTCAACTACTCCAAAACGTCTATCTCTTCTGAACACTGATTTGTTGGTCCGAAAATGTTCAACGAACATGTTCGGCAAACTTTTGTTTAATGTTTGTCTGTTTATTGTGTTCGGCGAACTTGTTCAGTTGGTGGAGACGCGGCTTTAAAATAACTCAACCCATAAGTCACCTACGGCTAAGGAGAGCAAAGCAAGTTACGCCTCGACAAAACTATTGGTCTTAGCTAAGCACGATCTGACAACAGCGCAAAAATTATCACCCGCCATATTCCGTGCTCCGGACTGTAGTTGGTTTGATGTATATGTCGTTGAGGGTTTTAATAGCATCCTCGTATGAATTACACTCAGAAAAATAATCAAAAATTGGCTGGGATACATGGTTATTTAAAAGATTTAATTTGTCTTCTGATGTTAGTTCTTCTTTTCTAGTTATCTTGTCAAGAAAGCTCTGACAGGTTTTTCGCCAATGCTTCCATAGCTGAGTAGAGTTTTCAAAATTAGGATCTGTATCGAATCGTGTTGGTTTCAAATAACTTTCCATTTCAGCAAAAATTAATATAAAATAAAAAACATCTGGTGTGCACATCACACAACTTTCCTTACCAAAATAGATGCTGTATCAATTATCAAATTTCTCGAGCGAGAGATTGATGATACCATTTTCGAGTTAATAGGAGTATTCGTTTCGAAGAAAGCGATACTAACTTCAAAACGGTTAATCCCACGGACCTGATTTTGGTCTCAATCGATTTCTAACCTCACAAAGTGTCAAATTTGATACCAAATACGGCTAGTTTAAAAAAAGACATTTTTACCCCCAAAAACGCCCTTTTTGGAGGCAATTTTTGAAAAAATGGAAAAAGTTGAGTGGGGTATCGTTTTTGACATTATTTTGGACGCTGAATCGAATGAGGCCATTTTCAAGTCGATAGGACCAGCCATTTCAGAGATAAAAACAAAATAACTTGGTTTTTGTAATAACTTTTTTCAACGAATTTTTAACGGTCTTTCGCGTACATAGGGTGTTAAGGGGGTCGGAGTAGAGTATGTTAGCAAAGTTTAATCAAAATCGTTAGAGGGAATTTGGAGTAAATACCAAAAATGTGCTAAAAACTGCTCCCACGGTAAGACACCACCTCCGATTTGCTTCAAATTTACATGGGTTTAATTGTTTACATGTTTGAAGATATCCTGTAAATTTCAGTTCGATCCGTCCAGCCGTTTGCCCTGTGCACTCCGGACACACACACAGACACACAGACAGACCAATTGCCAAAAATGCATTTTTTGGACTCAGGGGGCCTTGAAACGTAAAGATATTATGAAAACTCGACATCGAATTTTTGGGTCGATCGCAATACTTACCTTACCTAGTATAGGGTAAGGAAAGTAAAAACTAAAGTTTTTGTTTTAAGATGAATAAATTGTCGTAGAAGAAAAAATCTTTACAAAATGAATCTAGGTTTTATTAATATTAAAACTAGACATAACTGTTAGCATGAAAATAAACATTACATTGTTATTAAGAATTGAACATATGACAACATAAGAATTAAACATACATGATAAACAAACAGTATTATGAATTTTCACCACAATATAGAAAAAGTTTCTTGTCTTTCAATTAGAACTGCTGGTCATTCAACATCTGCACTAATTCTGGCATATAAGATGAGTTATTAAACCTTTGACTGGCACGAACCAATATATCGGCTTACAAAAAAAGTTCTGAAACGGGCGCGGGCCGAAACATCAGCTGAACAAATAACGCCAAAACAGCCACAAGCGGATATATCGGCTTGTTATTCTTTTAGTGATTAGGCCTACATACTTATGTTTTACTATTTTAATAAAAATTTGCTTGTAGTGAAAAGGAAACAAATTGTTTGTTACTAGTGATCAAATCAAGCTTAAGTTTTTTTTATTTTCCTCTAAATTTGTTGTTTATTTGTGAAATCAAGTAACTTAGGCCTTTGACAGCTGGGAGTTGTAGAATCAATAGGCATTCCTATAGTCAGTGTTGCATTGTTTACGTTCTTGTGGAAGTATTTATGTGGTTATATTTTTGTGATTATAGTGTCTTAGTATTTGTTATTGTAGGTTTTTATAGTTTAGTGTTTGTTTTATTCAATATGAGTAATAAACGATGTTGTGTTTCTCCAGTTAGTAAAGATACATTTTTTAGACAAGTTCAGGAAACTATATTAATTAAAGTTTAATATTCTCTTGAAATTTTCAGTATTTGTACAGAATACACAAACGAAATTATAAAATATAAACACTATATTTGTTTAGTTAGGCTATACCTATTTGACTAAAAAAAATCTATGAATCCCCAAAAATAAAATATATTTTTTTAAAAAAGCTTTCCATTTTAATTATAGTAGGCCTACATATTGTTACAAGTAAAACTCTACTAGTATTTCTAGATTTATTAGTTATATATTTTTTATAACATTACAAAACTGCCATTTTCATCCTGGCCTTTTTGGCATACAAGTGCTATTTAATCACTGGACTTTTTAGGATCGAATGTTAATTTCTCCTGGCTTTAAAAGGGTTAAGTAAAAAATATTAAAAAAAGTAAAGAATATAAAAAAATTTAATGTCACAAAAATAATAGGATGTTTAAATTTCTCAATTAGTCTCTGAGGGACTGTCAGTACAAAACGTTCTCCTAGTTTCTTCATCCTGCCTTTATTATGTTTTTTAAGTTGGCTATATATTATTAAGGTTGAGGAGGGCCTTGCCAGTTTCGCGACAGCCTTGAGAGAGCTTCAATCTTTTGGCGCTGGATCGCTAGTAGTAGCAAACGAAACTGTGTTCTCCCACCACCTTGCCTTTCTCCTCTCTCTCTCTCTCTCTCTCTCTCTCTGCAAACATCTCTTTCAATTTCTCAATCTAACAGATCAAACTATACTCGCGGCCAAGAAATTAGGCGGGTGATAGAAATGGCGGTGTTGCCACTTCGTGCTGTAGTTAGTTATACAAATACACCCGTCAAGTAAAGATTTTTGAAGCGCAAGTTAGTGTGCTTTCTCTCGAGCTTGTGAATCTGTCTACAGAGCATAGTGAAATAAAATTATACCACTGCCTTCAGAAAATGCTATTGATTCCAATGGTATGACTTTTTTATTTTTATAACGGCAGCAAATAATTAACAAAAATAAAAAACCTAAATTGTAATTTAATTCAAAACCGCCATGTATTGAATTTTTCACCAAGCGAGGATTTTTTTGTCTTTTTGGTCAGGAAGATTTCGTCTGCGGTAAAGTTGTAGAAAATCGTATGAATAAAATATTTTGTTCGAAACTTTTTTATGAGATTCTTAGTTTAGTTGTAAAATGCATAACTGTAAGAAACAAAAACAAAGACACGCGGGCGCTCGGCGAGAACCGTAGCTCGTAACCCTTGTTTAATGTTGTAAGTTGCTATTTTATATTCAAGAGTAAAAAAGGAAATAATTTAAATGTTTATAATAGACAACATTTCCTTTACATAGTAGGCCTATATGATGATGATGCCATTGTTTTTTTCGTTTAAGCCATAATTCCAGTTATTTTTTTCTTATCTTAATAAAATTCCAACAACGTGTTTTAGACTTTTTAGTTAATTCCTGAAGTGAACTAACTCGTACTGTGTGTGAATAAGAAATGTAGGCTACATTTTAATAATAAAAAAGTAATTAAAAATTGTATTTTCGTAACAAAGTATTTTTAAGCCTTTATTCATTTTGTTGTTCATTTAGCACCCCACAGGAAACATGTGCGAGATTGAAGACACCACGGTCGTGAACAACTTTACTTCCCATAATTTTCCTATATCTCGTTTTTACAATGTATTTACAGTATTCTATATTTACATATAATTTACAAAATTTATAAGCGATTCTGTTTGTATACAAAGTACAGTAGCCTAATTAAAATTTATAGGAAAACTTATTTAAAGAAAAATCAATAATTAAATATAATTTTAAACTAATATAATTACCTTTTATAATATATCCGTCTTGTGACTTCGTTTATTTTGTAAGTTAATACGCGTTTCGGGTCCGTGGTCCCATTATCAGTTTAACTCAAATCTGCTCCATTGGAGGTCGTTAAATATTTATATTAAAAACACATAAAACACAACAAGTAACCTGCACATACATAAACTTAAGTTTCGAGGGCAACATAACGATGCACACTCTAAATGGTAATTATATTAATTTATAATTATATTTAATTTATAGAAGTGACTCTATTTAGAGTACATTTTAAACTTTTTCTTTTGTAGGAATGCCCAATATAGGTTTTGCCTAATGGATTCCTATTTATCGCTAAAATATTAATATCTAACATAATTGTAAATTTATTTGGTACTAATTTTTTGAACATATTGTAAATTATTATTCTCATACAGTTAAAAAATGTTGTTTTCTTTTTAAACATACAAATCATTTTGTCAAAAATATACATAAATTTGAAACGTTACCGGTAATTAAGACGTTACAATAACTGTAAAGTTATAAGCAACTTGATAGTTAAAAAACGAAGTCAGTTAATAGCATTTACAATAACTAATAACAGTCTGTGCCAGTCGATAACACTTTTATAGGAAAACAATTTCATTGCTTATATATCCCTACCGAGTAGCCAGGCAGAAAGGCAACTAACACTGCACGGTTAGTGTTGCCAATTCGTGCGTGGAGTAGGCGAATCTCGACCTTCCGTCGCTAGGCTAGTTACATATCCAGCAAGAGAGCGTAGACTGGGGAGGTTTGCAAAAGGGGAAGGAGGAGAAATATTGGAATGGGTAAGCAGTGAGCGCAGGGTTGCGTCCCGATTTTGTTGAAGGCGGTTTCCAAAACCTAAGGGTGAGTTTATTTCTTGAAGGATTTGAGATAAACTTATGTTGTTTTTTGTAAAAAAAAGTTCAAGAGTTATAGATTAAAACGCTATAAATTTCACCTTAAAAATTATTTTAATACGTTTGTAAAAATTCACTGAATATTTTTAAATGTTGAAATACGTGATTTTTCAAAAAATAGAATATGGGACTTTTATCGCCATATTTTAATAAGAATAACTGAAAAATTTAGTTTTCATACGCCCAACCGTTACATAGATGAACTCTTCCCAAGAAATCGAAAAGTGAGCACTTTTACAGCCCATATTTCGCAAAATATTCGTTGTATTTTTTTTTTTGTCTAATTTATATTGGTAACATGTTAGTAGGTTAATAGTTTTCAACACAAAAAAACTTGAAAAAAAAATATGTCGTAAACCCATCGCACAACCTTAATAACTAACATCCTAATAACTAAAACCTCAGCTGGTATAACAGTTCAGGTTTTATAATGTTTACAAGATTTGTTTTGATAACGATGAACTTTCTGCATTTTAATTTTGATCCTTTAACATGTTATGTAATTTGCTGGTTTACTGAAACCAATCGAAACTGTTAACTGATAAAATACAACTTTCAGGTAAATTAATATTCTGGGGCCTATACATAGTCTTTAAGTTCTACTCTTTAAATTTTGATAGATATCAGTTATTACTAAATTCATTAATAAGTAATCAGTCATAATTAATTTATTATTATTGTTATACAATTCTCATTCAGTGAGCTGAAGTCTTATATCAGCCTATTGTTTAAACATGTTGTTATTATTGGGTAAGCCACATTTTTATTGCACAGGAACTACAATGCGTCTTCAGTTTATAAATGGTTGATTTCTTATGCGCAAGCTATATTTCTGAATAGAATTAAAGTTAGACTTTTTTTATAAGTTTTAAATACTAGATAATTTTAGATTTAGTCCAACTTTGAAATTAGCTGTATGCTTAATGAATTACTCGTGATTACAAAATTAATAACAAAAGTTTTTGTATTCATTTTGGTTAAGCTTAAAATGTTTATTAAATTTACAAAACCTGTTTACATTTCATTTAAAATAATGTAGACAGACAAAATGTCTTAATAATAATAAATAAAACATTAATTATATAATATAGAAACCTAAGATTTAAGCTTTTTTTAAATTTTATCGTATCATACTTTTCACTAACCTGGTTTTTGTAAGGGGGTTTAAAATGTTACTTATTAATTATAACACAAAGATTACCTATTGAAATTTTATGCTTATTTGCTTTTAAGGCCCTTGTGATGATAGAGAAAATGTATTGGCAGCAGCTTCTCTGACAGTGCCAATTTAGGTGAATTTAGAGAACTAGTCAATTGCTACCAGTATCATGGGATTGCATTTTTTAGTTTCTGGTAACTTGCCAATGAAAACAATGTAGATTTTCTCCATAGATTGTGTTTTGACTATAAACAGCGACCCAATTTTTCAACAATGGTCGCGACGAGAATTTACACCATTTAAGGAAACATTAACTTCCATCATCTGATGGACTGGTCTTATTTCCTGTATACAAAAATTAAATTTACCTTTTTGAGAATTACTGTTAGATATGCCCTACTCCATAAGACAATGCTTACTTATAGAGGCAAAGTTATGACCATCAGAACCTTTTTTCTTTGTAACTGCTCATATTTAGTATGTTTATTGTAGAATGCCTTTTATCATTGTAGATTATTAGAATACCATTTCTATAATCTAATTTAAGTAAGATTTGCCATTTTTTTTCTTGCAGGTTCCACTAATCCTCCATTACAAGATGGAAAAATTCGCCTTTACAGTATGCGATTCTGTCCTTACGCACAAAGAGTACATTTGGTTTTGGCGGCAAAAAAAGTGCCGTGAGTTGTTTATTTGTTGTAACAAACATAAAAAATAAATTAAGATTAGTAATAATTACTGTCTGATAGTTTGAAACCAATGTGAACTATCCTTCGTAATGTGATAATATTTTTAAGTCAATTTAATCATCTGTTCTTTAGTAATGGTTGACAAATTTTGCCTTAGATGACCAATAGTCTTTTTTTACTTTCTTATAAAGACTATAAAAAGCAAAACATTAGTTTTACAATTATTTGTGTTTAACCCTTAGTTAGGCGCTAGGCGGGGATTTACCCGCATTCTCAGAAAAACTTAAATAAAGCTGTAACTATTCAATGTTGACAAACAATGTTCCAGGTATCTTTCTTCTGACCTTTTTCGAGCAGGTATGTGCCTTGCTTAATTTTAACGAATCATCAGTCTGTGATAAGCTGCGGAAGTAAACGGTCCCATCAGTGCGGGTCTCTTGCCGCTAGCGTGCTTTTGTGCTGTAAGAACTTTGGGGTTTTCTCCACTAGCGTCCGAAAATTTAGTGTAAATTTTTTGTAATTTCTTGTTATTGTTTAGGTTAGTATGACTTAACACAACTTTGCTCTGTGTTGCCAACATTGTTCAGCTGCGATTTTTTTATTTTCCAAATGGTACATTCTCTACGTAGCTAGACCTATAACATTCATTAGCTTTTTCATTTTGTAATTTTTATTAGCAAATTTTTATAGGAAAAATGAGCTATTGCAGTGATCCTTATGGTGAGACCTAAGATCAGGAGTGGTAAATGAGCACCGATCATGGTTCTTAGAACACGTTTTGGGGTGTCAAGCACGTTTTTTTTGACCGGAATTAAATATGTTTTGATATTTTTCTAGGACAATGAAACTTTTTTCATGAGTATTATATAACAAAATACATTTAGGATATTATTCTGCACATTTTGTTTTTTTACACGACCTTATAGCTCGCTTGGTTCCCCCTAAATCGATCAAATCGTAAAATACCATAAATGTACCCGGTTAAAATCCACAAGGGGGGGGGGGTTCTACCATGGGGCATCTTACAATCTGAGGCTTACAATCAAAATTGAACCCTACCAAATTTTAAATGCTGCAAAATAGCGACAGTAATTCTGAAAAATGAAAGTGCGAGGATTTTGCCGCTGGCGCCTACTGACGTTAGTCCTAGGGGTGCGCCTAACTAAGGGTTAATATATTAGTTTAAATATTGATAAATATGTTTTGATATGAAGTCATTCTTTTTTAAAATTCTAAATCAAATTTTGACATATTATACAGATTTTGTTCTAGTGAGATAATTTCTTTATATTTGTATTATAATTTAAATTGTGTGCTGCATAGGATTATCAGTTTTAATTGATTTCTATTACTGTTTTAGTGTTGATGTAGTTTATATAAATCTGGTAAAAAAGCCAGAATGGTACTTAGAAAAATTCCCGCTAGGTAAAGTACCAACAATAGAGATTGAAGGAGAAAGTTTATATGAAAGCATAGTAATTTCTGATTTTCTTGATGAAAAATTTCCTACCAGGCCTCTTTATCCTAAGGATCCTGTATTGAAAGCGAAGGAAAGGCTACTGGTTGAAAGATTTTCAGAGGTAATATACACATTTGAAAATATTTAAAGTTTATATTTTGTTTTTTTATGCATATCCATAAGTTGCTAAAACACATTAAGCAGGCAAATGTGATGTAATATATTAAAATTACATAATATGCTGCTTTAAAATCTTTATTAATTCAATATTAGGTTTTGATGTCCCCATTTGTAAAATTTGTTTACTGTACCAAAAGTTGTCTATAAGTAGAATACTGTAACAATTTAAAATATCATACTGTATAAGTCATTTTTGTTTGTAGTAGATCTCGTCATTTTCTCCATTCACTCCCGGTTTAACTACTGGACGGAGCTGTAGGCCCCGTGATGTTCTATGGGTGATAAGCCTACCGCGAGCAATCTTATGCATCGTGGCAAACTCGCGTTTGTTCTTGCGTTGCTGACCTCATAGCATAGTAGTCCATTATAGAACTTGGAATAAACTCATCCGTATCTGTATTCACCACGGCAACGTAGTCATCCGTTGAAATGTAGAGTTTTACAAATTGCCTACTGGAATGATAAAGCAGATCACCAGTGAGTAGATGCATAGCTTCGCATGCTGAAATATCACGTTGGCTTATCACTTATTTTAATATTTTGGTGAATGCTTTTTTTCGCATGATCATTGGGTCATAATTTCTGTGAACATCGTTCGAAAATCTTGAGATTGGGGTTCTCCTTTTGTCTCATATTTTGATATGCTTTGATATGTAATTTACAATATCATGTTCGGATGCGATAATCTTGAAGTCAGTGTTTGCATGCCACAGTTGGGACACGAAGAGGTTGTGATCATTCAATAGTTCATCGTTTCGCTTGGCTTTATACTGCCATCCTGGCCTTGCTTGGCTCCTTGCTCATCTTTTGTCAATGTAGAGTCCAATAATTTAGGTTTTGGAAATTTGAACTGACATTCTTGTGGATGTGAGACATCTTTTAGGCATCTTTTTGTCTTGAGTGTGACGCTGTACTCTGTTTAATAGTTCTGCGACATTTGTTGGATCCCCGAGTACTATGTCAGTTGGCCAAACACTTGAAGGATGCTTTTCAGCTCATGGTACGTCTTTTCCAGGGTTGTACACTGACACGATAGCATCATAATAAGCTTTATAAGTTGCTAAATCATCGATTAACGCAGAGTCGAACATACGGACATCTGGCGCATTTTCAAGCCAAAGAACAGCATGAACGTGAGGACTTCCACGATGTTGGTATTCAAAACGCCACCAAAAAATCAGTAATGTTCAACTTTTCCTTCAATATGTCCATGAAAATGCAAACATTCTTCGAAAAGTACTCGTCCGCAATAAGTGGGTTTTTCTTGCATCAGTTGGCTTGCTTTTTTCCCAGTAAGTAGATTTAATTCTTCGGCAGATATACCGAAATGTCTCACCAAACAATTCCACCAGAGGTCTGCAGCACTTAACGTAAGGAATAACGCCCAGCTGATTGACCATTGACTGTAGCTCTAAACGCCGTTGGTACCAGAACGATAATGTGCCATGGATTTTGGAACCCCATGTAAGCAAACGTTTTATTATCGACGGGTTTCGCTTAACTTCGGCCGCTAATTGTTGGACATTACCAGAGAAGTCATTTTTCTTAGCGAAGATAGCACTCTGTCGACAGGCATCGTGTCTTTGCATTGTATTCAGACAGAAAAATCGGAACCGAGGATCTTGAAAAAAACGCTTGTCTTCATATCTCATAAGAAACTCACACCACTCTCGAAATGTTACCTTAATGCTCCGTGTTAGGTCTAGGAAATCTGTAGCATTGTTTGGAAACAAATGTGGGAATGCTTGTGGACTACAGCCGGTGTGTGTAAACTCGTTGATTGGCATAGGCGAAGCTCTTGGCTATTTGATTTGATTTACTATAGCAGATTCTTGACTTTGTCTCGGTGCTAGGGGAACTGCTGATTCTTCAATATGATCTTCGTCGAACGATTCATCGGATAAACCTCCTTGTTCAATACATCTTAATTGATCAGCGACATTGTCATCCAAAGGCAGAGACTTAATAGCGTCCATATCGATATGAACATCAGCGTATTATTAATTATGCGTTTGGAGCCAACGAAGTGCTCGAAGGACCTTTTGTTTCCTTACGCGGAAATCAGAATAACCTGTGACACCAGCGATAACAATCCCAAACGATGAAGGCGTGATTGGCAGCGAAGTTGCAATATCAGTTATATCTTGTTCAACGTTTATTACATGTCCTTTTATTGATATTGACCAAAGGATCCACATGCTTTGAACTGATATAAGCGCTTTACAGGATGGATGCGAGCGATTAGCATTTGCTCAATCGTTGAGAGATGCTGGAGTTCTGTAGGAATGGTCGATGGTTGCATGTTGTTGGCCGAAGAGAATTTTACAGGATTTTTCAAGCATAAGGTATAAATAAAGTTGTCAGTGCTGACTATGTTCAAGCGTCTGCAGATTGTGCATTGTCGGTTCGCGAGTGCTTCCAAATTCTGCCTCTGAGCCATACTCTTCATCAGTTGTATGTACAATAGTCTCCTGTCGATTATGGCGGGATGCATCAACGGTGCGTCGTCCAAGATTGGCGCCTCCTATGCGTAAACGTGGCATTTACGTAAGAACAAACACATACATTTGTTACAATTAATTATTTAAGGTAAACAAACCACTGACTTAAACAAAACAACAATTGCACAGAAAACTACTGAATTTACAAACAGCTGCAAAACAACAATTGTGTATAAAACTATTGTATTTACAAACAGCTGATAGTAACAGTCTGAAGTTAGATATGATCCTTTTAACAGCTGTATAATCAACACACAATAAATAAACCAAATAAAATATTTCTTCTATTAAAATAACATTGTAACTTGAAAGGGCCGTAGGGCAAAACCCTGACGTCCGATTTGGACCATTTCAGATTTATACCTTCCCATAGTTGGTTACTATGACCGTACCAAATTTCGTGCGGATCACTTCAGCCGTTCAGGAGGAGTACCCTATGTGGAAATAAAAAGCCAGAGTGAAGAGCTTCGCTGGCTCCGCTCAGTGAACGAACATTATCTTAACAATTATAATAACTATCATAACCTTTGTGAATAGACTTTGAACTTTGTGTTATACCATAGGCTACAATTCAATTCATATAAATAATTATACTACATTAGATAGACATTAACCACTAATTATTTCATATTTAGTTATTTAATCTTTGTTTTTGATATCTATTACAATCTATTATTATAGTATAATCTTTATAATCTTATAGTAATATCTTTTATTATATATTTTTTATGTCATTTTAATTTGGAAAAAGTCGGCACTAACCTCCCAAGGTTAAGGGTCGGCTCTAGTAAAACAGAAAGCAACCTGCGACTCCCTATAGCGGCGGTAGGTTACGCAGACATTGCTCATCCTAAATCCATTTAAAACCCGCAATTATTCAAATAGCGTTTTAAATAAAATACCAAACTCTTGGGGACGAAATTCTTCATGCGAATAGGTTGGTAGTTTTTCGCTATAATTAATAGTGACAACATAAAAAAAATATTAAAAATCAATGTTTTAAATTGTTAATAAATATTAAACAAAATATTTTTCTTAGTTTTGAAAAGCCATTGGCATGCATATTGACCATAGCTTTAAAATGACATATTGTTAATAATTTTCCGATCAAAAATAAAGGAAAAATTTGGATTTTAATTTAACATTGGTGTTATGGAGTGTCAGCCAATAACAGCTAGAGCCGACCCTTAAGTTCTCTGTGTTTCTACTAATATATGCTGATAATTGCCTAGTGAGAATAAATGAACTAGGCCTATTAAATGTCCATTATAAACAAAAACTTTCGTGACATTATTTTTTAATTTACTTTGGCAATTTTATGTAATTCTTTATTTATGTGATTTATATTAATTTGTTGTGAAACTTGAATATGAACATTGGTACATATTACATGTTAAATCTATCATGATCTGAAAGAATTATACCACCAATTGTTGTATAAGAAACTATGTTACTATTTCTTAACTAAACGAATCAAAGCTGTTATTTTTAATTGTTATTTGTCTTGAAGTTATTAATTTTATAAGTCCGGCAAAACAAACATTTCCTATTCTGTAATTAAAAGAAGGAAATAAGATTTAAAATTTAAAAAAATAAATAAATCACAATTTTAACTTTTTGTGTTGTATTACTACACAAAATATTTATCAATTGTTAGGTAGTTAAAAATATCTTAAATGTTTAAAATATTTGTATAGAAATGAATTATTATAAAAATGTGCGTTATTTGTAATCATAAAAATGCTATCAAAAACACTAATTGTTGGCTGTTTGGCTTCACACGCTGGGGAAATGTGGGCTATAGTTCTTTTACAAAAGTGTGCTCTACTGTGTTTCGGTTACTTCATGTTTTTATTATTCCATACCAAAATTAGAAAATGGAACACTTTGCAAAATTAACTTGATAGCTGCTTCTTTTTAAGAGACTGTTTGGTTTCACTTAGTGAGCTGAAATTTGGCCTACATTTAGAAAAGATCCAAATAGGTACCAAAATGTAAACAATTTATTAAATATTAAAAAAATATATATATATTTTAGGTGTTCAGATTTTTGTTTTTAAGCCAATTTACACAAAATATCTAAAGAAGGAAATAAGAAGAAAATGTATTCCATCAATGAAGGAAGCTGAGTGTAATTACATTCCAACGTCAATAGCCAGATTTAAATGCGCTGTTATTGAAATAGAGTGCGGTATTGCTGTTCCCACAAGAATAAAAAGCTGTACAAATCATTGACCAACCTCAGTATCTTGTAAAATGTTGACCTTGTACAGAACCAACAAATGAAAACCCAGAATATGTTAAATGAAGTCGCAGTCTACCGTGGTTTTCATTCGAAGTGGCCCTTTTTGGCCTACACACCCTTAGAACTTATGAAAAAGT
>JAGFPH010000044.1:659216-669437 GCA_018207615.1 Philaenus spumarius
AATATTTTGAATAAAATATTGATATTAAAGAATTAATGTATATTTCACTTTCTTGTATTCTTTTAACAAAATGATGACTTTTTTAAATTGAGGTATAAATTAAATTTAATAACTTTTTTATCAAATTAAAAAATATGAATTTGAGATTTAGTGTTTTATGTACTGTGAGATGAAAATATAATAATTTCACTTATTTTTGGAACAAAGTTCCTTAATGCGGGTTGAGGTAGGAGTTAGAAAATAGAAAATGTAATGCGTAATGAAAAAAGTGTTATTAATTGGTTGCTATGGCAATGACAAATATAAAATACGAGTAACAAAAAAGCGTTATCAAATTGGTTGCCATGGCAATGAATGTAAATACATTCAAGAAACATGTGTTTTGGTTCATGAATTTAAATTAAGAGACGATCGTTTCCGTCCGGTGTAGTTCAAATATTATCATCAAGCGCTGAAATACATTCAATAAACATAAAATGGTGGTTCTTCAGTCTAGGCCTAACCTAAAATTATTGTGTGTATATTTAATTTATTTTACCTGCCTTAAAGGCATCATACATACAATTACAATGTTCCAAATACTATGTTCCAGTGGAAAGGAATAATGGTCCTTTGCATGTTATTTAATAAAATCAGAGGATCATTCAAAATCTAGTATTACACAATTTGGCATATGCTTAAAAGAAACGAATAAACTTGCAGTTTCTAGATACAAGGCGTTCCTTTGAGTCAAGGCTTTATTTTTGCCAAGAAGTAAATGGATGTCATTTTGAGGATTTAATATAAATTTATAATTAAGGTAAGTCTTTAGCTTTATTACCAATGAAAGGTATTGTAAAGAACCTAATTAAAATCTGTGTTAAAAAGATATTTTCAACTTTGATTGGCTGCCATTTCCGATAGGGTTAAGATAGAGACCTCTAATTTGTGCCAATCTTCTTCATTTATTAAGCCCTTAAAATGAGGTATCACTTGATGGGGGATTGTATTTAAGATTTTTGAATTACCCTCTAAATCCTCCATTTTGGGGTAAGAGGTGAAATGGTCGGTTACACCAAAATTCAGCTTCCTTTGTCATATAAAGATACCCCGAATCTCATTTATTTATTTCTACTTGTTCCAAAGTTAAGGGAGGGGGGACTTTTTAGACACCCGGTATAATGTAACAAACAGCTGATTTCAACTAGCGCAGATTATATTTTGGAGTTATGTTTACTACTTCAATTAATGTAAGTCTCGTGAAGTTGATTTTCTTAAAATATATGAGTTAAAGAACTAATGTAGACTATAATACGTTATAAGATTTACTTTGAGGTTATAAAATGAATATAATACAACCTTTAATTATCGATATATTAATTTATTCAAGTTTAAAGAGATGCCCATTCGTTTAACTTCGGAAACATTCGTACATCTTCGAATAACAAATAAACATATTCAATTATTAATTTCTTCATTATAATATTAATAACTTCTAAATTATTTGATCTATCAATATGAAGTTAGAAAGCAATTAAAAGGTAATATTTGTATCTTTATTTAGATATATAATAATGAATAAGTACAAAATTTTAACAAATATGCCTACATTTTTATAATCCTTAAAATTGTACACATTTACCAAGTTAAAAATTCCCGTCAGCATATGTAGGCCTTGATAAATTCTGTTGTTTTTAAATTGTTTTTTTTTTCAATTACGTATTTCTGATGTGCATCTAATTAATCTGCCTGTAATTTTTCACTGAGGCTTACTTCTTTAACATAAATAATTAAATAGTACCGGTAGGTAATTTAGTATTGTTATCTCCTTTTAAAGGTTTATATTTATAAGGTTTTGGATTTATTTCTAAGGTTAACATTTAAAGACAGTAATTCAGTTAGTATTTTAGATTGATTGACATAAACTAGCAACAAGGAGAGTTTTTATTTAAAAGCATTACAAGGTTATACATAATTATGAGTTACTATTATATTACTAATTATTATTACAGTAGGCTATTGTTTTAGGGTACCGTAAAGATTTTAGAATTTTGTGAGGAAGGAATTAATTAACTAAGAAGTTTATTGTCAGTCAGTACAATGAATCGTGAAGAGTTTTGCTCTACAAGTGATTTAGGAAAGAATATTAGTAGAAGGAAACGAACTAAAAAAAAAAAAAAAAATGGAAGTAAACTGGCTGAAAATGCAGTGGATTAGGCTGGAAAAAACATGCTTACAGTATGAAGTACAAAGAAATTATTCAAGAGTTTGTTGAATTTGACACAAAGATCTTACTCCAACTAGCAGGAAAGGGGACCAGTACTTTTAAAAAAACAGACATGATGGATCTTTTACCATTCATATCACCAGTGTATTATGACTTTTATAATAATTTGAAAACTACCAACGTTGAAGACAACTTAGGCCCCTTACCATACCAAGAGAAGGTACCTGATTGAGCAGATAATATTGAGGAAGAATCTGAAAAGTTCTAGTGAAAGTGCATAACAGATAATATTATTAAGTTAAACTTTTTTTAATTCTAGTTTTATTTTCATTAAAAAACAAAGTAAAAATTTGTTTACAATAATAATAAACTAGTGAAAAGATGGAACACTTTTTCGAGACTTCGGCTTGTCCGGACAGAGCACACGAATCGAAAGAAAATTAAAGTTAAAAACTACTTTTAATTTGTTACGTTTAGTTAAAAAATAAGTGGGTGAATTATTGTTTAAACCCAAAATCGTGACCCCGATGAGCTATGACTTTTGAACTGTCAAATCGGTTTTCCCGTACCCAAAAACATATAAAACGATACCCCATACTTAAATTTCAAAATTTTGATCCAAAAACGTTACTTCGCCGAGCTACGACTTTTTAACTGACAAAATCGTTTTTGCCATACCCAAAAACATATAAAACGATAACCCCACACTGTATTTTCATAATTTTGACCCTGACCCCGACGCGCTACGACTCACGCTAGAAAGCTGAAAAGCTACTAAAATTACTAAGATTTTGGTACCAAATTACGTCTGTGAGTGCTATATCGTGTTTACAGGAAAACAGACATACAAAAAAACATTGGGTCTGCGTCGGACCAGACAGTGGAAGTTATACTTCTTTGGCCATCCAATGGTATAGACAGGTAGACCTACTATTGATTTAATATATTTTGGGAAAAACTAGTCGTAACTTAAGAGTAGCCCTACTATTTTGTAGATGATAGCCTATTCTTTTATAAAAACACTAAACAACACTGAAGGTATATTTTAAAATTAATATCCCATTTTTTCCTTCTTTGTTACATACGCTTATGAATTCTATTGTTGCATCTGCTTGGTTGGTCACAGTTAGTCTGGGGACCATGATCAGTGCTCACTTACTATACCCAACAAAATGAATGAGCTCCCAAAGTTTCTGCATATCGTCATGAATCACCCTGCATATAAAATTTTTAATGACTGCCGAAAACGTGTTCAGGAGACCATGATCAGTGCTCACTTACTACACCCAACAAAATTAATATTACATTGTCATCGGTCCTTGATAAGTGTGCAAAGTTTCAAATCAATCTGACATTTTGAAGTATAGGGAAGTATATGAAGAAAGGTATAAAAAGGCACTTTCCGGATTTTACTCCTAACGTGTTGTAACAATTCAAAATATTAATTCCAAATAATAGTAAATCGACCAAATAAGAAATCACGTCATTTAAAATTAATTTCTGAGTGCGAGAGAGACAGGAAACCCTTCGAAGGAATTCCATTAATTTACAATCAATGCTAACGACATCTATCGGTCATGATTGCAAACATCGAATTAGCAAATAATATCTCCAAATGCCCAACCTTCGACAACATATTTAACAATTCAAATTACTTCCCGATCTTGTATCTATAACTTTCCTACATCAAAATATTTCTAAATTAATCAACCAATCTATCAAAATTATAATATCACACAAATAACAAAACGATCAACCAAAATTCATATTTCAAATCCGACAGAAAATAGGCAAGTCTGTAAAAGGCTAGGCCAAATAAGAAATAAAAAGTTTGATTGCAAAGAAACTAAGTTTCAAATTACAAAATGAACACGACCGTCGTATAGAACGGAACATTTTACATACAAAATGTCTTTGACAAAAATTCAGAAGAAGTTCCGTTGAAACGATAAAATTAGACAAAGTCAATCTGAAGGACAAATATATGTTAAAACGAGTTCCTCCGTGTTTTGCTAGACTCCTCCCACGAAACCCAACGATCGCTGTGATTGGTCTATGAATTCTTGTAACCCATTTGGCAAATGTATATGTCATAGTTGTTAGATCATAAGAAAATATTGTACAAGGAGCTATTTAGGTATTTTTCTTTAATATATCTATTTAATTAACTTTCTCATTCCTTTTATCACTTTTGTAATTATAAAACCAAATTATTTAAAAAAATAATTAAAATTATACAAAAACAACACCCAATATTCAAAAACACATAATTTAATACAACAATCAAATGCCCCAGAAGATGTAAAATTCATAAGACACCAAATACCATTTCCTGAAGGCCTCAGCCAAGCAAAGAGTGATTTAAAAAATTGAATTGTTGCCGAGACCTCAAAGAAGGCAGACCTGTTAGGCCGCTATTAGCCGTGGACAACCAGTTGTGCAACTGTTGTACCACCGGTTGACGATGGTGTGGCGGGGCATTGAATCAAATGGGAGCTATTAGCCGTGAAAGATCGGTTGTACAACTAAAAAAGTTGTACAGCTAGTTGACGGCCGGTGTCCGGACCCTGCAACAGCCCTGTCAACCGTTTGTGTCTCACCATGGTCGGGGGGCATTGCAGTATATGTAGCCTATTAGCCAGACACAACCAGTGCCAGCACTGTTGTACAACTTTGGCGACGCACGCATGCTTTTTGGGCTAAACCAAATTGTCAACAAACATTTGTCATTTCAGGAAGCCTGTTTGGAGACATTTTAAAAACCCTTAACATGTACTTTATGTTCAACTTCAACGTAAACAAATAAATCTGTTCCTGATTTGTTTCTATATATAACATATAGCTAGGGGTATTTGGCGGTAAACCTAGAATTCGTTTGATAAAAAAACGCAGCAACTGTTCGACTGTGTCGTATTGGCGGTATCCCCACACCTCCGCCCCATAACACAAAATAGACCGAGAAACCGCTTTATAACATTGAAATTTTGAATTTAACGCCACGTATTTATTCCCCATTAAATTTGCCCAAACATAATTTATAGCCGTTTTAGAAGCAGAAAGCTTTTGACTCAGATGCGTTTGGAACGACAATGAAGGTGTAAGAACCAATCCCAAATATTTATAATTATTAACACACTCTATTTCCTCCCCCTTATAACGCCATTTTTCTCTTCCCAAACTACCCCCATTCCTAAAAACCATTATTTTTGATTTTTCTAAATTAATCTTTAACTTCCAGGTGTCACAATAGTTTTCCAAGTTATTAATCATATACTGTAATGTTACCGCTGTGGGCGCTATCAAGACAATGTCATCAGCGTAGAGTAACACTCTCACTTTAGTATCTCCAAACAAACATCCCCCACCAAGGCACTCATCAAGATCATTCATAAACAATGAAAATAACAACGGGCTCAATAGACATCCCTGTCTTAAACCTTTACTTGTATCAAAACATTCGGAAACCCTATCCCCGCACCAAACCCCTGCTCCCGTACCGTTATATAAATTTTTTAAAACGTTTACCATTTTTGTTGAAATACCCAAAGAATACAATTTATAGAATAAGGCTCTCCTGTCAATCTGGTCAAAAGCCGCCGAAAAGTCAACAAAAAAACAATACAGCTTACCCTTGCTTAACGAAAGTCGTAATTGTATCATGGACGTGAGGTTAAAGATATTGTCAACAGTAGAGTACCCTTTACGGAACCCTGCTTGAAACTCATTAAGTATGTTTTTTCTGGTCACCCACTTATCTAATCTGCTTAAAATTACCCCTGTAAATATTTTGGCAATGGCATCCATAAAGCATATTCCCCGATAATTAGTTACATCATTAATATCACCCTTCTTATGTAACGGATATACAATTGATTTTTTAAAACAATGCGGAACCTCACTCTTATGCAAAATTAAATTAAAGAGTTTTTCCATTTCTATTAATAATGAATCCGGGCTCTGTTTGTAGAATTCATAGGGTATTCTGTCAAACCCTGGTGCTTTGTTATTTTTTGCAGTTTTTAATACGGACTTTATTTCGAACAGTTGTATATGTTTATCGAGAAAAACATCTTCATAAAAAGGTTCAGCATAAAATATAGGATGATCAGCAATCGGTGGATCGAGCAGCATTTTAAAATGGCTAATCCAGTCTTCAGTACGAATTTTGTTCCCCACATTATGAAATTGCCTCTTAAATCTTTTTACCGCCTCCCAAAATTGTTTTAAATTTTTCACATCTTTAACCTTTTGCACTAAATCCGCATTGTATTGCTTCCGCTTTCTTGACCGTATAATAAAGTATTCCCTATTAGCTTCTAAATACAAATTTCTAGTATAAATATTATTATTATTTCTATACAGATTCAATAACTTAAAACCTCTTCGCCTAGCCAAATCACACTCTCTATCATACCAAGGTTTTTTGGGCACAAACTTCCCCCTTCCCCTTTTATTGTTATTATTTTGATGCGCTGCACTCCTCACACACTCTGTAATATTATTTAATAATGTGTTTATATCAGCCCCCTCTTCAGGAATAAGATTTGAATTAATTCTTCCCTTATATTTCATATCATCCGTTGCGGTCCACATTAATTTTGGCAACAATGGAAAACTTACATCACTACTACTGAAACCTAATTTCGTAACAATTTCTAACTCTATTGGCATATGGTCTGAACCAATATATTTGTTTACTGCGAAATCCTTAACAAACTTCAGACAATCTAATGACACAGCAGCTAAATCAATAACTGAAGAACCTATTGCACTAATCAAGGTATATTCTCCCCTTTTATCAGATAATGTTCGGCCATTTAAAATTACAAAACCATTATTTTCACAGAATTCCAAATATTTCTTCCCTCTCAAATTTAAAACATTATCTTTGGAATTTCGGTTCTCTTCAATGTTAAACAACCCACCAATAATATTAACGTCAACAACTTGTCTATCGGCTATCCTTGCATTACAGTCTCCTATAATAATAATTGTTTTGTCTTGCTGTGAAAGAACAAAGTTTGATAAAGCTACAAAGTCCCTATCCCAAAAATTACAATTTAAATATACTGGCACAATATGAACAAAAAAATTATTTTCTATCCTAAGCCTAATACTAGTTAAAGAATCACATTGCGTAAAATTAATGTTACTTATGAATTTTGATTCTAAATTTATTCCATATAAACAGCCTCCTATAGGCCTTCCTGCTCCACTGCCTTTAATTGCTGGAGCAAAACTAATTTTAAACTTACTAAAATATTTTTTTGCTAAATCAATATCTTTTTCCATTAAAAATGTTTCTAATAAAATGAAAATGTCATACCTTGACAAATAATTAACCAACTTGTAATCAGTCACTTTATCTCTCAAACCTCTAACATTATAACATACAATTTTTGCGCTCTCAACACTTTCCTTGCATACTTCAGGAGATGTCTGCCGATTGGTGCGGTTGCTGCCTCCTCACTTGTTTGCCACGTCCTCCTTTTCTCCAGGCGACGGCGGTGGACTCCCGCTGTTCTCCAGTCCTTCAACGAAATTGGTGATGTCGACCTTCAACAATTCTTTCAGCTTGCTGCATCCATCCTCCGTCCCAGCCATCAGTCTACCTCCTGTCCAAGTGAAACTGCATCCTTCGACAGTCAGTCTATCGAGTATCAGCGGCATCCGACGCCTACCCGCTAATCTCTCCAATTCCTTTCTCACAGCCATGAGGCGATTTCGTCTCTTTCTAACTTCTTTCGTGTAATCTCTATATACAAAATAACCTGTTCCTTTTAGGAGTCTCGCGTTACTCATTATCCAGTTTAAATCCCTGTCATCCGGAAAATGCGCTATTAATAAACCATAACTACCTATTGGATGTGCACGGTTTACCCAAACATTTTCATGACACTGCAATACATTAACACAAAAAGTTTTTATAATTTTTCTACAGTCATCACCTCGGTTGTGCTTAATGCCTTTGAACACGAGATTATTTCTACGGGACCTACCTTCTAGATCATTTAATTTATCAATAATTTTGGATTCACGTTCTTTAATAACAGTAATTTCTTGTTTCAAAAATTCATTTTCTGATTTAAGAATGTTTATATCTTCTGCTAAACAATTAATATCGTCCTTCGTTGCAAGAGTTTTCAATTTATTATCCAGTAACGTACTCATGGCCGCCATTAGTTCGTCATGTGACATTTCCCCAACTTTATTATCGCCCATTTTTGAATCTGGTGACGTACTCAATTTCTGTCGTTTAACACTAGCACTTATTTTTGGTGAGAAGAAATATTCGATTTTCCTACTCTCCATAAAGTTCAAAATAGAAACGCAGTGTATGTGTGTTTTTAGTTATCCGGTTGGCAAGAGCCCGGCCACAGTCCAACTTGCCTATAACCCGTTTGATTAAGTTTAGGTCTCTTCAAACTAAACCTGCACTTACGATGCGGCACGAACGCAACTACACTGTTTTGTACACAAACAATGATTAATCCTTCCGTAAAACTTCATCACACCTAACCACTGATATTAACATTACTCTTTGCACTCAATTTTAACAACTTTCTTCAAAAATTATCACTGAAATTACATTAAATATATAGAGGACACAGGCTTCCTAACATATTAGCTAAGCAAATTATAAGTAAAAACTTGTGTTGGTTTAGGGAATGGCAATTGTTGGCAGAGAGGCATTCTGTTGCATTGTCTGTCGAGCCAGGGTTACAGGGAGGGTGGGGGGATCAGCTTTTTAGATTACTAAATGCGATACGAATTAATATGGGGCAAAGGTGCGTTCGATCAGCTGAGGCTTCCATTTATCACTCGACCTACAGAAATATTTGTTTGCAGTTGAAAGACAGGGCTTATTTTAATAACGATATTAACATAAATGTAATTAGATGGGTTTTTAAGTGCCGAGGGGAATTGCTTCACCTAAATTATAAGCCATGGATAAAAAATATTAATTATAATTGCTCACTGTGCAATCTGGGTGAAATTGAGGATGTTTTTCACTTTGTGGCTAGGTGTCCAATCTTGAGGTCGATAAGAATAGCATGGCTTAATTTGCCGGAATTATCTAGAGAGAAGTTTTTAAGTTATTTAAATGGTGAGGATTGGGTGCGGCTTGCAGGATTTCTGAGGCAGGCATGGCAGTACAGGTGGAATTGGATTAGTGAATTTAATTATTAAATTGCAGATTTAAGTTCTTTACCTTTGTGGGGGGGGGGGGGGTTACATTTGAAATATGTGCATAATTGTTTGTATATTGGATATCTTTGCAAATATAATAATTATTATTATTTAAGTTACTTTTATTATTATTTGATTTGTTTTGTAAATTTAATTTAAGTATTTTTGTTTGTTTTTGATTCTCAGTAGTGTACCAACCAGGCAAGACGGTCGTATGATCATTGCCATCTTAATGCGAGCAATATAAGTTGTTTTTGTTTATGTTTATGTTTAAAAATAAAAGCATTTTTTAATTTCATTTCATTTCATTTCATTTGTCATTTCAGTCAGTTATTATTAGCGAATTTCCATAGGAAAAATGAGCTATTGCAGTGGCCCTTATGGTAAGACCCAAGGTCGGGAGTAGCAAATGAGCAGCGATCATGGTCCCCAGAACACGTTTTGGGGTGTCATTAATATATATATATATCTGTATATATTTATGTATTACAACGAACAACCTTTTGGAGGATACTTCGTTGGAGAATAAGTTATTTCCACCTACTGGAAGTCTTATAGGCAATCTCACTTTGTTTGGCCTAGGTGAAATAACTGTGTGTCGAATATTCAGTTTGCTGAATATCCCGACAAAATAATTTACTTTATACTTCCAGTAATTTTTTTTTGAATTTAGCTCAGTTAGAACACAAGTTAATAATTTTACTTTTTGTAAACCTCTGAAGAGTGAGTACACTGAAACTAACCTTGTAAATGGCTTATTTGTGCTTGCAGTTATTTTGTACCAATCTTACAAAAGAATAATTAAGGGAACGGAAGCAATACTG
>JAGFPH010000044.1:678418-689960 GCA_018207615.1 Philaenus spumarius
TACATGTCGAACTTTTCATTAAATACTATGTGCTTCCCAATTATTCTACACGCATAAACACCAACACTCACATCAATTTCCAATTTGTACTACCTACACTTACTATACTGTAATTCCAAATTAAAAAAAAATCAATTAATCTTGTATATAAGAATCTACGTTTGTTTAATATTAATTGGGAGAAGTCGGCACTAACCCCCCGAGATAAGCTTGTAACTGAAGGTTACAAAAGTAAAAATATATAAATATAAATTAACTGTTAAAAAAAATGGGTTCGGAGAAGTTGCAAAAATAAAAAAAATATGTTCAAATTAAATAAAATGCTATATGTGGATTATTGTTCACCTCTCCTTTACTTCCTTTATTTACTTACCTTTAAAAAGAAATCGTCGCTCATTATAACTCAAGTATCACCAATAACACTCCTTACTCTTTAACCTCAAAACAAAAATTATACATCATGTATCTCACCTTCAATCCAACGTAGAACTCCACCTTACACCTTAACTTACAACTTCACCTCACACCTTAAAACCTCATGTATAAAAAACCTTAAAAATCACCTTCATTCAACTCTTATAAAAAAAATTAATAATCCACATATAACTATTCTGTATGCTCTTTTAGCATTTATATATTTGTAATTACGTTTGATATTATACTACATTGACTTTAATTTATCAGGTTATGGGACTTGACTGTAAAGTACTTGCTGATGAATGTGCGTGGTTAAATAAAGGAATCTAAGACATCGTGGCGGAACAACTAATCTTTTACTCAGACATTATCAAGAAATAATTATTTACAAAAAAATACATTATCATCATGAGGCAAACAAGTCAATTTGACGAAAATATACATAAAATGTTACTAAGCCTATCTTACAATGTATAACGCAATAGAACCAAAATGAAGCTATTTCTTAAAAATGATTAAACTTTTGAATTTGCAGACTGAAAAACTTATACCCTATGGCCATTGCTACTTACGGAATTGTTAATTTCAATATTTTCACCTAGGATTTCACTGAAATACGAAACACATTTTTGTTCTGTAACACACTTTAAACCGAGCACATGGTTGAGTTTTTATTAGTTCGTTTTTAATCGCAGAAACACCACCAAGACAACTGCCGATGATTGTATGAAGGCTAGAACACTTCTACTTCACTTTAATAATACTTTCACTGTTCAATACTTGAAAAAACTACATTTCTCGTTGTAGAAATATACCTCCCACACCTTGCAATACGTACAACGTTTTTCGCCATCTTAATGAGTCTTCCGGATGAGGTACAAGGCCTTCCGTATCCGAATAGCTTTTTTGCCTGCTATGATTAAGTCTATACTCACTTTGTGCTTTGTTATATGCTGACATATACGCTGACTTCTTCTACATGTGCTTGTTTTTAATTTTAACTGTTCTTTAATTATTTATTAAACTGTTCATTCTGGAATCATTTTTTTTTTTTGTTCTTCTTTACTGTTTGTTCCAACCGCAACACTGTTTTTGACTGTCAATAACTTTTATATAGTTTATACACGTTATATGCTTTTGTTGATTAATATTTTTTAAGTCTGCTTTTTACTTTATTTATTAATAATCTGCCTTTTACTTTATTTATTTTTGTTTAATTGATTCTACTTTAACTATTTTGCGTCACAAAAGAATTTATATATGTATACAAAAATTATAAATGTTTATCATTATATATTGCGTCTTTCATTTTAATCAGACCAAACCTCTATGCTTTTAGTCATTGTGGGAAATTATTTATTTATTATCATATAATATCTCTGTTACATGGCTTGTGAGTGCTACAAGCTATTGTGCAATTAAGAGACAATCATATCCAAAATAGACAAGAGATAATTTATTTGAGCTAGCTTGTGTGAACTTGAATTGTATCTTAATTTAATCATTTTAATTAACATTAAATAATCTTTGATATTTGTAAATTTGTGTCCTCCATTCATTCGTTTATCTAATAAAGTCAGGTTTTAGAACCAGACCAGGTGGTGTATTGTAAGCATGACACGGTTTCTCGACCGACACCCCATCCCGATTACAACGGGCGCAAAGAAGTATAACTTCAAAAATTATCGCATGATTTCAATACTTCTGCATTCTAATACGAACCGAAGTATTATAATAAACAGAGAACAAACCTTGTTAAAAATAATTAGCCTACATATTTGGAACATCATTTATCTATCTTTCAGTGAACCCATTTACGGTGTAGAATGACAGTGGTGTAAGTCATTTAAAATTGAATAAAAATAACCTAAAAACCCTTTTTGATAAAAATGAATAAATATTTAAAATATGTTCAAATACAAATCCACCACTTACAGTTAAATATAAGCAATCGTGATTTTTTTACAGATAATTTTACAAAACCTTCGATTACTCAAAACAAAGTTCATATGACTTACACCACTGTCATTCTAACCAGCTCAAATGTCACTAAACTTAGACATTGCAAATTTCACTTTACTATGTGTTATTAAGGGCAACTTGAGTCTGATCTCTCTTAACTGATGGATTGCAATATTAATATTATTTATTAGGACACCATACAGAGTATGTATTGTCTGTTAAATGTTTTTGGCCAAGCATGGGATCCCTGATTTGGAACATCTATACTCTTTCACCAGACCATGAACTGAGTGTTTTTTTTCCTGTTCACCAAGGTGAAATCAGTACCTACTGAAAGGAACAAGATTTGAGACAGTTGAAGCAGATAAATAAAAAACGACCAAGGCTATGAACATACTTTCTGAAAATGACTTCAAGCTTACTTTGTCCAATGAAAATTTGCATAAACTAGTCATATTTTTTAAAGAAAGTTCGCTCTATCATACTGAGCAGACTGGCTCCAGGCCACTTGCTGACTAGCTATCCAACTTTTAGGACATGTTAAATAAATTGTATTTCTTCAAGCAATTTGATTAAAGTCTCAAGATGAGTTGCATGCTATCAATCACCAAATTAGTGAACTAATTACAGCTTTTAAAATTCCTTATAGGCTGGCGCATCGCTGTCAAAAACAAACGAGATACAGTAGTACTTGTTGAAGTTATGTTACTTTACAATAATTATACCGGTACTTGTGAACTGTTGGTTTAGCAACCTCTATTTATTGTAATAAGTAACTGTTTATTTTGTAAATAATAAAGCAGTTTTGTCAGATCCCAGACATTTTTAACTTTAAAACTATCAAATAACAAAACTCATTTGAAAAAGGTTATATTTATTTACCTTTTTAAATGCATAGATTCTATCATAGAGGTGAATGTGTGGTGGAGCGGTGAGAGTTCATTACTACCTCTAGTTGTGTAAGTTAAGTGTTCTTAAGAATTTTCTTTTTTTTAAACTTCCTGTACCACAGAAAAAAGAAACTTTATTCTGTGTCCATATGAAAACAACAGTCACATAATTAAGCTGACTGACACAAATCTTAGATCAAAGATGGACATCTGTCAGATATAGAGATGGAAACTCTGGCTATAAATAACATAGTTGGGATTACAGAAGGGAGCTGTTACTGGCATAGGCAGGGCTCTAGACTAAATCTTCTGGGGGGGCTAATCGATATTATTCTGTGTGTACCACGTCCTCCCTAGGTGTTTGAGGGCATAATGAATATTTTCATTATTAGCGACGGGGGCTTAGCCCTCCCCTTAAGCCGCCTATGCCGCTCTTGATCTTCCAAATACGGCTAAGAAAATACAATACGTTAAAGTTTTCATGGTGAAATGAACTTCAGACAAACTTCTAACTGAAGAAGGGGATTTTCATAAGCAACATTAAACAGCTCAAATATACAAGACATATATAAAAGCTATAATGAAATATAGAGTTTAATATATTCACAACTGGTAATTCTGAATTAAAAAATCTACAGATTGTCATAAACACTTCTCCCAGATTAATTTTTGAAACAATCAAAATCACTTTAACATATAATATGGCTTTACATCTATACACTGTTAATTTATCCGTCAAGCAAACTACTTGCTCTAACTAAAAGCCAAAATACCTGCAAAAGAAAGAAAGTGCTCATATGACTCAAACTAGGTACAAAGAGCCTCAGGTGATTTTCTTCTAAAACTATTAATCATTTGGAACCAATCAAACTTTAAAAATGAGTGCCAATCAATATGTAGCAGGAAATGAGAAAGCTGACACTAATGAAAAAGACAACTACACTCCAATCAACAAAGGTGTTATCAAATAAATAGTAAGCCAGCTAAACCATTAATATAAAAAAAGAAGTGTTGGTGTTCATCTTTACTGACCATGATTGTCTGGTTGCACATTTTTAGAAAGAATAAATATTTATAATTTTGGATAGTGCTCTGTTTGTGGAGTGATAAAATAAACTTACGAAAGAAACCTCTTGGAGAAAAATAAAAAAGCTTATCAAACAATACTAAGATCCTAGAAGGATAGTGGGGGCAATCCATAAAACGATTAATTATTGCCAGATTCTCATATTTCTAGCAAAATAAAATAAGGTTGCAATAGTAAAAACTGATTTGTTTTACCAGGATTGAATCAAACACAGATTTCATAACCTAAGTACAATTATTTTATTTCAAACATTTAGATTATTTTAACAACATGTATTATTATTGTAGGAGTGATACATAATTTAAGCATGAAAAATCACACAATAAGTTAAGTAAGGAAATTTATAATTCACATTAAATATTTCATACCTAATAATTATGTTTAAAAATAATATGTAATGCATAATTATATGAAACTATTTCCATGTAATGTACATTGAGAAAAATCTCTACAGCCATACAAAATATCATTTAGTAATTATTCCAATAATTCTCTCTAACTGGAGATTCAAAATTGCTTTTTTTCAGTCAATTCAAATTAAATATTTTTTTTTGTATTTTTCACGAGTACCATCACCTGTAAGCGATATTTATGTAATACTATACCACCTCAGTTAATGTAATATATATGTACCACCTATCTACCTCAACAATTAAAGAGAAGCTATTGCTTAACTTATGTCATGTAGGCCAAAAATGATTTCCTTTAAACTAAATATATCTAAGTGAACGTGCAAATATGTAATGATTCAAAAGTGGATATTAAAATGTATGAGCATTCCGACAAACTCCACATCCTAAAGCGAATTCTTCTCCTGTTGGTGGATGTTTTACATGAAGTGGGCATTCTTCACCTTCTAACTGCTTTGCTTTAGGACCTACAATTGTGAAACACAGTTGTTAGAAATATAATATTGCACAATGTAAATTATATAAGATTCTATGATTTTTAGTATTTGTTAAGGAGATAGCACAAACAGTTACATCTTCAATATATAAACTACAGTTAATATATGGAATAAAATAATAATCAATCTGTTCAAAATGTGTCTTTTACCAAAAATAATATACAAGTATAACTTTGGGTGCTGAACCTGAAGGGGTATCTATAAAAATAAAATATGACAAATATGTTTCTACATATGAAAACTACTAATTATTTTGTCATTAATATCAAAACAAGTACTATAACGTTCCAAATCCTATCTCAAAGAAAATAGTAAACAGTCTGAAATGTAATAGCCTACTGACAAACCTATATTTAGTATTTGACCTAGTTTACACAATGTAAACATTCGAACCTAACCTATCATAGGAAGTAAATAAATTAGCCTAGATCAAAGTCAATTTGTAAAGTCAGTAATAACAAGAAATATTAATAACAACCATTCTAACCTATAACTAAGCCACTCATATATCACGATCGATATAAAATGGATGTATTAACGTAATTTCCATATCACAACAAACCTGTCAATGTATTTATTATTTACAACCAAGCCTACACATATCAATAACTCAACTAAGATAATAATTCAATCACAACCACAAGCATCACACTAACACAAATTAGATATATCTTTATTTTATTATAAATCATATTCATTTTAATGTCAGACATCAGTCGAATTATTATATTGGCATCAAGTAGCAGACATATTTTCTAAATCTGTGGCCAGCAGGAAAAATTGCCAGCAGCCATTTTGAATGTCTACTGGACGAGTCAAAAAACAATTCATAGAAAGCCATATAACACAACACAAGTATTCAAAAATGTAATTGGAGACGCTAGATTATATTAAAAACTGTTCAACCTTAATACTAATTTAATTAGCATTAGTTAGTAGTAAAAGCATTAGGAAATTGAGATGTCTAGTTATAATATTGCACCCATGAACCAGTAAGTACTTGACCCATGAGCTATATTTATTAAAACGGTTTGTATAATAAATCCTTTGAAGTAAAATACAAAATTAACGTTTGAAAAACTAGCGATATCTAAAGTAAATTACAATTGCTAATCCACAAATACCAAAAATGCAATAAGTAGACGAAACTTAAGTCAAATTCAAATAATGGCAATTTCCGCTACTAAATACACCAATTGAGATCCACAAACGTATGCAAAACTGGAAAATATTACACGATCAGCCAATAGGAAAGTGTAACGACGATGACATAGCAGGGATGACGTCAACTGATGTGTGTACGCAAGACAAATTGCAGGCGGACAATTTCAAAGTGAACTAGTTGATTATTACCGAGAGAGCCGACCCAGCAACATGACGCCGAACTTAATTAAAAGAAAGTTTTATTTCAAATGTGATTTAAACCAGTTAAGTGTTTAGAATCAATGAAAATAAAGAGTAGAACTTGGTATGGTCTACTACATTAACATTTAAATTATCAAAGAACTAACATAAATATAAATAATGAACTTTCAATTTAAACACAAAAAATAGACGCCATAATTGTTTCCTTTAACTTTTCACATCTGTAAATTCAAAAATGAGTATATATTACAAAAGTTTGTTCATGTCAAAATCGAGTGCCAGACTCCGAGAATGGTACATGAATACTAAATTTTAACTACAAATGAATTAATACATGTATCTAGCCAATTATTTGTTAAACTATAAAAAATAAAATGTCATTAAATGTGAACCGCCTTGTTAAACTGTAATTTTTCGAGTTATCATTTTATTATATCATGAAGAATGTTATAAAATATATTGTTAGATTTAAAACAGTTGTAAAATTCATGCGTTCTGACCTTAGAAATTAAAAGAGAGTACTTGTTTTAAAATTTTAAAAATTTCTACCATGGGGAAAATTTGCACAATTTTAAATATAAACTCCAATTTTTATTAAAACTTCAAAATACTGTTTGCATTATATACAATTTTAGGATAAGTTAAGATAATATTTTAATAATTTCCTTTGGTATCCTAGTAAGAAATAAACAAACTAAGTGCTCAAATAACTCATTAGTGTTAAATCATGAATTCATAGAGATAAACATTAGTGTGTTTAATTAGTTTTTATTTTTTCTTGGAAGAATGTAGACTGAAAACAAAAATGTTGCTAAAATAAATTTTAAGAGTTGTATTTACTTGATTTTAATTAATTAAATCTAGAGTATTTAGAAATCAAAGTTAATATTTAAAACCATTTTAAAATAAAGGATGTTTAAAAACATTAAGTAAATTTATTTATTACCTGCTGGGCATGATGGCAGTTCATTTCGAGGAATGTTTGTAACTCTTTGGAAATCATCGTGACATGCGTTGCAGAAATGAGTAGTTCCAAAACAAAAAAACACAGCTACTGAACAGCAGTAACGGCATTTATATTCTAAGAAATCTGTCCCATGCTTGGGACACATCTGAGCTCTTGATACATCGCTACAAGCTCCACACACGAGTTCAGCTGGATCAAAATCACCTCCTCCTAGTTCAGCGTCACAACGGGCTTCTCCTCCATAATAGGCCTATAAAATATGCATTCATTTACATTGTTATTTTTTAAGTAATTTCATGAATAGGAATAAAATTAAAGTCATAGTTAATATGATCCATAGTTCATTTGATTGGAGCTTATGATTGCCATTTTTTTTGTAAATTTTTGCCATTTTGAGAAAATCTCTCTAACTTTGATCGGCTGTATCTCGGTTAATATTAGGTTTAGGAAGAAGTTTAAATAAATATTTTGGTCAAAAACCGCTTAGTTTAGAAGTTGTAAGCAAAAAACCGACAAAAGTCCGAAAATTTTGAAGTTTTTCGTCCCCCCCCCAAAAATTAGCACAGGGTCATCGAGTTGGAAAACTTGACAAAGTCATCCCACAGCACCCCCAAATAACCTGTAAAAGTTTCATTAACTTCGGAATTTTTTCCAGGTACAATGTACATACCTACTGGACTATTATGCGCGCGAACAAAACCAAGACGACACCATTTTTCGTTCACTTTCATATCTTATAATTAATCAAATAAATTAACTATTTTTTTTTTAAATCTTCCGGTTGAAATAGTACTTACTAGGCTGGATTGTGGTGACAAATGAAATTTAAGACACTGTGGTGAACAACTTTAGGCTTTTAGATTGCAATGCAAATCTTATAACATGAAAATGATAAAATATGCACATTATAAAGTATCTTCAATTAATTTTGTACAACTATTTATATTTTTAAAAAGAGACACAATTTAGATTAAGTTATATTTTAAATTACAAAACTCTAAAAGCAGACCAAAAAATTTTATACAAAAAAAAGTTAATAGATTTATAAAATTTTATCTAAATATTCGATTTGAAGAAGGTTTGTATTGATTTAAGTTCTAATACTTGTGTATATTATCCGATGGGCCCAAATAAAACTGTCCTTTATTCACACACATAATCCATTGCACAATCGACAAACATCCACCTCGTGGTACCAAAATCTTTATCTACTCCAATCTTCACAATTACTCAACGAAAACCACTAATTATTTGTACAACCTTTGTTCATACAAAAAACCTTACCCTTGGGCTACAAAAAACCATTGAAAACTGGTAAAGTATACCTTTTTTTACCATTAAATTTGTGCGCCTCCACATTATAACAAACTGTTACATCACGACTTCAAGAAGAGAGAGAGAGAGCTCAACCGGAATTCTTTCTTAAATCTTCATATCCGTTGTAGTAACCGCTGCTGCCAACTGCTGAGATTGAATTTGTCTACAGATGTTCCTTGTGCATCATTATTATACAGTGTGATTGAAAAGTCCCGGAACGGTGTAATATATTTTTTACCATTATAGATAAAGTAATGAGACTTGGTATATCAATAATAGCCATAAATGTCTACTCTTTTAAGGTATTATCACTTTTTTATCCCTTAAGGGGGACGGCCCACGAGGAGTCAGACAAAATTCTTAAATAGCAGCATAAGTCGAGTTTGGTATCAAATTAAAGGTCTTAGTTAGTAGAACACATTGCCGCAAACCGGACTTCGAAAGGTCCACTCTAACCAAAATGGCGGCCCTAAACGTGTTGAAATAAATTGATATAAAGTTGCTAATATCTCGAAAAGGAAGAATTTTTAGAAAAACTTTCCAGAGACAAAAAATGTTTATTTCAAAGTGCTTGACCTAAACAAAGTGCTCCCAAATCAATTTCGTAAATTTTATTTTTTTTAAATTTTCTAAGATGAAGGAGTAAAAATAAAATTTACGAAATCGATTTGGAAGTAATTTTTTAGTCAAGCACTTTGAAATAAACATTTTTTGTCTCTCAAAATTTTTTCTAAAAATTCTTTCTTTTCGAGATATTAGCAACTTTATGTCAATTTATTTCAACACGTTTAGGGCCGCCATTTTGGTTGGAGTGGACCTTTCGAAGTCCGGTTTGCGGCAATGTGTTCTACTAAGACCTTTAATTTGATACCAAACTCGACCTATGCTGCTATTTAAGAATTTTGTCTGACTCCTCGTGGGCCGTCCCCCTTAAGGGATAAAAAAGTGATAATACCTTAAAAGAGTAGACATTTATGGCTATTATTGATATACCAAGTCTCATTACTTTATCTATAATGGTAAAAAATATATTACACCGTTCCGGGACTTTTCAATCACACTGTATAATATAATAAATATGTGAATTTTTATTTATTGTGTTTCAATTATATTTGATAACTTCCTATAACACTCCTAACTGTAACTCCCTCCTAACTTTATTTTTCATCTAATTCACACTTTTTTCTTTTAATTATTCATATATTGTTCACATCACTAATTTTGTTTGTTTAACATTATATATGTATATATTACATCATTAATAATTTATGTCTGCTGTTATTAAGTTATTATTATATTAAATTTACTTTTTTGTTTACTCTAACTTTAGCTTTATTTATTATTTAAACCTTTGCGTCTCATACAATATATTATGCCTAGAATGTGTTACGGCTAAACTATTTCTCTCGTTCTCAGTGATCGCACATGTCACATGGTTTGATAACAAATAAACTTTATAGTAAATTAAGATCATAAGTACAAATATTATTGCATTGTTTATAGATAGGGCTACAGAGTCCTCTCTTCCATTCAAAAATATTACATTATTTATATACAGAAATTATAAGATAATGAAATAATTTAAAAGAAAATAACAATATTAGTACCAAAAAACCTTTCAACAAAAAGCAATTCATAAATAAAAAACACTTGATGCTAAAATGGAACTAAAAATTTAAAATAATCATAGAAAAAATAAACAAAAACAAGAGAACATTACCTACATACAAGTTACAACAGATCTTCGAATCTGAAGTATAATAAACGGTACCAGGAACTGGCACATACTTTCTCACAAATACATTTAAATTACTAAACAGATTCACTGTGACTTGTAGGGTGGTGTAGGAGAGTTTTTTTATTAAAGTTGGAGATTAACTAATAAATATTATTATTATTATTATTATCTAGAGAGAAAACTATTCGATCGATTTCGAAAAAATTTGCACCAAACACGTCAATTAGGTCTTCATAGATGCACGTAAAATGGTTTTGAAATTTTTTTAAAAACAACCCGCTTTATGGCCAAAAAAACCCCAAAAAACAGTTATTATTATTAGCTGAACGAGAATATTTAGAAAGATGCGGGTTTCTGTATATGGTAGGGCACATTAAAGGCTACAAATAAGCCAAATTTTATCAAAATCGTTAGAGCCATTTTTTTATAAAAAAATAATAACTGATTTTTTGGGGGTTTTTTGGCCAAAAAGGGGGTTGTTTTTCAAAATTGTTCAAAACCCTTTTTCGTGCATCTATACAGGCGTACTGGACATGTCTGGTGCAAATTTGGTTGAAATCGATCAAATAGTTTTCTCTCTAGCTTTGTATAATTTTATTAAAGTAGGCGATTAACTAATAAATATTATTATTATTAGCTAGAGAGAAAACTATTCGATCGATTTCGAACAAATTTGCACCAAACACGACAATTAGGTCTTTATAGATGCACGTAAAAAAGTTTTGAAAATTTTTGAAAAACAACCCCCTTTATGGCCAAAAAACCCCCCAAAATCAGTTATTATTATTATTATTAGCTAAACGAGAATTTTTAGAAAGATGCGGGTTTTTGTATATGGTAGGGCACATTAAAGTCTACAAATAAGCCAAATTTTATCAAAATCGTTAGAGCC
>JAGFPH010000044.1:692860-720273 GCA_018207615.1 Philaenus spumarius
AAATTCTATAGACAAAATTGTAATAATATTTAATCTCAATGAAGCAAGAGATCTTAAATTGCAACCCTGATGACAAATATAAATTGCAGCCATATATATGCATTTCATATTATATCATCTATATATTAATAGTCAAGCACAAAACTTGTCGTCCTTTTTTCTCAGCTTGTGTGCATCGTAGGAGAAATTCGCACATACCGTTAGAAAGGTAGTGTCCTGTAGATGAGCAGAATCCCATTATAATTTACATCGGTCCTCAGGGATACGCCCCAGTGGCCCTCAAAGTTTCAATGTTAATCTTATGGAAGGTCAATCTTAAGGAAGAAGAAGAAAGATTTCTTTTGATTTTATCAGTGGCACAAAAAACAGCTGTTCGTATGAAAAGCTTAAAACAGCTGATTTTGATCAACAGCTGATTTTGATCAACAACTGATTTGGATCAAAAACTGAATATAATTTTAGGTTAGGTAAATCAAGCAATAGCAATAGCGAAGCATTGCCGGGTCCACTAGTTCTTATTATTCTAGTGAATTAATTAAGTTGAAAGTAAAAATAAGCTCTACTAAAGTCTCTAAATTTATAAAACAAACACCTCTCTAATTATTTGCATCTTTGCTAGCTTTATGACACAATCAAGTAGTAATTTGGGTGCGGATTTCTTTCAGATTTTAGTCTACCTCTGATTACAATTTTTGTGTCCATATCAAATTATAATATTTGTCTGCACAAGTAATATAAAAACCAAAAATTTCAGCATTTTATAACTTTTTAAAAAAAATTTTGCGACAACACATATTTTGGCAGTAGGCTAATTAAATTTGTACAAGATTTAAACAGTAATTGGAACTGACAAAAAGTTATTAGATTGTAGTTCTCAATAATTTCATATTGCCTTAAATGGGTGAGAATAGTTAGTTAAGAAATAAAGTATGATTACAGTAGAGCGTCGATAATCCGAACGTCAATAATCCGAAACGTCAAAAATCCGAACGCATTCCGAGGCAGCCCCTACAAAAAATTCGTTTTCGCAAATTCCATTTCCGATGTTAAAAATTTCTCAAAAATCTTCATCGTTGTTTGACATTATTATCTCTTTTTAAACACTTCTTAAAATGCCTGTCTCACACGCCCTCACAGCAGATAAGACCCTAAATTTCATTCCAATCCGTTCGGTGGTTTTTTTAGTAACTTTGACCCCCCAAACCTTTCCTAAAATTTCGAATTTTTTAAAAACCTTTCTTAGCGAGCACCTATGGCCCTAGAGGAAGCTACATACCAAATTTCATGCTAATCCGTTTGGTGGTTTTTGGAAAAATCATGATTTAGTAACTTTGATCCCCCTCTGGCTGTCAGTATGTCACGCTAATAAGCTGCTTTAGCGCTAGCAATAAACAAACAGCGTGTTTGTCTGAGGGTTGACCGAAGTGGGGTGGGGCAATGACCTTGGCTTGTCTATTGCTAGCTCTTATAGTTTTTTAGTACAGAAAAGTTTTTCAATTTTCTTTGTGTAAAGTCACTTTTTTTCATACAGAAAGTCCATTCATTTCTCTTTGTGTAATCATTATAACAGTGTGTCGTACATTCAGTAGTGTACTGTACAGTATTTTTTGAATTTTTCGTTTGTACAAATAATGTACAAGTCAACTTTTATAATTATGTACTGTACTGTAGAGAGTTACAAGTGTAATCATGTTAGCCAACTGTACGTGCAGGTTCTTCTAAATCATAATATGTAAGTAGTCTTACATACTGTATTGTAATTACATTACTGCTTGTACTGTTTAAAGGGCATATATTTTAGCCTAAATGGCATTTTCTTGGTTATTTTAAAAAATCCGAACAAATTGATAATCCGAACCCCCTCGGTCCCAATTAGTTCGGATTTTCGACGCTCTACTGTACTTGTTTGACACAAGTTAATATTTATTAAAATTTAAAATACATCAAATGGAATTTGTAAATATAAATGAAGTCCTGTTGGTAAACATAGTGAATATTTGTTAAACTTTTAATGAAAACTACGCATTCACTATTATTAGTCCGGTCGCCAAATGAGAAAATAGGTTTGGACCTTGAATTAAGGTACAACTTTTATTTGATTATTGATTCTAGTACTATTTGATATACTGAATCATAATATGTGGGGTGCCAGAGTGGCATCCTTGGCCAACTTTAAATGTCGAAGGTCAAAGTTCACGGGGTCCAAAAAACAGAAACCACCCATGTTATTGTGAATAATATGTAATATAACGGTATACTATACTTTTGCAACATTATAAATAGCGATTCAACGTAAAATATGTTAAGAAGCGGGTAAAATAAGTAATAAATAGGAAGTGTGTAGTTTTCTTTAACTGTAATTAAAAATTACAGAATATTTTATTACAAAATTCATATCAGATTACGGGATATTCTGAATCAGATGTGGACATCTCTAATTTTCATAAAATTGTGCTTCATGAGTCTTTAAATTGCCACACAATTTGCCGCCTTCACACGCGCAAAATTCTTTACAAGGCAGACCTACATGTGCACAACTGCACCTTGGTGTTGTACATGGCTAATCTATAGAACAGCTACATCTTAAACTTTTCAGCAATTCTGGTAGTGTCAAGCCTTTGTTATTTGGAAGTTGAATGGGTACCAAAGAGTGTGTTGCTTCATTCTTTGCCCATTCATAATCAGTTGGATTCACTGATGCCGCTGAACGAAGATGCCGCTACGTTCCAAGTGCAAGCCTGCAAATGGCATCGTTTTATGTGAAGTAAATGCCTCTTTTGTCGGAGGGAGACTCATAATTTAAGGAGGAATCTTCTTAGATAAACACACTTTGTATCAAACATCGGACATATGAACTTCCCTCTTGTAGCCGTAGCAATGTGCAATGCAGCTTGTGCACTCTGCTATACATTGTTAAGTGCTTAACTTCAATACCAGATCTCAGAACTTTTACAGCTTTAGATTTTCCAATTTCAAAAAATTATGAAGTGGTATCACAGCCAGGGAGACAATGTACTGCTAATAATGAGTTTGCATGGGTTCCTAGATTATGAACTGTTGCTGCTATATCTGAGAGCTTGACCTTGTCAACAGACTCTATCCACATAGCACATTAAGATTTAGCTTTCTGTAAAAGTGTACAAGCAGAACAAAAACACTTATCATCAGATAAAATTTTGATATTGTTCGTTGCACACCTTGACGGACAAATAGCTTGCTTTATAATTATAACGTCTGCTTCTTCATGGTGAGTTTCCAAATCTGGGCAAGGAATTACAACGCCATTTACTAAAAGTAAATTCAGTTGGGATTGCATCAGTACCAGTAACGTCCAACTTGTGTGAAAGAAAATCACTTTGTTGTAATAGTTGCTTGCAAATCATGGTTGTTAGTTGTATTTTATTGCCTGAATGGGACAATATACTGTTGCGACTTGGGAGAGGTGTGCCTGCTCTTAGTTGCATGGAAGTACTGTTAACTCCTCTTTTCGATCGCGTTGCATTCTTTGGGCTGTACTCAAAGTACCCATCAAATACAAGGAATTTGTCCTGTTCTACAACATGCTTCATGATCACTGCGATTACATTATCAATGTAAGTTTGTATTGTAGTAACCTTTGGCCAATGAACATACCACAAAAGAGCACTAGCCTCTATAATTAATGCATTTACAAATTTCCCCTCGACGAGACCTGCACTCTTAATTGACTCATTAATTGTGATTTCTGGGAGGAGGCACTCATGTCCCCAAATTCTTCAAATAGTGCAGACGAGACTGGGAAAATTCATAACCAAATAAAGTTGGCAGGCTGCATATTTCAACATTACGTGTCATCACTGGTAGGGCTTGTGCGTAGATAGCTTCTGTGTTATATGTTTCTTGTCATTTGACAAAGTGACAACTTCCTTTTTCAAAGGAACATAAAATCCTTTTAGCAGTGATTCCTCAAATTTTTATTGTTGCTTTTTTCCAAGGCATACGACATCATCCACATTTACTTTCGTGTTTCCAATACGGCCACTATGTATACTAACAATACCATCAGGGTGGTATTCAATGACCAAAAGTTTTATACATGTTTTACGTTTTTTTCTTCTTATTTTCTGCCTATCTTCCTCATCAGATTTAATTCTTGCTGCACTTTCCTCTTTGTAAACGTATGTGTACCTTCTTTAACTCTTTGCCATCAATCATATCTTTAGATAGCTGACCACAAACATGCAGTGATAGTTGCAACGTTATCCCTTTTATTCCATCATGACTTTTATCAAAGCGCATAAATGTTGTTTCAATTAGCATGTCGGTCCATATATAATTCCATATCCCAGGACTATGACGGGCCACAAGCTCACCGCTCAGGAGCTTTTTACAAAGAACGGGTTCTAGTTGTTCCATGCTTCGCTGATAATATATTGCATAACGAGCATAGTTACAATGGCCCGAAGCAAAAAAATAAGGTATCATTGCTTCAAGAGTCCACAAATGCAAAGGCCAGTTACCTTCGAATTTAATTTTAATTAAAGTTAAAGAAAACTACACTCTTCCCATTTATTACTTATTTTACCCATTTCAAAACATATTTTATGTTGAATCGCTATCTGATAATGTTGCAAAAGTATAGTATACCGTTATATTACATAGTATTCACATAATAAAAATTTATTAAAGTAAAAATATTTAATTTTGGTCAGCTGACTCCCTTTCATTCCCAATAAAATGGGTGGTTTCTGTTTTTTTGACCCCGTGAAATTTGACCTTTGATATTTAAAGTTGTTTAAGGGTGCCACTCTGGCACCCCACAAATTATGATTCAGTATATCAAATAGTACTAGAATCAATCATAAAATAAAATTTGTACCCTATTTCAAGGTTACATGGCTCGGCGATCGAACTATATTATCTATTACAACATCTCACATTGTTAAAAATGTCCTTGTGAGTTAGATATTTAAGTAACATGGTGTAATACCTGGCATTCTTGTTCAGCACATACATTCCCTATTGCCAAAAGACCAGAGCTTCCAGTAGTTCCACAGAAACGACATACTCCAGAAACAACACCAGGAACCTTGGTGCTAGTACGTGTGCCTTCTCGAAACTCTACCATGGCTTTAAGAGTACAAGAATCTGCCAACAGTAAAGCCCAAAACAACTTCGTACGCCCACAACCTTCATGCAAATCAACTTTGATGGCTTCTTCTTCTTCTTTACAAACCTACATTTGCAGATAATACTTTAATAAGAATTACATTTAGTGACATATTTTAAAATAAATAAAGATAAATAACTGGCATTATTACTAAAATTACTTATGAATAATGATTAATTGTTGGTGACTTCAAATAAATAAGTGCAGCCAACACAATTACAAATATTATGTTCTTATAGATTTGCTTTTGGTTTCAAGACAAAAAGCAGTGATAACGATTTTTTCCCTAACAAGGCATGCATCTATTATTGTCTCCACTTGGGTTTGAACCAAGGATCTTGGAGCTTCTGAGTTAGGTATGCTAACCACTCAGCTACAATGCCAAATTGGTGTTTTTAAAGGCGTTATTTTTACTTAAAGGCATTGCCAATAGAAGTTACTTAAAGATTGACATATCAAATGTTGGAGCACTCAGATTATTTTGAAAACAATAATGCCAAGGTTTCTGAAGATTATGCATATGGTAGTGGTACAGTGAATGGATTTGCACTACAAACCAGTAAGGTTATAAACTTTATTTGCTCCACTAAATAAAATGTATTATATTTAAAAGGTTCTCTCAAATATAGGAAATCTTTATTTAACTCATTTTGTGTTACTGTTAACTGCACAAGTAAAACAAAGGTTAAAATGTTATTGTCAAAAATCAAGACAAACATTATTTTTCTCTTCATGATGATATAAGAAATTATCCCACTACATATCAGAAACTTAATTGTACCTATATGTTATTACTAAATACAAAATCTAAAGTATGCACTTTTGTTTCTTGGTATAAAATTACATCATTTTAACCAATATAATAATCTTAAAAGAAAGTTGGTTACATACATTATAATTTGTATTCAGTTATCAACCAAATATGACATAAAGAAAAAACATGTAGAACACATAATTGAGAGCCCACTAATTAATATTATTTACCTGTCTATGGTGCATCCGCATTCTTCGATGCAAATGCAAAAATCTATCACAGTCTGCACACAAGTTCCCACAAACATTGCACTGAATAATTGCATTTGTTTCTCCATCGTCATGGTTTGTGCAAGTTGGCTAAACAAACAATAACTAAATAATACAAAGTAAATTTAAGCAATAAGGTAGAGTATATTAAAAAAAAAAAACACTTGGAGACGATTTATACATATTACAGACATCCAAATTTATCCGAATTTGACATTTGGATCTTTTACAGGCATAATTATTTGAATAGAATTTATTTCAAGTATAACAATTATTATTGAATATTTTTAATGAATAAATAATATGTGAAACAGATCACATGTTTTTATCCCCTCTTATGTTCTTGGTTTGTTGTTAAATAATAAAACCAAGTAAAGAATATTTAAAAAAAAATCTAAATACTAAATTATTCATAGAAAGTAGAAACATTAGTAATTAACCAAGGATGGTGATTTGGGCACCAAGTTATAGTCACAGAGCTATACTATAATGGAAACAACTTTATTTGATTTTTTAAATGTTTAAGTTTTGCAAATTCAATACTTTGGGAGAAATTTTAATCTATTTATAATGTTCTATAATAATTTAAGTCAAAATACTGTATTAGTCTGCTTTAATTTATGTATGAAAAAATCGCTTGTAAGCTTAGGCCGGTCTTTAGGCGACATATCAAGCGCTGTGAACCTGGTTGCATGTAGTGAATATGTAGCATTGGAAACAACGTTCTAAATTAGCCTACCTAGTGGATCAGCTGATTTATCGATAAACATTGTTACAAATTGTTACCTTTTTAGTCAATTTACCACTGATTTAGCTTTGGAAATATAACTTTGTTGTTTCTGTGTGTCCGTTTGACATACTAAATTTCTTTCATTGTTATTTAGCAAATATGATCACTTTACTTCAGAGGTTTTATTCAAATTTAGTTATAATATGGATTTTGTGAGTTGATGAGACTTTGTTATTTAACCCTTTGACTAGTATGCACGCAACATATTCGGGAGCGTGCGCCAGTGGCACTTGCGGTATTCCCGACACAGGTGCGGGAAGCATCCTAACCGCTCTTAGTAACCCCGCATATATGTTGTGAGCCACTTATAAGCATATCTAGCATACACTGCAATCTAGCGGACATTACTTGAAATGTTTGCAGTAGTTTAAAAGCTTTATCCCGGCAACCGAAAACAAACAGAAGCCCGGCGAAGCCTGTTATGTGTGCAGGTGGATTGCAGTACGAGATTAGCGCCGCAAAGACATGGTGTGGCTGTGCACCGAATGTGAAGTAGGCCTACCTCTCTGTGTTCCAGAGTCCGCACTTATCACACGAAAATCAATTTCTAAAGTACCCTAAGACAATATTTATTTTTCATTTATTATATTCAATACTGTGACAAGTTTTCTATTTTATATTGACAAGTTGGATGGTAAATGTATTTCTATAAACTAGGCCTATTTTGGATTTTTTATTTTCCGACATTTGTTGGTAAGGACTATATCGATGTGTGGGCTTATGATGGTTTCAATTTTTTCCTCCAAATATATAACGTATTCTAAATCAGCAAAAATTGTCCTTCATTTGAGTATGAAAATCGGTATGTTTCCTTGATTTTGATTTTAGAAAGTTTTTCCGGGTTTTCCTGACTTTTCCAACAAAAAAATCAGTTCCAGAATCAGACCGTAATTTCAAGCATTTTTGGGAGAGAAATATTGAAATCGTCACAGGTTCAGGTACTAGGTAGGCTTATTTACACATAAATATAATTAAAAAATCAAATTTTCAAAAAATCTAAAAAAAATGCAAAAAAAAACTCCAAATATGATTTAAAAAAAAGTTTTATATCATAAAGGTAGTTTTTAATATTGTTTATAAACATATTATGAAAACATAACACAATTTAAGCTTTTTTTAAAAACTCACTTTTTGGGGCTCGTTTGCCCTTCGATAACCCACCAGTCAAAGGGTTAAAGGACACACAAATAAAACATTTATTATAATCAATGTGCAGGTACATAATGTATGTTATTATAAGTGTAATTTACAACACACAATTCGTTACTACAACCCACAATAACTTTACTTTACAATTAAATCTATATTAAAATAAGATGGTCGACAAGGGTTACAATTATAAAACAATCTTTTACTTCTGTATTATTACAGGTAATACATAAAATGATATTTCTTTTCAGAGAACAATATTATTTAGATTATGAATACTAAGTTTGATGATAAACAATTTATTAATTGTTGTTCAATAAAATTTTAAAACACAAGATCTTAACTCGTTGGGTTGGAGCCGTCTTTTTCCCAAAGTATTTAAAAAGAAAACAAATTTGATTATAGATAACACAACTAACATATGTACAAAATTAATGAGAGCAAGATTATATGGAATCGTCAAAAAGGTTATTTGGTTAATGGATTTAGTATTATAATGGATTACTGAATTTACGATAATTTAAAGTTCAAAGGTTCTTGGTAAATCTATATGCATAACATATATATATATTATTATTCACAGTTTAGTTCAAATAGATAAGTTATCCCTCTAAGGTAACTGGTTTGGTGTTGGATCTTAAAATAGACTAGGCCTAGTTAATTGGAAAGTTCTCACCCAATTGGTTGTTTGTTCTTGTAGATTAGAATTTGATAGTAATTGTTATAAAGGAAAAACACTGAACTTCATAAGCTTCATATTTATTCAAATACCGATTCTTTTCTTTAAATTTCAACAGCCAAAATTGTATCAACTGCACTATTCAGTGGCCAACTTAACAATGTCCTTCTTTTGGGGCTTCTCTACCTTTCCAGGAAATGGATAATAACGCCTGATGAATCTTCATATCTTCTGGGATTTGGGTTTGTTAATGTAATAGGTGTTTGGGAGTCGTGAAGTGTGATTTATTTTAATTGTGTCTTTATTTAATTGTGTGTATTTGTTTTGATACATAACAATGTTTTACAATGAAATTTAATAGGATTTTAAACAGTTAAATTATAGAAAACACTTAAATAATTCCTTATTACAATAATTGCTATCTAATTTCTAGAATGTATATATCTTATTCTTCGTATTTTTTCATTTGGTGGCAAGAATTACGTGGACCAATCACAGCGTTTCGTGGGAGGAGTTTACATAAATGAAATATCCGCTTACGATTAAATTTTGTCGGTCGAGGCTTCGGTTTTATATTTATAATAGCTTATCGGCGTTTATTTTAGATTCAGACCAAAAACATTTGAGATGTAAAAAATTGGTTCTTTTCGTAGGTCTGGTTTAATTTTCTAATAGGAATGTATTTTTCTTGTTATCGGATTTATTCTGCCAACTTCTCTTCGATTTGTAATTAGATAGGCCTAGTTTCTCCTTGCATTTTAACGTAAATCTTTATCGATTGACTTGGTTTTATGTTGTTATTCTAGCTTTCCTGGATGCAGAATTTAGTTTTGAATATTTTTGATGTAGGAAATGTAGGTCTACAGATTCGTTTTGTAATTTTATTTTAATGAATTCGAGTTGAAAGTCGTGATTTGATTGTACCTTTTCGTTGTAGTATTTAGTGTTGCGCATAATTGTCGCTAGGTGTCGGGCGTGTATGACGGATTAACTAAATGAATGACATTCCAATTTGACTTCTATCTCTCTCGCTCCAATACGTATTTTTAATTTCGTTCTTATTTTATTTACAGAGTTAGGGAAATATTTGAATTGTAACATCGTGAATACTTGTTTTAAGTGTTTTGAGGTTAGGCATACCCGCCTTACAATATTCTGCTATAACTGAAAAAGTTAAACTTTACTAAAAGTTTTCAGTGTTTGCATTTGGTTATTTTTATATTGTATAATTGAATAAAAAAAAGCCAAGATGTACGACAAAAAGTATTTCGGATGACTATTAGGCCTACATTGAGGTGCCAGTTGTTGGCTATTTATTATTAATGAAATAACTTTTTATACTCCCATTTTGAAATATATAATATATATTTTTTATATCATTATTGTTTACTATTTTATCAACATTTATCATTTGAAACAACTCAAAATGAAGATACTTATAATTTCCAAGAAGGAAAGTTTCGGAATAGTTTATTAATAAAAATAAACTACTCTTACGACATCTAGCGGTAATCTCGACAGACAAGATTTGTAAACAAACCTGTCCAGAAGAAGTTCTCTGACTGTCAATGCAGTAGTTGACAGTATAATTGCCCATGCAAATGTTGTGTTTCCAACTAACAACACTAAAATAACAGAGGCAAAAGAGTTATGGCAAACTAAATATAAGTTTCTTGCAGCTATTGGTGTTGTTGATTGTACCTACATAGGAATACCAACACCAAAACTCCATGGAAATGAATACATTAGTTGAAAAGGTAAGAATACTCTGAATGTCAAGCCACTTCTGATGCCAGAGAAATGTTCACTAGTGCAGATGTTAGTTGGCCTGGATCCATGCACGACTCCAGGATATGGGAAAATTCACAAGTGGCATTACAAATAAGAACTATAAAGGCAATATTATGCTACTTGGTGATGACGGATATGGGTTAGGCCATGCCTCATGACTCCATTGAGAAAACCTACTTATGGTGCAGAGGTAAATTATTACAAGCTTTTAAAAAAAGAAAGAGTAATAATTGAACGATGTTTTGGCCAAATGAAGCGCAGATTTCCTATCTTACAAAACGTTTGTCGCGTGAAATTGGAAAATGTACCAAAAATAATCGTTACCTCCATAACGTTGAAATCGACAACACTGACGACGAGGAAGACCTAGACAGCCCCATACATACCTATCCCCTTCTCATCCCAAGGATCAGCACCACACGAAGACGAACATGGGCCTTCCAAAAGATTCTGGTTTTGATCAATCTGAAGTTGCGCGTCATAGATAAGTAAGGCCAACATTATTTATTTCAGTTTGTTTTAGTTTGTTATTAATTATTATTATTACGTTAGTTTATTTTTATATTGGACTAGTAAGAACCTGTGAAAAATTACAGGCTGCTTAATAAGATACACATCAGAAATACATCATTTAAAAAACAAACTATTTAAAAACAACATCAAGGCCTACTTTTCTTATTTATTGCACTTATTTATTTTCAGTACATTTCCGCTTTCGGATGATTGACATTCGGATAATCGATGCTCTACTGAATTAACATATTAATTTGATTAAGTTTAGTTAGTTGAGGATATGTGGAAACTTAACCGGAGTAGGCTAGTCTTTTCAGCTTTGGAATCGAAAGTGTGGCAATATTTTATAATAGACGTTGAGAGTGATGGACTTTTGTCTGTAATTTAACTTAGCTGAATACTTTTATTTAATTATCTGTACATAACATACTTAATCATTTCAGTATTCAAATTAAATCTTATACTTTACTCTTAAATTCTTGTTAAATTCCTTGAATAATAAATAGGAGAACCGATTTGACCAGTAGCGGACCGTGGGTAAATGGTACCCTGTACGAAGCATGGTTTCGGCGCCCCAACACGTAAAAGTGCCTTGAGATTTTATAAGTACTGGGTGCTTTATAAACAAAGGTAAAATTAAGGATCATCGTGTTTTGGTGTACATTCAACTGCGAGGAAATAGTTTTTTAACTATAACATCAACAAAAGTATTAAAAGTTTTCTATTTTGCTCATAACACCTGTCAAGTTGTAAATAATACATTCACTGGAATAAAAGAGATGTCAAGGAAAAATTAAAAATTCATCTCAAATGAAAATTGTATACATTTATTTTTACACAAAATTTCATTGCATATAATTTGAGATTTAATTGCATACCTTATTCATATTTTTTTTAAACTCTCCGAGCTTTGGTTTCAGAAAAGTCTTTGATTAATTCATCTATTTTATTGTTTTGCAACACATCAAACTCGATTGATACTAGGGCCAGTCCAACCAGCCGCTCTTGGCTCATGTTAGATCTTAAATAATTTTTGATTAATTTAAGCTTTGAAAAGCTTCTTTCTACAGATGCGACAGTAACTGGTAGAGTAAGACCAATTCTTAAGGCTACTCAAAGATTGGGAAAATGTTCACATAAGGAAGAAGATGTTAAATAATTTGAAATTTCCATGAGATCTTTAAGAGGACGGTCTTTGGTCCTGATCTACGTAAGAATAAGGATTTCTTGGAATAACTGGTTTCCGTCTACATCAGAGTGAATTTCAACTGTAATGCGATTTGAAGTCCAGCACACTTTTTCTTAAGGTCTTCTTTTTTCTCCTCTTGTTGGATTTCATCATAGTCAAAAGCATTATACATAAATCCAAGAAGATTTTGGTGATAGCGGAGTTGTTCAAACCTTTCCTGCAATGAAGAAGTTGCTCTGTCAAGTACATAAAAATAAAAGTCTCTCTTAAAGGCGATCTTGGATCAGTAGTTGGTTCGTCTGAAGACTTGTACTTGCTGTTTTTTCCTTCTTGGGCAAAGTTGTTCCTCTTTTTCGAACGTTGGCTCAATTTCTAGAGTTTCAGCCACTTCCCTCGCATCAACAAGTGTTTCCTCAAAACCTTTGTAAGTTCTCAGTTTAATGAAGTATTCCGTGATTTGGCCGATAAGCTCAATGGCTTTTGTAATGTCCAATTCTTATCTCTGCAAAAGTTTACTCACCAAGTTTACACGAAACAAAATCGTGTGCCATGTCAAAAGACTACAGATAAACTAGTAGTTTTTTAGTTTTTTGGCCAAGCTAAGAACTGCATTCTTCCCGAAAGCATCAGTTCACGTATCGGCAGATATGTCCAATAGAGCGTCATACATTTCACCACCTTGGTACCTAAGAGGACTTACAGCATCGATTCTGTTTTGACAGCGAGTTTCACTAAGTGGTTTCAAAGTCAATGATGATACATAGTTTTGCAAAACAGTCCACCTGTGAGTTGACGCAGAAAAAAAAACTTATAGCGCTCTTGAACTGTCACAAAGAAGTTGTGCGCCATCATTTACAACAAGATTTAGGGTGTGAGCACTGCAGGGTAGAAAAATAGCTCGAGGATTCACATCTAGAATTCTCTTTTGTACTCCTGCATGCTTACCCGTCATGTTCACACCATTGTCATAGCTTTGACCTCACATATCATTCAAAGGTAGATCAAGGGCTTCCAGCTGTTTTAAAAGAGTGTCGGTCAATGCCTCACGATAATTTACAAGAATACAGTTAAATTCTTTGATTTATTCTCTACATTTTGTTATAATAATATTTAATTTTTGGTCTAAGCACATATTCCTAAATTACGTTTCAAACTTGGTATGTTTTGTTAGCAGCCTTGTAGTAGAAACATGAACACAGTTATTTTCAAAATACTAAATTTGAAATTGATAAATATTTTTATACAGTTCTATTTAGAACTAAATTACAAAACTATTTTATGCTTTAAAAAAATTACAAAAAATTTTCACTACTTTTTATGTAGGCCTAAAGTTGAACTTTTTCCTTTCGTTACTGAACATTTTTTGTTTCTTGAGCTAATAACTTTTACAATTTTGAATCAATAAATTTTTCAATTTCATATATGAATTCTTTGAAACTTTCTCTACAAAAAAGGTACAGCACACTTTTGGATTGGGTTTATTTAATATTTTTGACGAATTTTAGCACAAAGCTAGTATTGTAATTGCTAAACAGCGCATGCAATTAAAGATACTAAAATGATATTCTGTCTTACCTGCAATTAAAGTTCATTTTCAGATTGTAATCCAAGCACGTCATCATATGAGGGGTCCAGGCCCCAGCATCAGCTGATCCAGAGGCACCACGGAAAAATTTGCTTTACCCTGCTGTTGGTCTTGTTTTTAAATATCAGCCTTTCTTTTTCTACAAAAATTACCCGAAGGCTTTTTTTTTGTCGACATGTTAATAATTATTGGAACTTACAGTAATGGGTCTATTTCTCATATCAGTCAATTGATTATGCCGATAATGTGGTTACTAAAAAAGTTTGATGACTGATTAGAGGAGGTTATATGGAATTGTGTTCTAGAGGAGGTTATATGGAATTGTGTTGTAACAGGTGGGGCCTGGTGGGGGTGAAATACTCCTCCATACCCACCCCACCATTCAGAAACTCCTCTATACTCCGCTTCGCAGAAACTATGCAGCTATTTTTAAATACAGACTCGCTGTCGCTCCGCTGCCGGCGGGATGGCGAACGGCCAGCTCGGATTCTCGGAAGTATACGCAGTGCCCCTACCCCAACACTTTTGCTTTCCTGCCGCCTCGTACCTTTTGTTGTTATAATATATCGAATCTTTCACAAAAGAATAATTTTCTGTTATTCTCCTTATTTTCCAATTACAACATACCACAATTCTTTTCCAACAATATGGCGCCCTGTGCGGTGGCACAGGATGCACATGCCAAGATTCGCCCCTGGATTTGACTCTAAAAAATGGAACCGAGCCATCTCTAATAAAAAGTAAAACAAAGGAATTCCGTCGGGACTCTCATAAAAATCATAAATAACGGGTAACGTAAGTCCCAAAAAATTCTACCCGACTTCAACAATTATTACTTTAAATACTTTTGTTACCGATCTATAAAATGTGTTATTTTTCGTAACAGTAGACACCCTAATTCTATAGACACGATAACAAACGAATCCATAAATGGTTGACCTTGAGCCTACTAGACTTCTTGTGTACAAATAACAGCCTACGCATGAAAAAAAATAATAAAACAAGAAGCGTTTACTTAACAAAGGAAACAATTGCCTAAAACATTTTACTGGGGAAAATGTCTACATACATAAAATTAATAATGTTTTACATTTTCCCTACTGATATTTATTGTTAAATGCTGAATTGAGTTAAAATACAGAGAATGCGATTGCAAATACCGGAGATTACATTCACGGAGTCTCAGTCGGGGAGTCCGTCCTAAATACGAGAACGGGCAGGTCTGACAACTGAGTATCTCTTGGTATTGGTAATAGGTATCGAGTTTCGTCTATCAATTCTCGATACCGATACCAAAGCTAAAGTATCGGTGGTATCGAGAATCGACCCATTCCTAGTTATTATCTTAAAATATGCTTATATTACAATAAAAAATAATAAAGACTTACCCTTGGTGGCGGTGGGTTTCCATCGTTAGAACTTCTCCATTGAGCAGATGAAAGTCCCTCAACATGATCATTATCAAGAACACACAAAGAAGCGAGGGCAAGCCACAATGTTGGGCAGCGCAGACATTCTGAAGGAGCACGTTGAGAATCACTAAGTTTTGTTAAATTGATTATATTCTCTGCAATAGCTCCTTTAGTAACCAGGGCCCAAACTTCTGACAGTTTTCCCTAAAAAAAAAAACCAAGCATTAAAGTTCAGTAGTAAAATACTAAAATTTTTCTGCTAAAATATATATTGCCTTTATTTTGTTCAGGTAGTATTTAAAGAAAAGGTATTCAGACTACATGACTAAGAGATGTGAACACCAGTATAGATCATTTTATTACCTAACAAATGATTTAATTTGATTCATAAATTATTAACAGTATTAAAATAATTTATAAAACAAAACTTTGGAAACTTTTTTAAACAGTGTATGAAATTTATGATAATCTAATAACTATAATATATAAGACATGTATATCATTGAAAATAATTTGAGTTGTAGTAGTATTTTGTAGCTCTAAAAGCTCAAAGAGTAAAATATCTCTGAGTAAAAGCTAGAATAAAGTTGAAAATGTTACCATATAATTTAAAAATATAAACTATTCTTACCGCTGACATATCTTTAATAAGCTGAATGATTTCTTCAGCCAATTTCCTTGAAATACATCCTCTGAGCCACCAACGTACTCCAGCAGGATCTCGGGGATGTATTGCTGTAGCCAAAGTCACTGAAGTTACACCTTTCCCTTCCTTGGCTTTCACTTTAACTTGGACAGTTAATGCTTTGGCAATTACACTGAGGAACACATCCAGAATTCCAACTCTAGAACAGATAATGAGATAATACTTTTTGTTTTTTATTTACTTTACTTCTTGAAACTTTAAATATTTTAAAGAATCTATAAGCTTTATGTGTGTATTTAATGGTTTATAGATTAGGTTTTTTGAAACCATATTAAAAATAAAATATAAAACAACTACCACCCACATACTGTTATTGTTAATTCCAACATATTGAGCTTAGTGTAGAATGAAAGAACACAGTTTTGTTTTTATAATATTAGTGTGCTTGTACTAACCTGTGAACATCAAAGTCAGTGTTTTGATTCTTGCTGGAACTAGCTACACTGAAGTCTGTAGGCGGAAGTCTAGTTACACCATTGATGTGCCCTAAAAGGACAGGTGACACTTCAGGCAGCATGCGTCTAAGTAAAGCTGTAACCTGATTTTCAGAATTTATAAAAATTGTTATAACAGTCCAAATTCCATTTAAATATTAAATTCAAATAGCTTACAAATCATAAATAAAATATCTGAACTATATTCATTACTAGGCCAAAGTATGTCAACATAACCTCACTTTTATGATCAAGTAATATGATGTAGCCTAGCCTTCAAAATCTTAGAAATGTAAATGTTAAGGAAACCTAGAAAACAATCTAAAAATATGTCAATCGTAACTCACACATGTATTAAATCCATAATTAGATTCTATGTGAACAATAACAAACCAATATTCATAAGCATTCATAACCTGATAAAAAGGAAATCTTCAGATTATAGCTAAATTTACAGAAAAACAATCACTTCACAACACAACCATACATCACATTTATTTATTTAATTAAACTTTATTAACTTGGACATGTTATTAGAATACTTCACTAATTCGAAATTCCAAATAAAGTCATTCGAAATTCCAAATAGGAATCTTGCCTACACAAAGGTAAACAAAACTCAGTATTTGGCATAAGAGTAGAAACAGATGTGTACAAACTGACATTCAAATATAAAAAATATTTGTCTAAAGTAAAACGTAGGCACCGAACAATTACAAAAATTTGATTTTCATAATTAAATATTCACAAAACCATGTGTATTTAGGTTATAAATGTTAAGATTTATTTAGTTATAACTACCAGTTGAAGTGGCAATCATATGTAAGACGATATACCGCCATAGTAAAATGTTAGCGTTAAGAGTTAAATGTGTTGTGTCGCAAAATTAAACTAATTCTTTTTTAATTAAATAATATTTTGGCAGCTACAAAACCAGCAAAAGCAAATGTTGTAAATCATACGAAATTATCATTTATAAAAATGTACGAACAAATTTAAAACTGAAATAAACCATTGTACTATTTTGAATATCCGCATTCTGAAACCCAAGACAGAGTGCTCCTGTATCAGTGAAAATATTGCACCACTAGACTAACCAATGAGGAAATTAGAAGACGACGCAAGTAATAAGGACAGATGTAATCCCCGTCGGCGGGCCATCTTCGAATTTGGAAATGACCACGTCCTTTTGAAGAGTTAGCATCAAGCCACTGAACAGTGAAGTTGACAATAAGTGTTTCACTATTAATTTTAAAATTTTAAATTTGAAAGCAGTATAAGTCGTAAATTCAGTGAAGTGAACATCAGAGGCTGGTATACTCTGTACTTATAAACTTTATCGTACTATCAACTATTAAATTAAAATATAAACAGTGCAAATTATAAAACTTTTAAATTCAACTTTTCAAAACCGACGCCAACATTTTATCCAGCTTAAATTCATTCATTCAAGTAAATTCACAATGCGATTTTATTAAAAGTATGTTCATATGTGCCTTACTCGAGATTATTTCCTGTTTAAATTATATAACTATATTATATTTCATTCAGAAGGACTGAGCTAAGGCATAGGCAAATTAACTTGAACTTTTAATAAATAAATTAACTTTATTTCTTTTTATGAGTACCATTCAAATATAAAAGTACTATGCAAATTGTAATTTTAACTATTGGTACGAACAAATACTAAATGTGTGTTAAATATAAAACTATCTCTTACCTTATTTCTTAGATAGTTATAGCCTAGAACGCCATCCATAGTATAAATTGTTTATCATATCATTGCAAATAATTATCCAATTTTAACTCACTCCATTAAAGTAAATTAAATTAAAGAATTGTATATATATTATATTAGGTACAATAATTTGTTAAAAGGCTAATATCTAAGAAAATAGTTTGAAATAACAATTAATTGTCAACATACCTTAATTTTCAGTCAATACCGGTAGTAGTACTTGTTTTTCAAAGTATGGCTACATGTTTCGCTGCCACAGGCAGTATCATCAGGCCAGCCAGCAACACTAATACTAGTCCATTGTTTACATAAACATCACATACAATGGACTAGTATTAGTGTTGTTGGTTGGCCTGATGATGCTGCCTGTGGCAGCGAAACATGTAGCCATACTTTGAAAAACAAGTACTACTATTGACTGAAAATTAAGGTATGTTGATTGATTAAAGTAGTTCTAAAGCTAAACAATGACTAATTAATTGTCATTGAATAGAATTAATATAAATTTAAGTATAAAGAAGTAAAACACTGTATTTTTTTTATCAAAAGGGAAATTTTGTTGACTAAAATGAATATGTGCATGTTTTATAATGATAAACTTTCTACATCACTATTTAAACAAAAAGCTAAACTCCATATGCCAATACTAGAATCACCTAAAGCTAGCCATACACGGTCCGATTTGTAGTCCGATTCAATGCCCGATGTCCGATGTAGGATCCGATGTAGGAGCGTGAATGGGCTTGATGGACGACGAGTTGGATGATTAGACAAATCTGAATCCCAGACCAGACTACAAGATGATCCGACTTCCAACTTCCGACGGAGTCGGACTGTGAGTGGGGTGATCGTCCGATTGTCATTTTAAACTTTCTTCTTGTTGTTGTTTGATCTTCCCTTTTCCCCTATACTTTGTACCTTTTTACTTCTATAATAATGGATAATAAAGGGTTTTTTGGAATTTATTGAATTGTACCGGGAGAATAGGTGTTTGTGAACACAAGTGATGCAATTTATGCAAACTGTCATGTTTGTGAGCATCTTCGCATCGCAATAGTTCAAAAATAATTTCTTAACCTATTGAAAAATATAGGTAAAGGTTTACTACACTAAAAAAAATTAGGCAGTTGTCTACTATATTTAAAAATATAGGTGATTGTTTAGTATACTGAAAAATGTAGGCGATTGAAAGTATACTGACAAAATATAGGGGATTGTTTAGTGTAATGAAATTGTAGGTGATTGTTTACTAAACTTAAAAAATATAGGCGGTTGTCTACTATAATGAAAAATGTAGGCGATTGAAAGTATACTGACATAATATAGGGGATTGTTTAGTATAATGAAAAGTGCAGGTGATTGTTTACTAGACTGAAAATATATTGGCAGTTGTCTACTATGTATATTGAAAAATGTAGGCGATTGTCTACTATACTGAAAATATATAGGGATTGTTTCTTATACTGAAAAAAATATAGGCAGTTGTCTACTATATTTAAAAATATAAGTGATTGTAAATATACTGACAAAATATAGGGAATTGTTTAGTCTAATTATTTGCATATAGTAATTGCTGTACATTTTTTTACAACTACCACTATGTACAAGGAGAGAAGACTGAATTGGAATGATTTCTTGTCTTGGAGTTGAAAATTTGAGAACTATTTGAATAATGTAAATCAATGTGTATATTTTTTATTTATTACTAGGGATACCCCAGCGTGCTCCGCACGCCAACCCTGTTGGAACTTTCTATACACATAATTATGTTATATTTTCTTTATAATAAAGATGTAGGATTAATAATAACCTCAAAACTAAGATCGTAAATGTCCAAAATGAAATTATTTTATATTATAACATCAGTTATAAAAAAATAATAATAAAGGTTAAAAGAACCAGCAATGCTCAGGTCTGCATTTTAATAAAATCCTAACCTAAAATTTAGAAAAGTCAATAATGGCTTCAAAGTTTAAAATCATCTGTTAATGAAATTATTATTAATGGAAACGTTAGTTGGACCGTAAGTTGGATGGTAAGTTGGATCGTGAGTGGTGAAACGCATGCAACTTGCAGTCCAACTCGGTCGTCCTACAAATCAGACCGTGTATGGCTAGCTTTAGAGTTGCAAACCGTTTTACAAATTAATAGTATTGAAGTTTAAAAAACATTTTTCATATGAATCCTATATCCCTTTTGGTCGTCACCATTCCAAATATAATATAATATGAAATGATAATATAAATATAAAATGATATAATAAATATGATATAATCTAATAGTTATATGACTTACCATCCTCAATATTCTATTCTATTATAAAACTTTTTTGCCATTCAGCTATTTTTACTTTGCAAAAACACTAACTGTACATTGTTAAAATATAAAATAATGAGACATAAACACATTAACACACACTCATAATTAATTCTAAAATAGTCCAGTTTTGTAAAAACATCAATGAGTTGTGATTTGTAAAACACGTTATGTATACTGAGGACGATGTTTCTTTACAATAACCTTCAGAACGAGTGGTTACCTCTTCTTCTGCCTTCTTGTGAGTATAGTTTCATATAATGCATTACAGTCAAAGTTAAGTTTTTCATTCAACAAAGTACTATTGCCATATTTGAAACGCTAGTATCAGATTGTTCCAACGCATCCATGTTTTCTTTCTTTATAATGGAGTAATATTTTGAGAAACTAAATTGTTGGTGGTTTGCATCTCAAGGGCCTTGAATGAAAAACTTAACTTTGACTACAACACAATATATGACAGTACTAACAAGGGTACAGTAGAAGAGATCACCCCTTTCAAAGGTTAGAGAAAACGATCATCGTCCGCAATGGACAATGCATCGAGACAATGGGTCATGTTTTTTAAAACATGAACTTTTTTAGAATAGTACATATATTTTAATGTTTTTAGTATTTAATTATGTACTATAGGTGTTTTTTAATATGGCAAAGAGAAACCTGCAAACTTGAAAATGGCTTACACAGCCGAAACAGCAGTGATTACAAAGTAGAATAGAATGTGGAAGTATTCATGTGACTTTTAATTAATGTTTATTATTTTACATTATTTATATCTCAGTAATTTTACCAATACACTATTTAAATATGAATTTAAAAAAAGTTTGTATTTTACAAATATTTTGAGTTATGGCATTCGTATATTAAACTCCTTTCTTTCTTTTTGCTCTATTAAAACAACTTTGTAAACAGCAAATTTTCCACACAAAGTGGCAATTAAAATTTACCTGCCGCTGAACTCTAGCAGAGCCTGTGTGTAATAAACTGAGTAAATCTGTAAGCAAAGCATGCTGATGTGCCAAGTATAATCGACCAACGCTTGAGCCACTTAATGCCAACACCATGGAAAGCATTTCAAAACAATAAGTGTCCGGAGCATCACTCGCACTAATTCCAGGAGTAGCAGAGCAAAGACGAGCTTCCCATTCTTCTCTCAAAACTGAAGCTTCTTTCCTAATTGCCTGTACTATATGAGAACACACCTAAAAAAATAACCAAACTGTTAATAATATGATAAGTAATAATTAATTTTGTTATTAGTACAATTTGTAAAGATAATTCCCCGTTTATAAATCAACTAATTAAAACATCATGAAAACAATTAGTAAATTTGTACTAACTCCCTTAATATAAAAGTTGGAGAATATCTGAGGCAGTGGCAAAACTGAAATCAATCCATTAAAGTCAGAAAAGTGTGGGTTAATTCACAAGCCTACGGCATCGTACTTTCAGCAAGAAGTTTTATAGAAATAACAAACACAGTAATATTCAATAACAATAATAAGGCAAACAATTTGTTGCAAAGCTCTACAAAGGAAGAAGATGTGGGTTTTAACAAAATTTTCATGATTTTCCTGAATATCAAGAAAATCTTTAAAGCAATTGTTTGATATCTGTAATTAAAAACCTTTAAAAAATTACAGTAGACTTTTAGTCATGATTATTGAAATGTAATGTCACTAACGAGGCAAAGTGCAGTACATAGATTTTCTTGGTTTTACAGTTTATCCAAATTTTGCTTTACACCGTAACTATAAATATTATTCTAATAAATAATTCTGACATCTGATATTTAATTTTAATGTTCAGTCTCAAGTTCGGTGTGACAGTGTGTGACATAAACTCAAGTATTGTCCTAATTATTGTTTGAGCGCTTGTACCAACCTGTCTCTGTAGGTTTGTAAGTTTACTTCGACTAAATAATATTCCGACCATGTGCTCCTTCAGATCCTTGCTCTCATCTGCTGTTTCATCAGACACAGCTATTTCCTCTTGTTCACCAGTGATTAATTTTCCAAATACCTAAATCGAGAAATAATAATTATACCATAAAATTCACAAATCATATTAAAGTTAACTTTATTGTATATTTTTTTTTTTTTGGTGTCGAAGTCGGACGGTACTCTTCCACGGTGGGCTTAGCTCACAGGACTATCTCAGAGGGGATGATTCAATGACATCTGGTTACTGCAGGGCTACCCTCCTAATTTTGGGGGTCACTTCTTGTCGCATGACATGGAGTGCTGTAGGCCAATGTACCAACGCTATGCAGCCCGGGTGGAGGAACTTACAACTCTCTCTGTCCCAGGTCAGTAGCAACACATGGTGGTGTTGGGAAGCGTGACCAGCCCAAGCTTAGTCATGGATGGGCGATCCTCCTATCTGCTGGGAAAAATGGGGCGACCACGACTTCCCCGCATGGGCGATACAGTGACTCTTGTGAAAAGGGTGGTTGGTCGTTGAGGTGAAGGTTTCCTGCGGGGGATTGGATCCAACACACCACTTTGCCCCCTGGAGGCTTGAGTTAGCTACGGTCGGGACTGACAATCCCTAACCAGGGGTTTGCACTATGCAAGCATGTAGTGGGGCAAGTGTAGTCACTGTGAGTAGATCTATCGAAGGTGGAACAATCCGGATCTGTTGGTTCTGGTCTGGTGCGGTGGGCTACGGAGTGCTTGAGTCGCAGGAGGACAATGTCTGGCGAATGCCTTACCACAGATAGTGAGAACGCTGCTCAAGACCCTAGATGGGGCAAAAACCCAAACTATACTATATGGATGGAAAAAACGAACCTAAAGACTCACATGGAACAAAATGAGTGAGGATTTGGGGCAGGCTGTGCAGGAGATTAATACTGAGATGATTGTGGTAAGTATGTTGGAAGAGGCAGCGGAGCAGCTGCAAGCTTCTGTGCAGGGTGCATATCGAGCAAACTGCCCCCTCATTAAAAGAAAAGAATATGGTAAGGTAAGGTGGTGGAATGGGGACCTTGCTAGGATGAAGAGGGAGGTAAGAAAAATGGTCAAGACCTCTGCTCGTCTTGGATACTGGGAACCATACCACAAGAAACTCACTGAGTATAACTTGGCAATCCGGAAAGCAAAGAGAGACTCTTGGAGGCAGTACTGTGAAAGAGTTAAAACATGCTCTGAAGCCAGACTCCAGAAGGTCCTCAGACCTGATCGCACTAATATGGTAGGTTCTCTGGAAAAACCAGATGGCTCTTACACTCAGTCGAGGTAGAAGCCCTCTTGGCATGCCACTTTCCGGACTCTGAGAGAGAGGAAGAGGGTTTGTCTCTATGTACTGGTGTAGTGCCGCATAGAGCGGATTGGAACTGTGCAAGGAGAATAATTTCAGATAGAAGTCACCATTTTAGATCGTTCGAGTCGCACAAGGCTCCGGGGCTGGACGGGATTCTTCCCCTGTTCCTCAAGGAGGGATTGGAAGAGCTCAGGCCGGTGCTTACGGAGGTGTTTCGGGCAAGTCTAGCCTTGGCCATGTTCCAAGGCAATGGGCTGTAGCAAGGGTGGTGTTTGTACCAAAGCCTGGAAGAGCGGGTTATGTTCAGGCCAAGGCATACAGACCTATCTGCTTAAACTCATTTCTGTTCAAGACAATTGAGAGAATACTGGATAGATATATTCGGCAGACAGTGCAAAGGAACTTAGCCTTGCACGAAAATCAGTTTGCTTATAGACCAGGCAGATCCACAGATGCAGCTCTACATCAACTTGTGAGCAGACTGGAGGAAAGCCAGGATGGAAAGGAAGTAGCACTGGTGGCATTTCTGGATATAGAGGGTGCCTTCAGTAACACTTCACACCAGTCGATGTTGAGGTTGTTAGAGGGGTGTGGGGTGAACAAAACTGTTGTAGGATGGGTTGAGGCCATGTTAAGCAGCAGAAAAATTCAGGCTTCCCTGTATGATGAATCTATCATGGTCAGGGCTAGGCGAGGATGTAATCAGGGAGGTATTCTTCCCCCCTGGACAAGCTTTTGAGGAGGCTGAATGCACAAGGATTTTACACTCAGGGTTATGCCGATGATGTCGTCATTGTGGTAAGAGGCAGAGATCTGGAAGATTGTCGGTGAACTCATGCAGACTGCCTTTACTCTGGTTGAAAGATGGTGTCAGGAGGAACAGCAAGCTGTAAATCCTGGAAAAAATTATCTTATTCCCTTCACAAACAAGAAGAAGGAAATTAAAGAGTAACCAGCTGTTTAAGCTTTTTGGGCAGTAGGTAGCATTTGGAGTCAGGTGAAATTCTTGGGTATCTTGCTAGAAGACTTACCTGGGATCTGCAGATGGAGAGATTGATAACTAGGGCCAAGAATCTTATGTTTGCATGTAAGAGATTGTTAGTAGGTAAAACATGGGGGCTAAAACCAAAGATGGTTATGTGGATTTACACCATGATCACTAGACCACTAGTCGCTTATGCTGCGGTAGTATGGTGGCCTAAAACAGTTCAGAGTGTTGTCGGTGGGAAGCTGGATAGTGTCCAAAGGGCGGCTTGCCTGGCTGTCATGGGTGCTATGGGGTAGACTCCAGCGGACGCTTTGAATACCCTCCTGGATCTCCCTCCTCTACGAGTATTTATACAGGAACAGGCCAAGACAGGGGTGTACAGACTGCAGCTAAATTCATATAGATTAAAATCTAAAGTGGTGTGGCACTGCCTCTCGGCATTGATGAAGCTTAGCCAGGGGAACAAGGTTTCTGTGTGCTAGGTCCCTGGGCATTCAGGTATTGATGGTAATGAGAGAGCAGATGAGCTTGCCAGAAAAGGGTTGTGGGCCCGGAGCCGGTGCTTGGGATTTCCTATGGACATGCCAGAGATGCGGTTGAGATGTGGATGCAGGACGCCAAAGACAAAGCCTGGAGGGTTTCAGGAATGAGTGGACTTGCCAGGAAGTTGTTCAAACCAGGCAGAAAACATGCTGAAGAACTTATCTCACTAGGAAGCGATATCATGAGATGGGTAGTTGGCCTATTAACAGGTCACTGTCATCTCAGGAAACACCTACATAGAATTGGGATAGCCGAGGAGAGTATATGTAGGAAATGCGGATTGGCTGAAGAATCGGCGGAACACATCCTACTGAATGTGAGACTCTAGGTAGAGCCAGAACTTTTACCTTAGGGCAGGAAAGGAAAACAATCCTAGGAAGTATCTGTGCCTTTTTGAGGAAGACGGATATTACTGGGTGGGAATAACTAGGAAATGTAATAAGGGGGCAAAAGATCTATTTCGTCAACGCCGACTTTTAGGGATCTTTTAGGACCCAAAGAAAAAAAAATTGTATTTTTTTAATTTATTTCTCCAGTATTCAAGTAGTAGTCAAATTAAGCAGTCAGATGGTACCTAGTTGGTCATCAGCTTGACAACATGGGCAGTTGATTGGGCGGTGATCAATAATGCAAAACGTAAATGTTATATAATACAAGCTTGAATACCCGTGCTTTGCTACAGAACAATTTTTAGTTTTTCCTCCACTAAATATTAGTTCAAATGTTTTTGGAAAATTCATCTCAGCCATCTTGAAACTATGGATTTGACACCAATAACATTTCATATTTGATTGTTTTTATAATTATATCATCCCCTTTCCAACCCTTCCCTAGGTGTGTGCTATAGGTGTTTCAACCAAAATATATTTTTCCTGGCAGTAAGTCATATGTGTCCAGGAAGTCCCAAGAGTTCCAGCTATGTTGGAATAATATAGTAACATTATTCAAATAATATATACATCCTTTTCTTTTAACATTTTTAGTGCCAGGTCCAATATGCAAGATTCGTCTAAAAGTGCCAAGCTCTTTTTGCATTTTTGTAGTGCTTTTATATAACATTTCATAACTTATAAACTATTATTTTATGATAAATGAATGCTAACTAAATTTTTAACTCGCATAAAAAGAATATACTGATTCCGATTCTCAGATTGAAACTGGTCAACTTTTATTACACAAATTTTAAAAATCTCAAACAGCTGGTTTTAAATTCAAATTTTGTAAAAACTGAGTTTGTAGTGCCATAACACTATTTGAATCATTCACTATCATATTAAAGCATAATTATTATTGCAGAAGAAAGAAGAATATATTTTATACATTATTAAAAAAAAAACATTAAAAAAATTAAGTTTATGTCATGCATCTTTCTTTACAAAAAACACAATTGGTAAAAAATAGTAACTATTTACACCTCAGTAATTAAAAATAAATATCCAGTCACTACCATTTTTAATCTTTAACTTATAATTCAGAAGAATACATTTTATAATTTAGTAGACAAATTTCATAAAAATCACAAAAAAATTAATAAATATACTGAAAGTCCAAGTTTATTTTCCGCACCTTGTAATAAAAAAAATGATTTAGACCTACAATATTGTAACTTAAGGTTACAAAAAATAAAAATATATTAAGTTATACTGTGTAAAAAAAAATGAGGTTCGGTAAAAATTTCAAAAAATAAAAAAAAAATTGTTTTAAATCAAAAATAAAAACGCTATATGTGGATTATCTAATAATTATTAATATCTCTCCTTCATCTCCTTTACTTATTCACCTTAAAACCAAAATTCGTCGCTCATGTAATACCTTAAATCATTTATATACCTCCTAGGCCTATTGCCTTACTTCAACAACAAAATCATCATTTACCTAAACTCTCCATAACACCTCTCACCCAACTTCAACGTAGAACAATATCATGTGCTTCACCTTACTTTCAAAACCTTAAAAATCACCTTCACTTACTAAACCTTAAAAATCACCTTCACTTACTTCCACAATACTAATAAAAAAAATAATAACCATAATATTTGTAATAATCCACATATAACCTCACTTATGCTCTGTTTGCATTAACTATTTATAATCATCAATTACTGTAAAAATATTTATTAATTAATTTAATTTCCTCAGAGGTG
>JAGFPH010000044.1:726936-744745 GCA_018207615.1 Philaenus spumarius
GGGGGGGGGGGGTCTGGAGGGGATCAAAGTTATTAAAAAATGACTTCTTCAAAACTTCCAAACGGATTGGAATTAAATTTGGTATGTAGCTTCCTCTAGTTCCATAGGTGTTCACTAAGAAAGGGTTTGAAAAAATTCGAAATTTTAGGGGAGGTTTGGGGGGATCAAAGTTGTTAAAAACCGATTTCTTCAAAACTACCGAATGGATTGGATGAAATTTGGTATGTAGCTTCCTCTAGGGCCATAGGGGCTTACTAAGAAAGGGTTTGAAAAAATTCGAAATTTTAGGGGGGTTTGGGGATCAAAGTTATTAAATCACGATTTCTTCAAAACTACCGAACGGATTGGAATGAAATTTGGTATGTAGCTTCCTCTAGGGCCATAGGTGCTCTCTAAGAATAGGTATGAAAAATTTCGAAATTTTAGGAGGGGTTTGGGGGGATCAAAATTACTAAAATCATAATTTCAGATCTTTTATTATTATGACAATAGTGCTTTTATTATTTAAGATCTATATATATATATATATAAAAGCCAAATACCACTCACTGACTGAACACTTAAAAAGAATACAATTACGTTAAAAAGTCTGAAAATACCAACCACCACGGCCAACGCCGTACGGGTCAGCTAGTCACATCATATAATTAAAATTGTAAAAAATCTAAAAGGTTCTAACCTTTACTATTTAGTCACAGCATATTTACTTTTAACTTACTCTGGCAGATAACAGTATGATTATATTTCGTTATTATCACATCATACAATTAAAATTTTTAAAAAATCTAAAAGGTTCTAACCTATACTATTTAGTCACAGCATATTTACTTTTATATATATTTCTAGCAGTATTATTAGTCGATCAAGCTTACAGCCAGCACAGTGCATTAATTAAGAAAATATAATTTAGGCCTAAGTCTTACTGCCATACTTTTTATAATTGATAGGATACCACTTTGTATAAGACTTTGATAACACTAGAGCATAAACAGGGCGGGTCCGTTTCACAACGTCAAGTTTCATAACGTGTAAGGTGCGTGGTTAAAATTATTTGTGGTAAATTGTTTGGGAGTTATTAAGATGATATAAAGTAAATGTCATCAGAACTTTACTCAAATGGCCATGTATAACTAGAAATATTAAACGAAAAAATTATTTGATTTCTTCCATAACTATCCACTAATTACAATAATTGCATATAATAAACTCTAAACATATAATTACGTATAAAGAGGTCAAAGAAACAACCGCCTTGATAATTTAATTTGACAGACATTTTAGCACTTTCGTAACCTTGTAACGTTTGAAGCAAAAACTATTCCCGCGCTGAAACTCAAGTAAGATGTATATCACTCCGCAGCTAGTTTTGGAGCAGGGCCGCTAGAGCGCAGTCGGGCGGCTAGAAAGTAATTCGCTGCAACAATCTCGTTTGACCCCAAATTTTGTGGGTATTTCTTATCCGATTTTTATTATTATTTTTTTAAATTAAACGTAATGAAACTTGTAATGCTTTTTGTTTTTATAATTTTTAAAAACTTGCCTTGAACATGACAAAAAATATTGTAAACTAATCCATGTTTATTAGTTTATTTATAAAAACATAAATTGCTATTTTTAAAATTTAGTCCACGAGTTGCATTTAGGATTATATTACCTTTTAAACGACACCGCATTTGTAATTTTCGGTTGAAAAATAACGACAAAATTAGGGTGTATTCGTTAGCATTGCGCTTATGGAGAATCAATCCAATATGGCCGACGAGGGGAGCGTGGCCTTAAATTCAGTGTCTCTTATAAGTGATTCAAAATGGCGACAGTTGAGATTGTGAACGGTACGTTTTGGCGGTATGCACTCTGTGTGTAGAAACATAGATGGCGTATTTCTAAGATGGTCTGTCCTGAGCAATCAACTGTACGCACAGATATGATAAGTTAATGCGTAACAGAGATTTGATAGTCAGCTGGGAAGACACAGATCTGACTACAACATAACCTAACTTCAATTTTGGGGTTATGTTTGATTGTTTTTATTGTGATTAAGGGAATAAAGTGTTGTAGTATTTTGAAGTGATAATTTAATTAAATAAGTAAAGTATATGGATTGAAGGTAGGATATTATAAATAATTGTTACGCAGTAAAGGTTATTTTTTTATTAAAATCAACTTAGAAAAATTTTTGTCAAAATTAATTATTTTTATTTTTTTTTTATTTCCTATTAATAAATTTGTTTGTAAACGGCTTGCATAAGCGCAGCACGTTACAACCAGTGAATAAATAACATGAAACGAAATGAAATTGTTATGCATTCTAGAAACGTGTGATAGTTCAGTAAAGGCCTAACTACAAAATGTTAAGCTTTTGTGCTGTGTGCTGTTTTATCTCTAGTATGTAATAACAAAGGTTTGAATTATAAAACGTGAATCCTTCTTCGTTGATGATTTTTGTTATTGTTTGCTTTTTTTTACTTTGTTAATCTAACTTAAAATAGTTGTTCCTTGAGAAGAATAATTAACTGATTCTAAATTTGCTAAGTCGGTTGCTATGGTAATGAATGTAAATGCATTCAAGAATCGTAAGTTGGTTCAGTAACAGACCTAACGTAATGTAATTGTGTTGTTAACTATTTTATTGGGTATAGGGCTGGGAGTAAACCCCCGGAATTTGTGATTTTTATGCTTTAAATACAAAATTTGCAAAATCCTTTCTTAATGAGTGTCTATGACTCCTTAACCCTTTCCGCTCGCAGCCCGCGTAACGCACGGGTTGGCAAAATATCGCTACGGTTCGCAGCTCGCGTCTGGCGCGGTAGCATCGTTGAGTGGCAACGGATCATTTGTTTTTATTTGGTTGCATTCTTCTACGCATAAAACATGTGTACTGGATAGTAGTGGAACCTAGTGAGTCTTCTCTGAACTATTTTCGGTTCTTTCTATTCGTTCTATGTGGTGAACAAAAAATTTGTAAAACAAATCACTGACCTACATTGAGTCAGCTGTTTCAGTTCTGTCATAGGCTAACCTGTACTATCGCACGTTTCCCGGTACTATGTTGTTGATCACTTGGATGATTTGTTTTGTTTTTGTTCGAAGTGACAAAATGAGAATTGTATTATTTAGTGTTACGTGCTTTTTAGTAGTTGTAGTCAACTTGTAAATAGTGTAAATAGTTTGTTTTTATGTATAAAACTGTGAAAACTTCCCATATTGTAGGCCTACCGCTACGTTTGTTTTTGTAGGACTAATATTGTGTAACCTGGCTTCTTTCAGGCCTACGATTGTTTATATGATAGTTTTATTGTATTTACTTACTAATGGCCCAAACTAGTGGTCAACTGAACGTGTCAGACGTGTTTGTACCGGTATTTTGTTTTGTTTTCTATAAATTGTACTTAGGCCTATTAGAAGTAGGCATATTCAAATACACATAATAATTAGTAAAACAAGATAATTTAGTATTAATGTATTCAATAGGTCACAAGGTATAACATAATAAATTATAATAAATCAAAAAAATAATAATTCCACTACAAGACAAGACTAAAATGTAAAAAAAAGTTACAAAATTAGAAAATATTTTTTATATAGGCCTATCTATAAATAAAAAAACTATATTTTTTTTGAAAATTCTCTAAAAACCTATAGTTTTTTACCTAGAGACCCCATAAAAATGAAACAATCATCAGAAAGAAGTTTGTGACACATGCAGTCCGTGTGATAGAGAAATATGATGGGACAAGTAAATTCATATAATAAAGAAGCAAAGAAGGAAGGGTCTAGTAACGTAAGAGATGCAAGATCTAGTAATCAAAATTTAGTGAATTGTATTTATATATAATATAAATAAATCAAAGACGCAAAACAAGTAAATTTTAATAGCTTAAATATGTAAAGATAAAAAACTGCAAACTATAATATATAAAACTAAAAGCAGACTTAAATTTTAATAAATAAGAAAATACATTGGTAAACAAAAGTGAAGCGTACTAAGGAGTGGGGAGCTTATAGGATGGCCCTTACTTCCTACAATAAAGAGTTAAGAAGATCTAGAGGAGATCTTGGAAACAATTCTGTGAGTCACGGAGATGCCTGTGACTGCTAGATTGCAAAAGGTACTCAAACAAGAGTACACTATGGGCCTTTTAAAGACGGATAATGGGGAATACACCAGGGATCGTAGAGGGTCCTTGGCGCTTCTCTTAGATACCCATTTTCCTGGCAGTTATGCTGATACATGTTATACCGCAGTGCCTATTGATCCTGGCTCCTCGAGGTTAAGGCGGGGATCAGGCAGTAATGCCTCTCTTACTATATTCTCGCCTGATAAGGTCAAGTGGGCTATCAACTCGTTGAAGCCATTTAAATCTCCAGGCAGGGATGGTATTTTCCCTGCCTTTCTGCAACAAGGCCTTGATATACTCCTGCCAAGTCTGGTAGAGGTTTTCAGGGCTAGCTATGAGTTAGGTTATATTCCTGTTTCCTAGAGGGATGTGGAAGTAGTCTTCATCCCGAAGAGTGGCCAAAGGGCTATGGACTTGCCAAGATCCTTTAGACCAATTAGCCTATCTTCGTTTCTCCTAAAAACGTTTGAGAAGGTGCTGGATCAGCACATTAGGGGTACTCACTTGAGTGTTAACCCACTGCATAGCAGCTAACATGCATACCAAGTTGGTAAATCAACCATTACTGCACTTCATGAGCTTGTGGGTAAAGTTGAACACACCCTTAGGTGTGGAGAAGTTGACTTATGTGCATGTATGGACATTGCTGGGGCATTTGACAATACCTCGTTCTCGTCCATTAAAAGGGCTGCCATCTCAAAAGGGGTGGAACCCAGAGCAGCTAACTGGATCTGCTCCATGCTTGCTTAAAGAAGAATCTTTGTAAAAAACGAAGATGACTCTTTAGTAACACGGTCCCTAAGAGGCTGTCCGCAAGGAGGAGTTATTTCTCCTCTCTTGTGGTCTTTAGCAGTTGATGAACTGTTGGTCAAATTGGCTGTCAAGGGCTTTGAGGATATTGGCTATGCTGATGATCTTGTGATAGTAATATGATAGGTTAACATGACGATACTATATCAGAGCTCATGCAAAAGGCTCTGTATTTGATCTGGACTGGTGTCAGGTTCAGGGCCTAAGCATCAACCAGGCCAAAACCGTACTTGTCCCCTTCACCAGAAGAAAGAAACTGATGATAGAACTCCCCTCTATCAATGGGGTCCGACTAAAGCTTTCGGGGAAGGCTAAGTATCTTGGATTAATTCTTGATCGAGGGCTTCTCTGGAATGCTCAGTTGGAATCTGTTCTAGAAAAAGCCACCAGGGCCATTTGGGCTAGTAATCAGCTCTATGGTAAAACATGGGGCATTACCTCCAAAATGGCTGCATGGTCATACACTGCCATTATTAGGCCAATTATTACATATGTGGCCTTGGTATGGTGGCAAAGGTCAAACAGACTGGTGCCAAAAACAGGTTGCAAAAACTACAAAGGCTAGCGTGCCTAGGGATTTGAGGAGCCATGCGCTCTTGTCCCACATCAGCTATAGATGTACTTCTCAACCTGCCTCCTCTGCACATTTATGTGTGGGGGGTTGCGTTGCGATCTGCCCTGGCAATGATGGGGACCCAAACTATAAACCAGGAGATCTGGTAGGTCACCTGACCATATTGCAAGAGCTTCATGGTCTCAAGGTGGACCTTATTGTGTCTGATGTGATGAGAAGGACACTAAAGTTCGACCACTACTACACAGTTAAGATAGATGGTCTCCAGGAGGCAGGTAGTGCTGGACATGGATACATTCAAGAATGGTATACGGATGGCTCCAAAATGGCCAGCGGAGTTGGTACAGGAGTCTATGGTCCTAGGTGTAGTTTATCTAGGGCTATGGGATCCTTACCATCGATCTTTCAGGCGGAGGTCGTTGCGATTGATCTCTGCGCCCGAGAAATCCTCAAAAGAGGGATTAAGGGAGTTAGGATTGACATCCTATCTGATAGCCAAGCAGCCTTAAAGGCATTTGAATCATTCGCCTTTGAATCAAGGCTAGTTTGGGACTGTTTTAAAGCAGTGAATGACATGGCTAGGCTCAATGAAATTACTCTTAAATGGGTGCCTGGCCATGTAGGTATCAAGGGCAATGAGGCAGCAGATAGACTTGCTAGAATAGGAGCTAAAAAGCCCTTCATTGGTCCAGAACCTTTCTGTGGGAGGCCTAAAAGCCATCTGAGAAATGTTGTTGAAGTCTGGACAGAGAAGACTTAGTCCTCACATTGGAACAATGCTCCTGGACTTAGGCAGGCAAAAATGTTTATCTTTCTCTCTAAGTCAAAAGCACAGAAGCTTTTATTAATGGGTAGGAACAACCTTAGACGGATTGTGGGAATCCTCACTGGTCATTGTCCGGCCAAATACCACCTCAAAAAAATGGGGCTGGTCTCGGAAGACTCTTGTCGATTCTGCTCCCTCGGAACTGAATCGGCTCAACACCTGCTGTGCGAGTACGAGGCTCTCGCACGGAGAAGATTTACGGCTCTTGGAAATGCTTTTGTTAGCCCGGAAGAGATCCGTGGTGTTGATCCCGGGACCCTTATTGGTTTCGTAAGAGACCTGAAGAGGATCTGGGATGATCACTAGAAAGGGAAGTATACCACAATAGATCTATATGGGTCGCAGTGGTGAGGAGGCTTAGTACTCCTCTATTCAAAAAAAAAAAAGAAAAAAAAAAGCCTAACGTTATAAGTTGAGTATAGCACATGTTATTAAAAATATGACAACTAGAGTGTAGTACTGCAATTTTGCCATAAAATTAATTACAAGTAGATGGCAACCAGTGCTCTGTTCTATTGAGAGGGGAAAGGGTTAAGAACAATCCTTACATTTTCATATTTATAATACCTTCAGTAGTTTTTACTCTACATTGATTCAATATATATATATATGTCAGTCAGAACAAAACTGTTTATACATATAGATTATTTATTGTATATGATTTCTGTGGACTCTAATCTACATTGCGTGCAAACGTAATAAGTAATACTGGTAATTATGAAATTTTTAGTTAATGATTTCCACTACAATTTAATATTTGCATAAATTGCATATTAACTTTAAAATTTCTAAGTGGAATTTCTATACCTACTTCCAAAACTTAAATGTCTAGTAGTTTTTTTGTATTGTGTAAGTTTTCCATGATGTATAAGTTTTGACTATTGTACATTTAAAAATGGAACTTCTTACCGACTTCCAAAACATAAAGTAATGTTACTGTATTGTATAAGTTTTGTGTAATGTACATTTTAATTTTAACTTTTGTTGAAGGAACTTTTCCTGAAACGGTTGTAGTGCGATAAAAAACAAGTTATAATGAAATTGTAAAAAATATAAGTTTTCAAAATAGTAATGAGGAATTTCTGAAAATTAAATATTGATGTTACTGGTAACTCGTCAAAAATTATTCATTAAATAAACTAACAGTAATCATTCATTTATCCAAACAACAATTAGTTACTTTTAATAGGATACAAATATAATTGATAGTAATTTGTTTGGAATATGTTAAAATTTCATTCAAATATTATACATGATATACCGGTACTGATTTAGTTTTCAACTTCTGTAAAAAGGAATATAAAAACGTTAAACATATTTATTTTGTAATATATCCTTTACTCTTTTCCTAATAAATAAATGTTGTGATAGATACTATGAAGGTTTCTAGATTTTTAATAACCGTACATAAGATTTCATAAACTGTAATTTACCTGAGATGTAATCAGACGGAAAACTTTCAAAGTTTCAGTTTCTGTGTTCCGTTGCTGAATAGTAAGTGCACTGTGTTGCCCTCCTACTTTGATAGGTTTTCCAGCCATCTCTCCAAGTACACGTATTTGCCGAAGTCTAAGTGAATTGTCTGGACCTTTGAGTTCTAACCTGACTATGCTATGGGTTCCATCTAACAGATATCAAACAAACAAATAATTTATCGTTGAATATCATCAATATATCAGTCATATTAAAATTTCTACACGTTATACATTATTATTCATTATTCTTCTAAAAATTAATTTTAATATTGTTAAAAATAACTTCTGTGGAAAAATGTTGATGGAAAAACAGAAGAAGAAGTAAAATATTTTACAAATCCATTCATTATAATAAAATCAATTAATAATTTAATTTATTTTACAAAATAAACATAAGATGGCTATTTATTATGGTATTTATAATAGCCTGTTCTTAAGAAGAATTACTCAATATAGGGTGATTCGCATACGGTTTCAAGGACTTTCTGAGCTAATTCAACAAGAAAAAATAATGAAAAAAGTTCATATAAACATACTTCCGGAAATGCTTTGTTTTTAAATTATCCGCCATTTTGTTTTTTTACGAAATACTTTATTTTTGAAAGTAGAAAAGACATTGAACTCAAAATTTGTATTCCTATTTGTTGCGTAACTGTTTATCACTGTATGCAAAATCGGAACAATCTCCCAAATGGCGATCGTTTAAAATTTTGAATGTTAAATATTTCAAAAACTGCTAACTTAAAAAAAAATATATATACAGGAGCCCAAACAAAAAATTTGCTTTGGTTTTTTTTATTTTATCTGTAGCTCAACGGATAAAAGAGGTTATTGGAACAAAACGAAAAATGTATTTCTTGGTAGTTGTCAACAATACCCAGAATTACTCCAGAAACAAAATATTTTAAAGTTATTATGAACTAAAATAATTTAAAAAATAATGTACTATTAATAATTTTTCTTAATGTAATAAAAATGTGTAAAAATAAGAAAATATAGAAATTAGGTGATAGTTATTAGACCTTATAAATTATTATAAATTTGATTTATAAAAAAAAATATTATTTCTTAAATACATGAAAATACACACAAACTACAAAAAATTGTCAATGTCCCTTCCATCCATTCTAACACAAGAATCCAACACGTTTAATTATGACTGATGTACATTTGGAGGATAGAATTGTCTGCACTTTTCAAATAATCAGGGAGCAGTCTGGCATTAATTTAAAACTAAAGTAAATGGAGTTTTTAAAATAAAAAATAACTTACTGGGTACTGCACTATATGATATAGGTACTTAAATTACTCAAACTTGAAGAGGTGTACGTAACTTCTTTGTCTTCAATGTCAAAAAAAGATAAATTATGATTTTTTAAGTTTGTATCGCAAAACACATGGTCAATAATATATTTTTGTGGTTAGTGAATGTTCTTTGTTATAGCCATAAACTGTTTCAAACAGTGCAGTGCAATTTAGTAGGTGTTTATTTTATATTAGCGACATATCAATTTGTGTAATATGACATTTACGACTTTGTTATTTACGACTGAAGAAAAGCAGACATAGTATTTATTTTAATTAAATTACAAGTGAAAAAACATAGACCAAGACCGGGAGTTGAACCCGGGACCTTCAGGTTAAGGTAAGAATTAAAACTGTCTTCAATGTAGTATACTTGAGGTAGTCAGTCTGTTGGTTCAATAATTGCAGTAAAAACCGTACAAGTGAGATAACATCGACCAATATCGGTAGATATCAGGGTAGCTCAGATGGTTAGAGCGTCAGGACGGAAACCTGAAGGTCCCGGGTTCAACTCCCGGTCTTGGTCTATGTTTTTTCACTTGTAATTTAATTAAATATCCCTTGCTGAGGAAGTGTGTAAGCGGAAAAAATAAAAATAAAATAATAATATTTATTTTAGTCTTATGTGAAGAAAATGAAACGGCTCCTTCTGCAGAATATAAAAACCGTCTTCCTAACCGCAGAATCCCAACTGTAAACTATCAGTGATACATTTCGTACTCTACAAGAACAGGGTACCCTTCCAAGGATAAGTACTGACCGTGAAGGGCTTACCATGAAGTGAATATGGAGGAAACCATTATATCAAGGCTACTCAATGCCATCTGGGTGTTAGTACACGACGCCTATCCCGGGGATTCGGATTGTCCCAATCTATGGTGTGGAAGATTCTTCGTAGCAACAACATGTTTCCTTACCAACATCAAATTTACTAAATCTTCAACCAAGAGATCTTCCTCTTCATTTGGAATATTGAAATTGGTTGAATATGAACCGTGGAATGCTCAGGTTAATTTTATTTACTAATGAAGCTCAATTCACTCTTGATGTCATCAATAACCTTCGCAACCAACACACTTGGGTTGAAGTCAATCTACACAACATAATAGAACAGGGTGGCCAGCCAAGGGAGGGAAAAAAATCACGCATAATTCCTGGTTTTCCCGGTAAATTTTAATCGCATTCCCGGAAATTTTATCGCTTATTAAGTTTTACTTATTTACCTTAACGAAGCCAGGTACAACAGCTATAAAAAAGTTTTACTTAATTACCTTAACGAAGCCAGGTACAACAGCTATAAAAAAGTTTGACTTATTTACCTTAACGAAGCCAGGTACAACAGCTATAAGAAAGTTTTACTTAATTACCTTAACGAAGCCATGTACAACAGCTATAAAAAAGTTTGACTTATTTACCTTAACAAAGCCAGGTACAACAGCTATAAAAAAGTTTTACTTAATTACCTTAACGAAGCCAGGTACAACAGCTATAAAAAAGTTTGACTTATTTACGTTAACGAAGCCAGGTACAACAGCTATAAAAAAGTTTTACTTAATTATCTTAACGAAGCCAGGTACAACAGCTACAAAAAAGTTTGACTTATTTACCTTAACGAAGCCAGGTACAACAACAATAAAAAAGTTTTACTTATTTACCTTAACAAAGCCAGGTACAACAGCTATAAAAAAGTTTGACTTATTTACCTTAACGAAGCCAGGTACGACAGCTATAAACAAGTTTTAATTATTTACCCTTAACGAAGCCAGGTACGACAGCTATAAAAACGAAGTGTATAGTATATGCGCGCAGACACACAAGGGAGTCGAGAGCGGTAGCGTAGAGGAGGCATATGAGAACAAGAAAAAACCTTCTGATTGATTTAAATCAGGAAAAAGACTATTTTGTAATGCAAACGGCCGTCAATAATTTAAAAAAAATTTGTGGTTGGTTGGGGGAGAGGGAAATCGAGCAGTAAAAGTCTCGCCAATCTCCCAGGGGAGGGAGTGGTCTACAAAAACTCGGTGCAATATGTTTTCAATAAACATTTGTAAAAACTATATAAGTTACAGTATTTAGTTATTCCCCATTCCCCTTCGGTGATTTTGGGCTGTGAAAATGGAGTTGATTGCCTTGTACATTTCATGAATTTAATTGTTTTTTTAGTTTAGTTAAATTTAAATAGATTTTTAGCGTATTTTTACAGTCTAACACGCAAAATAGATAATACAAACTGGTTCCATTTTTGTGGTAACAAAGTACAATCAAACTGTGAGTGAGTTTGCAGGACTGTTCTCCATAGCAATAACAAAATGTTTCTATTTTAATTGGTAAATAACTGTAGCGATCGCGATTGACAGGCTCTAAAAAAACACTGCCGCGTGAGTTAATATAACCTAGCCTAAGAACCCAACCTGATGCCGGATTCTGTAACCTTGAACGCTGCTGTAGCCTACTCCCCTACAAAAGAATTTGTAGAAACGATTCAAACGACTGGGAACGTTATGGGCAATTTTCGTTGTTGCCTATTGTATGTTGTGTTTATTTATTTATAATTTTGTTCAGAACAGTAAGGAAGGATACAAGTTTGACCTATATTAAATTTGTAAAACAATCTAAACTGTTTCTGAGTATGTTTGATTTGACATAAAACAAAAACATAACCGTTAACAGAATCGGCTTGGTAATTAATTACTGTAGAGTCTGTAGGCCCCCTACATGTATATGTATAGGCTAACTAAATATAACTTTATAGGCATATTAATTTAAAGTCAAATCAGATGGAGAAGCCAAATTTAATTTCCAAACCAACCGTTTAATTCATTAAGTGTCAAGCCATTTATTAGACGTCACTTTTAAACAAAAACATTATAAATCCTGATTTGTACACTTTATAACAGATCAAATAATTGTATATTCACTTCAATCTAGGCCATTTTTAATATAATTTATTTAAACTCTTAATGCAAGTTTCATTAAAAGGCTAGCCCTTTTATTATTGTCTTTAGTATTATCTTATAGAATATAATAACAATTATTAGTTAACAACATCAAAAAGAATACCAAGCAAGGATATCAAAGGGGTTTTGTTTACCGACTTCTAACAATTAGAGCTGAATTAATTGCAACCTATTCGCACCAATACAAATATCGAAAGTAGTACGGTAAATATTTACAGTGCATAGGCCTATAAACACTGAATTACAAAACAGCTATTAACTGAGCTTTCTTGTCTTTTCAATAGTAGGTCAGCTTTTTAGCAAGATCTCAAAGCTGCCGTAGACGCTAGTAGTTTTGGACAACTAACAAACTGGGCTTGGTTTAGGGTTGAGCACCGATGTTTTTTACATCGATGGAAATCAACCGATAATTTTGCTACATAGATAATTTTCCCGACATCGATGTTTTTAAATATTTACAATATTTTTTGTGCATTTGTTTTGATAAATTAATCATGAATTGACATACTGAGTTTAACATTAATTAAGAATGAATTAATTGACAAAATATTGCTTTCAATAACAAGTCAACATCTTATATAAATGTAATATTTACGTTTTGTATAAATTAGTTAACTCTGTTTCTTTGATTGTTATTGTTTCTTTCACCTCAGGAATTATTGTCTTAGACCTAAGTAAAATTTTAACGAACTAAGTTTAAATACATTTTATAAATAAATAATAAATACAGTATTTATTTAATGACATAAATTTTAACCAGCAACTAACTCTTTTTCAGAAATTTACAATGCACAGTGATGTTATTCGGTAAGGCGTATGTCTTGTAACTCAAAACTAAGGAGCAATGGAAATCAACATTCTTTTAACTAAAATAAGGTTATTAGATTTTCTGAAACGATTACTTTTTGAAATATACATCGATGTTTACCGTTAAAATACATCGATGTTTTCATGTCGATATTATCGTCAAGTTGATGGTGAACATGAACTTCATTCGATGTTTTAACTATCGATGCTCATCCTTAGCTTGTTTCAATCATAGACGATGCGATGTTCTTTGTTCGGATGCATGCGTAGAGTTTAACGTCTACTTTCGGCGCGGCGTAAGGCATTTGAAGACATGAGTTGTAAAATTAGAAATATTTGTGTTTGTTTTACCCCATCTTTATAATACCACATGGAAATATATTTTTGTTTCTCCCGGCAGCAACACAAAATTCACGCATAATTCCAGGTTTTTTCCCGACGTTAAAAATTCACGCATAATTCCCGATTTTCCCGGAATTCCCGGTCGCTGGCCACCCTGTAGAACGTAATTTTCAATCCAGATTTAGCCTAAATATATGGTATGGTCTAATTTACGATCAACTAATGGATCCGTTCAATTCCTGAGGGAATAATTGCCACTATTATTACAAGATGTTCCATTAGCAACAAGATCCTGCATGTACTTTCAGCATGACAGTGCGCCTCCCCACTTCTGGCGTGCTTCATCAGCATCCATAAACGAGCAATTTCCCGAGCGATGGATTGGCCATGGCGGACCACACTTATGGCAGCCATAATAACCAGAACTAACGCCATTATATTTTTGTGTGCAGGGTTGGCTGAGAAGTATTGTGTACAAGGAAAAATTTACTACACGAGAATAGTTAATTGCTCGTTTTACAGGTGCTGCCACACAAATCAAGGATTGCTGTAAAGGATTGAGGAAAGCAATGCTAACAATTCGAAGGCGAGCTGCAAAATGTATTGGAGTAGGAGATATTTTTGCTGGTTATTAGCCAAAATAGTGCTGGGATTTTAAGCATGTACATTGGGGAAATGGCCGGTATATTTGTGATGTACTCATCAAAGGTCGTTGGGATTCAAAGAGTTAAAACAATTGTTTAAAGACTAAAAGGTAAATAATGATAAATACTTTCTCATATCGGGAATAAATTCACATACTTTTATGTGTACGCCAAATTTACATACAAATACCCACAGTTCTAAACTGAAACACAATACCTTTCTAAGGTTAAATTACATTTGCATTATAAAAATGTTACAATTTACTATCATTTTGCATTGAAAAAGTATTTTTTTAAAGTTTGTGTTTGTTTTTTATTGGCATATTTTACATAATTATCTTTTTTTTTAAGTTGTGTTTTGTAAATTTATAGGTTTATACTATATCATTTTTACTGTAGCAGAGGGAGATTAAACAATTAGAATTTGTAAATATCTGGTTCTAGTTAAAACATAAAAAGAATAGTGAAAAGTGATGGAATAATTTCAGAGCTCATGTAGTAAACAAACCTTTAAATTAGGTTATCCTCAAAATTGTAATTTAAAAAACATTTAGTAGATATTTAAACTTTTGATTTAGTAGATATTTAGGACTTTTGGAACTTTTGATTAATTAACATAAATTATTAGTTATAAAATTAAAATAATTATTAAATTAACTATACTTACATTGTCAAAAATAAATAACTATACTTATACTTACATTGTCAAAAATAAAAAAAAAGGCAAACAGATTAATTTTAGTAACTCAGTGAAAACAAGCTTAACACTATTCTTATTGGGAAAACTTAAATTGTAATTAGTTGTAGGTCTAGTATGAAATTGGAATAATTATATATTTATTAAATAAACTAAATACTGCAATGTGTAAAAAATATAGGTCGAAATTGGAATAGTCAAGTGTGATTACCGTGAACCCAGACCGATAAGTCAATCGATATTCGATAGCACGGTAACCATATTTATTTTTGTTTGTGACCCGATCGTTAACGGAAAGGCATGAGTGATGATGATGAGAAGAGCATGGCTTTTATGTGGTATCGCTGTCTTCACGGCAGGCCCACAAGAATAATCAGGTGTGGTTTACTTTTCTGGGATTTTGGTTGGCCCCAAATAATAGAAGTGTATAAGTACCGTACGGATTTTTAAACAAAATTATAAAAAAAAAAAAACAATTTCAACAATATATATTTCATCAATTATATCAAATTGACAATATTTTAGGAAAACCTGTGTAAAGACATGGAAAAAGTTTCCGCACTGAAAGTAAAACTGGATATGCGATCGTTTTTAATATGTGTTTTTGTTTTAAATGTATGTGAAACTATGTGTTTAAGCGTTCATGACAACAAAGTGACTCCTCCGGGCAACTTGATAATGGCTGAGGAGCCGAAACGGCCGTCGTTTAAATAACACAACTTTTGACTATTGGTGACAGTAAGTTCCTAATATATTAATTTGTAACAATAGTCGGTATGGTGAAAAATATAATTTGTGAAAATTATATATTTGTGTATAGAATTTTGACCTTTAAAAATTTATATTTCAGACAACAAAATAAATGGGTTGATTTTTTAAAAATTTAGAATAGATCACTAGCATAGTTAAGTTTGTTTTTTAATCTTAACCCTTTGGTGAATACAGGTTTTTGCGTTTAAATAGTATTGACGTTCCGGAACGTCTTGTGCTATTTACATGAAAAGGAGTAGCCAAGATTTGCACGGCTCCAGTTTTTAGAGATTTGGAGTGATAGATTCACTAATGAATCAATTAGTGAAGATACGTGGTTAAGTATCATGTGTGTTGGTGAGTTTAGTTGGTTAGTGGGGAGAGGTATCAGCTGGATAGAGGCAACAGTTGATGGTGGGGAGTTGCGCACCAAATTGGCGGACGATTAGCCTGCTGCGTAACAAGAATAACCTGTATTGTTAACAACTGTTTGTGAAGAATGGTTATGGCGCGCAAAATGACGTAATCTTCCTGTTTCCCGCATAAACACATGTCATTGTAGATTGGTGCTGCATTGTATTCACTGAGCTGTATTCATTTGCTCCATATGTAAAAAAAATCAAAAATGATTTATTTAGGGTATTTTGAGCCTAATACTACCTAACACAGGCATTTGATGATGTAAACACTATGTTTTAACATATTCAGTGAGGAAGACAACATATGCATCTTTGGAGAAGCCTTCTAAGTGGCGGAACACACATCTTGTGAGTCATTAGTACCGTGAATGGCTATACGGGTGGGAGAAGCTGTAGACTTGTCGAACAGATATTGTTGTTGCTGTCTTGCCCTCGGAAAGAGCTCTGCTTTCATCTGACACCGGTCGTTCTAGATTCAAAGTATTTCTTTACTAGTTTATCTTTGCTAGTTTGAGTGTCCGGTTGTATTCGACGGTGTGCACACACGGAATACATGTTTGTGTTGTTTTGTACATGTATTTATTTTAATGTGCTAACAACCTCACTAGAGCGAGAATCTGAAGATGGAATAAAGTTCCGAAACGCGTCATGTTCAAGTAAGTGAATTACTTTAAACAAATAATAAAGTCTCACAGACGGGAAAAAGTCATTCTTTTTATTCAAATTTGTGACTTGGATACAAATACAATGAGTTTAAAAAAAATTTGTATTTTAATTATTATAAATTGTTGAACATTCGTGTAATGACAAAATATTATTTATTTATGTTAATATGAAATAGTCCCGTTTATTAAAATAACTCTAATATCGATTTGTAATGTTTTTGTACGCGGCTGATATTAATACAATAATTATTATTCTAATAAGTAGGTATCAAAATATATCTAATCCAGTTTATAATTAATCTTCTTAATTTTAATTTACATTGCATAAATTTGGTTATGAATTGAGGTTTATACTAATTTGCAATATTTTCATTTTAACTCTATATTTAATTTACATACACTTTACTGGTTCACATAGTTGCCGATTTATAATGGCTGCCTGTTTACAATTCACTTTAAGTTTTCATGTAGTATACATGATTATTCGATTTCAATGCTTTGGATTACAATAAAGAATGATTACAGAAATAAATAAATAATGTGTTTGTGTGGTGTTATTTAATATGTTAGTTAGTAAGTGTTAGTGAAGTGTGACTTCGTTTTTGACTGATTTAGTTCCTAGGCTAGGTTGTTATACTGTCAGGTTTGATAATCTACTTTGTTCTATTTCATAATTTATATACATATTGTTTCTGATCTGTGGGTGGTTCTAGTTTGATTCGTTTTGTTAAATCATGTTTTTATAAATGCAGTTGACAATTTCTAAATACTTTACTAGGTTTTGCTAAATGGTTGTTCACAATAGGTTAGGCTAGGTTTGTTTACAACGGCACATCTGTCTTTGACTTATGGGCTATTTAATATGTTGTATTAAGATGGGTTTTGATACATTACAAAAGTGCTTGGAACATTATGCAAATCGCTTATTATTTTAGTGTATAATAACTTAAAACATTTAGTTTCTGGAGTAGTTTTTTATATTGTTGAAAACTACCAAGAAACATATTAGTTTTTTGTCAATATCTCTGTTATCCATTGAGCTACAGACAAAATAAAAAACCCATTGTGTTTGTCATTAACAAAGAACATTTTTTGGTCTCCTGTAACTTTGTTGTTGTTGTAAAATTAGTGGTTTTTGAGATATTTGACATTACAAATTTTAAACTACTGCCATTTTGAAAATATTCAAACGAATGTTCTGATTTTTCGTACAGTTACCCAAAAAATATGTAAACAAAATTTGAGCTCAATATCTTTTCTACTTCAAAAAATATTAAGTATTTTGTATAAAACATAAAAAATGGCGGATAATTTGAAAACAAAGCATTTCCGGACCTATGTTTATATGAACATTTTTCAATATTTTTGCTAGTGGAATCAGCTCAGAAAGTGCTCAGAACCCAAAATTGGGAAAGTTAAC
>JAGFPH010000044.1:754745-788234 GCA_018207615.1 Philaenus spumarius
TATTGCTGCGGTCAAGCATACACGATTTGAATTTTTTGCTGATATTTCTATCATTTAAATAACTCAATTCACTTGATTAGTGTTCAGTCTATCATCTAATCTTGAAACTATTTTGAGTTAAACATCAATCTTAATTATCAATATTTTTGAAAACTCAATTAAATCTTTATTAAACATATCCTGAATTATAACCTTTACATTCATTTTGAATTCTACTACGTGGATCACTTATTTAATTAAATAGATTTTTCATTACCTTCAGTGGTCCTGTTTTCGTCAATTCTAAACTGACCGCAGTTTCAGCCTTACTTTGAAAATAGCCCTGTGAGGCTGAAACTGCAGTCAGTCTAGAATTGACAAAAGCAGGACTACTGAAGGTAATGAAAAATTAATGTACATAACCTTTAGTTAAAGATGTTGCTTTGCTTGTGCGTGGTTTTGTTTATAGTAGCAAACATGTATTGTGTGTTATCTTATGTAGAGAAGAGTATTAATTTATAATTTGTTAATGTAAATGTTATCTGTACTGTACTGTTTAGCTAAACTTGATGGACGTTGGAATATGACTGATCGTACTTTTTTTTAAACTTTTTATGACTGAGAGAAGAAGATATTTTAAACTTTTTTATCAGTCAGACGATGACTTTTTAGATTATTATTATAAACTTATTATTTGGTTAGCTTATTCTACAGACTGTAGATAATTGGCCTACAGAAGTGTTTCGTGTCTAAGTGACTCTTTTCACAGTTCTGTGTATTCATTTGATGAATATGTTAAGTTGTTTTAAATGTTATTTTTTAATGATTTACAGTTACATAAAACGTAACAAACTAATATCAGCCTTAGCAAAAATAAGTGTTTTATGTGAAAACTTGGTTACCTTTAACTATAAATATTTATTTTGGCACGTAAAAATATGTTGAATTATTGATAAATAGTCTTAGAATTTAGTTTAGAGACGTAATCAGTAAAACAGGCAAAATTACCCAGTACTAGGGGGTAAGGCAGACCGTACTATCTAATAGCAATGAAAAGGTTTAAATCATTTAAATATTAAATTTTTGTAAAAAATAAATTTTTTTATTCTGGGTTCCTTTTTTTGAAGAATTTTTGTACATCAGATTAAAATTTAATGTAGCAATATTAACAAAATATTTGATATAATATCATTAAAAATTGTAATGTTTCAAATGTGATAATTTTAAAATATAAACAACACATTTTGGGGAAACTATAATATTTACTACATATATGTTCAGGTACAGATTTATTTTAAGTTTTACCTGATCCTCTTTTTTCTCAGATTTCACTTCAGCGCCTTCTTCCTTGACTTCAGGTTCAGGATCTGTTACAGCTGGAGTAAGGGCAGCTACAAACCACCATAGTAAATCATGTAAACATGTTGTCTGTGTAACGCTGCGCAACAGCCAGTTAAGAGCCTGAAATGTGAATGGGATAGTGAAAAAAATGTTGAACCAAAATAACATTTTATGTAATGATTGTTAAAATTTTATTATGGCAACATGCAACTAGAATATTTTATTACTATACAGAATGAGTATAGAATGCCTTTGTCATTTTATGCAGTCGAAATTATGTGTTGGGCAGACTAGTACTGTTTTAAAAATGTTTATGTCACATTAGAATTCAAGATTAAGAAACAAATTTCTCATATTTTCTTGCACTAAACATTACCACTGTTGACAAAAATCTAATAAGAAATAATTGAAAAATTTCACCCAGTAACTTGTAAATGGTTAACAATGTTCTAGCATTTTACATTCATTTCTTATTTGAAAGTGATTTCATTTGCATTTGTTAATTGAATTAAATGATCTTGTGTTTTAAATTTTATTAAAATTTTAGATGTTCAACAACAACAAAATTATTCTCATTTGATGCAGAAAGAAGGACAGTTTTTCTGTCTATGTAATTTTTTTGTAAGTTAATTTTGGAAAAATTAAGAAAATCGGTTGATAATATTTGGCGAAATAGGTCTTTATAATACTAAGAACCTTGCAAAATTTTAACATTCATATCATTCATTATTCAAAATACAAAATGTCAGCTAAATTGAAAACTAGCACTTTAGTAATCTTGATGAAGGAAATAATTTCTTAAAGTTTTGTAATGAGTTTTTGAAACCTTACAATTGCTGTTATAGTAATGCCAGGCTAGCAACAACAGTAACATTAGGCTGATTCTTAACAACTAATATATAAAAATTACAATTTAATATTACTTTTAATACAAAAGTAATATCTTGTTAATTTCTTTTGATGTTTTCTGTATGTATGTAGTGAAACCATATTTAAAAATTTTGAATTACATATTTGGACTATTTATGATTTAGATAAATCAGAGGGAGGACTAGACACCATTTCATGTGTCAATTAATTGAAATTTTCCTCCTATAGGTTGAAACACTAATATTGCCTGTTCTAATTATTATCCAAACTAAGCTAATTGTTTGCATTAATTTTAGCATATATTTCCATACTACTCTCAAAGTTATTCAACTCATCTTTGTACATGAAACTAACCTGCATTGCATAAACTCGACACGTTGCTTTATGAAGAGCTCGTTTCATAGCTACTTGTAGGCTGTGTAAGTTATGCTGTTGCAGTAAGAACTGCAACACAGGACGAGACATGATATCAATACATGGCTTCTCAACAGTAGTACTTCCTCCTTGGCTTACTATGGCTGACTGTGATAGTGCAGGAACTAACTTTTGAAGGGCAGCTGACGGATGACATAATAGTGATGATCCTGAATCTAAATTAAAAAAACATTATAATTTAAGACACTATACAGTCACATATTTTATAGAGTTTGTAATTAAATATGTATAATTGTATATTCATTCATATAACCAGGGGTGCCCCAGGGGGGGGGGGTTCGACAAAAGTTGAGGAAACACAAATTAGAAGCAGAGTACATCAAATTAAAATGTATAGTTTGTAAGTGGAGAGTAAAAGCGCAGTCACTATTTAACTTTCACCTGTACAATCGACCATAGAATAAAATAGACTGGACATTGCCTATACCTACCTGTACAGTTTGAAAAGTGTGCCTAAGTCCGCCATCACGGGAACGTATAGAAAGCCGAAACGGCTCGGAGTGACGCTAAAATTGTGATGCGCGTGTTTCAAATACACTGTTGTTTTGAACACTTACAACATTCTGATTCCTTTGAATTTTTACACAATGACAGAATTTTAGTGTGGGATGATAATGGTATACAAATTATTAATTATAAAAAATCTTTAAATCTATGAATAAATTACCAAAGCTAGGACTTTATATGGAACTTTAAATTGTGACATGAAAAAGTTGTTCTGTGAGGAACCTTTTTGATTTTTGGTCAGAGACGAGGAGTAAGTGTAAAGGTTTGAGCCAATAAGTAAAATTTTATGAAACACGTTTTTTCAATAAATTAACTCAAGTAGTTTAGTTTTTACAGCAGGTTGAAGATATGATTAAGTGCGCGCCAAAATCTCGCTCAATTCTCACGGCGCACGCCGACCATCTTGTTATAGTAATCGCACACGATTTATTGTCTCTAAGGTTTTTTTAGTTACTTACATAGCTTTAGTAATAAATTTTAGCTGTTTTTCCCCGTTAATACAAAAATTTATTTTCATTAACCCCCAAAGATTAAAGGTAAAATGATTTAGAATGTTGGATGATACTAATGATTTATTTTAAATCTAAACATTGTCTATCATATAATTAACATGACTTAGCAAACTATATAAAATTATATTTAAGTGTATTAACATTACGTTATTATACTGTGTAGAAATCAATAAATAATACGGTACCTCTTCATAAATTAAAAATGTAACGCATAATAACGAAAAACGAAGTATGGAACAAGTAACAAACAATGACAACATCAACATGGCTTAGCAAATTATATATCATGACAATTATTAAGCCGTGTATTAATATTACGTCACTGTACAGTATAGACGTGAATAAATAAAGCCTCTTTATTGTAGGAAAAAGTAACGCATAATTACGAATTACAAAGTATATAACAAGTACAAATAAAAAGCTATAACTTTATCGATGTGCTTCTGTTACTTGGTAAATAAAAGTCTACTGGCCTAAGAAAGTGACTACTTTTGTCAAGTGATTTCTAACGTATAAATAAAGAAGGTGATTCTTTTTTTAAATAAAGAAAAACTTGAAAAATGTGCACAATAAGTTTCGCAGAGCCTGTGCGAAGGCGGGTGAATGAGCACTGAACGGCCACCACGGCTCGGGACCACAGAATTAAATAGACTGGTTATGCCATAACTCTGTACATTGGGTGAATTGAATTTAGGTCGGCCGTCGTGTTACATTTTCAGTGCGCCCTATTCATTTACACCGTGGTTTCAATTGCTGAAAATGCTCGAAAATCTTTGAAGTTTGACAAACTTAGTTTAATAGTGTCGGACGCTAATGGCGTGTTCACAATTTGAAAATAAAAATGGTTTGGCCCTTTAAAAATAGAATAAAGTCCAAACCTTTTTATACTTTTTAATTCGTGACATCAAAATTCGTTGCATTGCGAGAAATTTTTTTGTTTTTAGGGCAGGTGCGTCATTTAAGCGAGAGAAATGTAGGTGAAAAGCTACTTTTTCCGAAAAGAATTTTTTGAAAAATTAGCTATTGTAGTTTCTAACATACACCAGTTAGAACACGAGCTTCGTTTCGCGGGTAATGTGGCAACATGTACGGGCTGCTGGCCGGCGCGGCGGCTCGTGACTTGCATCCGCCATTTTGTGTGAGTATTTGACTGTAAAACAGGCCTCACTCTTGCGTTCCACTTGTCCAGTCTATTTAATTTTGTGGTCGCTGCTCGGGACTAGGGTGACTCATAGCCGGCCGCCATTTTGGTAACATCAAACTCTGCGCCCAGCGCGGTACACTCACCGAAGCCCAGTCAATATTTTTTGTATAACTAGTTAATTGTTTTGTTCATTATTCACAACTATTAAGGGAAAATTGTAATTATGAACTTTAAAAAAAATATTTTGTAAAATCATTTGTTCAGTATAGTATTATCATTGTTAAGTTAGTAGTAATATTTATCTAGTTTTTTGTGTAAATATTGTAAATAGTATACCTTGTAGTACTTAACCATTAAGCAAATTTATTCTTTAATCATTATCTCTTGTTTGTACCCTACAGGGAGCTACTGCGCACCTTTTCAGAAAGACTGGACTCAATATTTTTTTGTATAACTAATTAGTTGTTTGTTTATTGATCACTACCGGAAAATAAAAATCAGTCAATTTCCAAGATAATAATTAGTTTTTATGTGTTTTTGTGGTTGGAAATAAATTTATTATTTTCAGTTTCAAATAGAAAATGTACCAGCAAATTGTTATATTTGTAGCTTTATTTTATTCTATTTGTACGGTGATAAAAGAATGTTTTTCAATGGCAAATTGTTTTTTTAACTAACTTCTATATGGGGGGGGGGGGGGGGCTGCGTCATTAAACTTGGGGGTGGGATGGGCACCACTGAATATAACAATGCATTTATATAATGTAATGATTCTTTTAGTTCTAAAGGACATTAAACTTTTTAGGCGGGGTGATATTTATTTTATAATAACTGTTTTTTAGGCTACACCCACCTTATTTTTGGACCACGGTGCAATCTCTTACTCTCCTGTTGTCGAAATTCTCAACACCACAACACAGCACAAACAACAACATAAAAACACATAACAAAGGGGAGTTACCGATTCAACACGGTCGTCAAAGTCACAAAAAAACACAGAACACAAGAAGAACATGAAATTGTACAAAATTGTCCTACGTATTGCAAAGACTGATAAACCGAAGACTTCGCTTATTCAGAAACCGATATATTACATTCCTTCAGGTGGACGAAAGCCTGCTAGACGCTTAATGTCACTGACAAACCTCGTGTCTTTTCAGTTGTGCTAACATTGTGGGGCTGAACTGCTGGGGGAGGGGGTAATCAACCTGCCGTTCTGAATATTTCCCTCTATTTCATTTTTTGTTAAAGAGATATAATCATGGAGAAATGAGACACTGGGTTGTGAAAAACAATTAGTATTAATCGCCATACATGCTGCTTCGATTAAATTTCTTTTTCTCCATTTTATTTTTATGAATAATACTGGCAGCTTCCCAATTTATAGTATGTCCTGACTTCGACTGGTGTTCACATATCTTGGTATAGTTAATGTCTTGTTTAGTCACGTGATCCCAATGTTCTTGCACACGTATATTCACCTGCCTTGAAGTTTGACCAAAATAATTGTAAATACATTGGCAAGGAATTTTATAAACAACGTCCTTCTCAGTAAACTTACAATGAGGGTTTACATTGGTCAAAAGGTTCCGCAATGTGTATCCCGATTTAAAAACAGTCCTAATGTTAAATTTTGAGTTGATTCTTTGTATTTTCTATGATAAGCCCCTTACATAAGGAATGGATATTGTAGCAATAGGGCTATGGCATATGTCGTCACTTGACACATGCTACATAAGAGTATGCATTTTACCAAAAATGGATCAAAAAGAAGTATTTCTTCAAACTGTTATAAATTATTTTATTTTAATTGAGAACAATATAATTGAATTACAAAAAAGGGCTTTTTAACGCTTAGAATTTTTTGTTGGTGTGAAATTCTTCGAAACATGGATGTATACCAAGGACGACTTTACATGTGGAACACTCATAGCTTGTTTCTTGTCTCTTTAATTCTGATAGATTTAGACACAGCATTGACTTATAATCTTCCGTTTACATGATTCATTCAAGGGGAGGGGTCTTATTAAATTTTGTCCTTGAAGACGAAGACTGATAAAGCAAGATACTGTGTTTGTTTCCTTAGGAATGAAATAACTCTCTCATAATTAATTACCTAATTAGGTTTACATATCTCCACAATCAACTGCACCCATGTTTTTATTTTAGTTTGAGACACGTTGTGGCCTTCCTTTTTTTTATCTTGTATCAAAACAATTATTTCATGAGCATCTGCTGTAGAAACTACAATCACACAAACACCTTTTTATTAATTGTGGCAAACCAAGAAATCTTCCTTTTTCATCTTATTTGAAATCATGGTACATTTTTTCTTACGGTATTTAGATTTCCACAAGCACCTGTATCACTCTCATACTCAGGCAAACAAATCAAAATTGGAATACCTAAGACTCAATGTGATTTTTGTACAGATATGGTCTTACAAGGGACCTTACCATTTTTTAAGATACTCCAACATTATTATTTAGCTTAAGTTCAATGCATATCCATTTCCATGTAAATTCAATACAGTTTAACAAAAATTGGAGTGTTATTAATATTTAAAAAAAACATTGTAATAATCATAGTAGATTTTTTGAACTCCTACTATCAAACTAAAATTGTTTTTATTTAATAAACAGTTATTGTAATAGGCAATACAAATAAAACTTTATGTGAACAATATGAATTAAAATTTGTATACAAAAACTTCATGTATTCATACCATTGTTGTTACATTAGCATATCAAGAATAAAACAAGAACATGGATATTTACCCCAAAAATGTTATTTCATTGACCTATTTAGAAGAGATCAAGAACATGACCATTTAACTCCAAAAATTGTTATTTCATTGACCTATTTAGAAGAGATGAAGAACATGACCACAATATATTTAACTCCAGAAATGTTATTTCATTGACCTATTTATAAGAGATCAAGAACATGGCCATTTAAATCTCAAAATGTTGTTTCATTGGCCAATTCAGAAGAGAACAAAAACAAGGTCATTTAACTCTCAAAATTTGTTTCATTGGCCTATTCAGGAGAGAACAAGAACATGGCCATTTAAATCCCAAAAATTGTTTAATTTGCCTATTCAGAAGAGAACAAGAACATGCTCTCAAAATGTTGTTTTATTTGACTCTAAAAATGTTGTTTGATTGGCATATTCAGAATAAAACAAGAACATGGACATTTAACTCCAAAAATGTTGTTTCATTGGCCTATTCAGAAGAGAACAAGAACATGGCCATTTAACTAAAAAAATGTTGCTTCATTGGCTTATTCAGAAGAAAACAATAACATGGCAATTTAATTCTAAAAATGTTGTTTCATTGGCCTATTCAGAAGAGATCAAGAATATGGTCATTTAACTCCCAAACATGTTGATTCATTATAATATTCAGAAGAGTACAAGACCATGACCATTTAACTCCAAAAAAAGAGATTCGAAATAAATCAAGAACATTTTAACTCCAAACATGTTGTTTTATTATCCTTTTCAGAACAAACAAGAACATGGCCATAGCTCCAAAAATGTTGTTCATCGGCCTTTGCAGAAAAAGACAAGAACATGTTAATTTAACTCCAAAAATAAAACTGCCAACACGGCAGTGAACAGTGATATGACCACTTATTTCCATCACTTTATATTAATTGTATCTTTTCCACGAATTGAGTCAGCAGTAAAATTTACAAAATTATTAACAAGTCCGTTTTTATATATTTTGTATACAATAAAATCTGTAACTTACCACTTCCTACGTCACAAGTGCTGTTGTTTCGTTTACGTGTCATGATTACTCTACCATCTCCTTCACGTCTACTCCAAAGAGCTCCGTTTGTTCCCATAGATACAGAACGATGAAACAATCTTCCTTTACCACTTTCACTTTCGCTATCACTTGCTAGGCCTTCGGAAACAGGCTGAAAATGAAGACTGGTTTTTTAACTGGCATATTGCTAAAAGACTTAAAGGCAATAAAATTAGCCTTTCCTCAAAGCCTTTCAATGACCTAAGTACATATAATTTGATTAATATCAACACAATTAAACAATTTGAATTCTGTATTGTTGCAAATAATATTAAATCCAATATACTTTTATCAAATTTTTATTTATGTCGAAAACTTCTGTAAAATTGAATTTTTTACCCTGTTCTGAGGAGAAGAGTCTGAGTCTCTAAGACGCAAAGATTCCTCTTGAGGAAAGTGACTATCATCACGAAGCATCGCAGGATGTACTCCTAAAGCATGGAGACATTGAAGAGGTCCTGGAGGAGGGAATGCACTTACTGTGTCAGGTGGACTAGGGTTCACAGTACGAGTTGTTGCTCCAGATAATTCTAATAGGAACATGGCATTGTTCTTCATGACTAGATGAGTTTCTAGTACTCCTGTTTGGCTTATTGCTGTAAGCATGAAAGTAGTGTTAGTTGCAATTATCCTAAAAATATTCGATTATATATAATTATTAATAGTGAGGCACTACACTACCGGGCAACCCGAGGCAAAGTTAAGCTAAGGTGGTACCACTTGCCATTTTCATATTTTGTATAGTATTTATATTCATATGTTTTCACAAGAAACACAAACGATTTCCCAAGGAAAAAAACTTGGCTTCTTAACTACAAGGTAGTGAAGCTTTGTATTTATGCAAGAACAGAACAAATGTGGAATCGGAAAAGAAAATTTCAATCAATCGTGTCAGCGGTTTTCCAGTTGCAGGATATATAATACAGGTCTTTGTGAATGAGGTACTCAATACCGGGCAACCCACTAAAAAGATGGAGCTAATTTTAATCTACTTTATAGGTGGAACCACTTTCTGTTTTTGTATATTTTACTGACCGGGCAGACCTCGGATAATACAATAGGCCATGAAAAAACCACTAAGGTTCCCGTGTCATTTACGTTGTTAAAGGCTGATTTGGAGAAATACTTACTTCAAAATCTATTTTATTTGGATTTAAATAATATAGTTATAAAAAAAACAAATAAGGTTTGATAATGTACTGAAATGAAAGAAATTGGATACTGTAAGCTACTGTAATAAAAACTACCAAAATAATACCTCTTAAGTTTTCATGCTTGCTTTTTTTCATTGATTATCTAGCCGTCTAGCCTCTTCTTTATTTGAATACCATTGAGGTACTCACTTTTCAATTTTCAATCTATTTCGTTTCCAATCCCCAACATTCACTTCCCCAACACCTAAATCGTTTTCCACTTTTCTTATTGAATCACCTACATCTAATCATTTAATTGCTTCCCACTCTTCGTTTAGAGATAAAACAACACGCTTTCGCTTTCCACTCATAATGACACTCTCATTCACAAAGTTTAACACAGACTAAAAACAAAGAACAAAGTACAATAGCAGAGTGAAGAAACAACTCGTGGGAAAGGATGGTGAGTTCTAAATTCGATGCCATTAGGAGGAGTTGTAAACAGGCCAAATACCGATTCGTCATTCACTATACTGATAGTCCGCTAAAGGTCACCATACTATTGCATTGGGTAAGGAGTGAAAATGTTTTCAGGATGCACAAGGTAAACGGCAGTTTTGTTTTCATTCTGTTCAATCTAACATAAAAGTTTTTATTATAAATTCACTTATTGCGAAATCCTCTCAAGCTATGAATTCTTTATTGAAATCAATTCAGTTAACTTATATTTATTTTAAAGTTAACAGGATTGATTTTGATAAAAGTTTTTTTTGTAACATTTGCCTTGGTTAATACAAAAACTCAGATAACCAAGGTTCTATATTTCTTAATAATTTCTGCTAAAATTTAATCAGATCTAACTTTTTCTATGATATATCTATTCGTTTTTCGAGGAAAAATTGTATCATTTCTAAAAAATCAAGATTTTTTAAAGAAAAGAACAAAACAATATAAAATTATGGAATTATTTAATTAATATTATAATAATATAAAATAATTTCTTAAATGTAATTTCCTTTTTGTTATTAGAAAGCCTAATATTCTGACCCTACTCAATTCAGATCAGTATTAAACTCCTCAATTGTAAACAATAAGTTAATAATAGACAAAATTAGGTAACAATAAATGAATCATAGGTTTATTAACACAAAAGAAATAATTTATACAATATGGTTATTTAATATGTATAGGTTGGAAAGTCTCTATTGTCTTTGCACAATTGTTGAAATGCCTTCGGCTTAGCTCACAGTATTTTAGCACAAGTGGAAGTTAATTAAAGTTCATATTCATTTAAGATTAAAATATGAATAAGTAAACTATGTTAATTAATTACTGTTCTCGGGGCAGGAAATCGTGCTGCTATGAATAAGATTGGTATATACATATTTATACGCAATAATGAAGTTAGTTATTTGGAAAGTTCTAAATGTTGGCATTCTTTTATATTTTAAGATTTTCGTTTTTAAATTAATTTTTACTATTTATAGTCAAAAGAATTCACAGTTTATATGTAATGATTATAAACAGAATATACCAGTTCTGTTAATATTTTCACTGAATTTAATATTTGTAATTCACTAGACACTTTGAACATGTATGATGTACATTCAGACGATCTTGATGTCCTGGAGGTAACGCTAACACTTCTCAACTCTTTTTTAAGCATCACTTTTCTAGCTTCCCTCTCGCTGTCTCCTTCGAACGGCAATGGTCATGACATCATCGGCATCTTGCGTTGCGATTGGTTCTTATGTTATGCTGGCCGACCTACGCCACACATTACTGATTTTGTAAACGGATAATCAGTGTATTGATACCAAATTCTTGGTGGAGTTTACTACAAACGTTTATTTTGTAACTTTTTGCTTTTATTTTAATTATTGTAATGGTATTTTAATTCTGATAGCTGATTGAATACTTATTATTCGCCAAAATATTATTTATTACTTTTAAATTTATATAAATCCGCGTATTAAAATAACACTGATTTGAATCTTGTGTAAATAGTTGTTGTTTTGAGTATGGATGGCGTTGATAGACTAATTAAGCTAATAATTATATTCTGTTCTTTAACTTTGGTTACGACTTAGGGTTATTTATCTGATTTGAAACATTTAGTTGTGATGCTGTATTCTAGATAATCTTTAACTCACATAGCGATATGAATTAAACATGGTGGCTGTCTATGTTTACATTTTGTCATTCATAACAAATTCTAAAATTTCATGCTTATACTAGTTTTAATTTACGATACAGAATGATTGAATAAATAAATAAATGATGTATGTATGTGGGTGTTTGTGCTGTGCTTAGTCTAATCTGTTATAAAATTTATAATTGTTGGTGTTTTTGTTTAGTTAGTTCAGGTTATCCTACTTACAGGCTAAAATCTTAATCAAGTTTGCTATCGTGTTTTATTCTATAACTCAGTTACTTATATGTGGTTTTTTACTATCTAGGGATCATAACATTTGCTTGATTGGTAATATCATGTAATTTTGAAATTCATATATAATTTCTAATACTTTATGGCTATTTCTTTACAAGAGGTTAGATTGGTTCTTTTAGGTAGGCTAGACTAAAATGAATGTCATTGATAATTCTCTCTTACTTATTGGTTAATTATTACCTTTTAATTAAGATGGGATTTGGTACATCATAATATTTAATTGAAGTTAAGCATTTGTAATAGTAAATAAAAAATCTATCGATTGATATTGCTACCAAACATGAAATATAAATCCCATTATGGTTAGAGAGTTTTAATAAGTTTATATTACTTTAATTAAATAAATTAATATATATTTAAATAATAAATATTTATTTATTTAATGAGCTGTTCATCAAAGACATTTAAAAGCATACAATGCTAAAGCCCGAAAAATGGAATGATATCCGCAACAAAAACCTAACCGTGAAAAAAGGACCAAATTCCAGACCCATCCCAAAAAAGTCAGCCTATCAAAGTAGTCTACATTGTGGTTAAGTCTGCTCTCCATAAACTCACTTCACACCTACATAAAACATCAGGATCATGTGTACTTACATAGGGTGATTGGAAGGAGAGAACTCTGAAGACAGCTGATCAAGTTTTAAGCAAGAAAAATAAAAGAGCAGTGTTGCTCATGAAAGTAAGAGTGAAGTGAGGTTATGGAATACAGAAAGAGCATACTTGGCCACAATGTAGATAATATCCACTACTTTCAAAGACTGATGTTTTTGGAAGAGGTCTGGAACTTGGCCCTTTTTTGTACAGTAAGGTTTTTGTTGGGGATTAGCATTAACAATTCACCACAAAACTTAGTCCAGATTATACTTTAATGTTAAGTTTACACCATCGATGAAAATAACATTTGAGGGGGACCATCTAAGGATTTCCACTTAATAATGTTACTAATACTACGATATTACAATTATTTATTAAGTGAGTTGAGTGTTATTTGTTTCATTTCAGTATAAATACAATGTTTATAGTTGAGATTATATATATAGTTGAGTAAATCTATATAAAGCTGAAATACCACTGACTGACTCACTCATCACGAAATCTCAAAAACTATACCTCCTAGGAATGTGAAATTTGGTACACATATTGCTCATAGGCCCTAGAGGCGCAGTAAGAAAGGATTTTAAAATATTTCGCGTTTAAGGGTTGAAACAACACCTAAAACAATAAATATTGTTTATTATATATCTCAAAAACCATATGGCCTAGGAACGTCGAATTTGGTACACACATATTGCTCATAGACCCTAGAAGTGCACTAAGAAAGGATTTAAGAATATTTCGCGTTTAAGGGTTAAAACAACCCCTAAAACCATAAATCTTGTTTATTTTATATCACAAAACCCCTATCTTCTGGGAACGTAAAATTTGGTACACGTATTGCCATAGGGGCTAGAGGTGCACTAAGAAAGGATTTTTAAATATTTGGCCTGTAAAGGTTGAAACAACCGCTAAAACAATAAATATTTTTTATTATATATCTCAAAACCCCTATCTTCTAGGAACGTAAAATTTGGTAACATATTGCCATAGGAGCTAGAGGTGCACTAAGAAAGGATTTTTAAATATTGGGCCTGTAAGGGTTAAAGCAACCCTTAAAACAATAAATATTGTTTATTATATATCACAAAAACCATATGGCCTAGGAACGTCGAATTCGGTACACATATTGCTCATAGACCCTAGAGGCGCACTAAGAAAGGATTTTGAAATATTTGGCCTGTAAGGGTTGTAGCAACCCCTAAAACAATAAATATTGTTTATTATACATCTCAAAACCCATATCTTCTAGGAACGTAAAATTTGGTACACATATTTGCCATAGGGGTTAGAGATGCACTAAGAAAGCATTTTTAAATATTTGGCCTGTAAGGGTTGAAACAACCTCTAAAACAATAAATATTGTTTATTATATATCTCAAAACCCCTATCTTCTAGGAACGTGAAATTTGGTACATGTTTTTGCCGTAAGGGTAAGAGGTGCACTAAGAAAGGATTTTAAAATATTTGGCCTTTAAGGTTTGAATCAACCCCTAAAACAACTTCTGTTAACTAAAACCAAAATCATAAAATTATAAGGTTTTATGAAGATATCTAAAGAATAAACATATAAAAACATGTTTAAAATACAAAAACTTTTTTTTAACGATTTTTAACAAATTTGAAGTTTGCGGCCATTTTGTGAGCTTACCGTTATAGATTCGGAAAAAAATCAAGAAAATAATTTTCTAGAACATCAAATTTGCTACCTGCCAAATAGTTTTAGTTTTACAATTCGACTTACGGTTTAGTCACAAACTGGCTTTAGAAAAAAGCTTACACTGAGAGAAACGGTGCGGCCGCCATTTTTTATTTGTTTAAGAGGTTAAAAATGAAAAATGGAAAAAAGTATATATACACTACTCGGCGTAGGAATAAGGAACATTCATGAATGGTCAAGGCATTTGGCCGTAATCGTGAGACAGACAGACGACATGCCAAACGGTCTGTGTAGAAAATAACTTTCTAAGTAGTTTGTCCTGTATTGGTATAGTAAAACACATTTAGATAGAGTGGCGAGCAAGCTGCACATGCGCAGGAAAGTCCGCCTCCCACTAACGACAGTCTCAGTCAAATAGTAAAAAAAGTACAGTCAGTGTCAAATCTGCTCTGACGTGCGTGGCTGTGTTGTATATTTGCTGTGTAAAAAGCCATCGTCTATAGACTTTACTGTACGCCGCGCTGCCTAGTCTCGGTAGGGGAAGTGTGGTGGGATAGTTACTCCGTCTCGCACTACCCTCCCTACACGCCATTCTGATTGATTGTATCTGTAATACAAAGGGGTATATCCGCCTAATCAACTGACCTTTGCCTTCCCCCACCCCACCTCGCCCTGTCTTTAGTGAGTAGACACAAGGTAGACGGAGCTCAGTTAAGTTCTTGGCCCTGACCAGTACAGACAGACGTTCTGATCTCTGATTATTGCCTTATTGTTTAGCAATCTGCCTTCTATTTGAAGAACAATTTTCACTTCACCGCCACTACTTTCAGGGTTTTTTTTTATTCAGACCTTTCAAACCACCACATTATTGGAAGCTATCTTCATTTTCAACAAGTTTGTTTGCAATATCTCTTCCGTTTCAGTTTCCGTAAATGTGCTGTTTTTTAATTTGCTGGGAATCCTGATCACTTTATTTTATACAACTTTTTCGTCTGTTTATGTTAAAAGATATATGCAAACTATTTCAACTTTTCTAATAAATGTTTGTAACTCTAAAATTATCACATCATTTGGCTTTTTTCAATCCACTTCTTACAATTCCTTTTTAGAATCAGTTTAGGTCAGCGCTCTTTAACTTCATTAAAAGGAGTGTTTTTATCGTTTCCATTTATATCTCTTCACACTTCCCATTTTGTTACATCCACACTTATTTCAATATTTCAAATTGTGCCGTAATGGCTCTAGAAACTGAAGAAATTGATGGAGTGGCAGTTCCTCACCGAGTCATAAAGATCACGGGGGACGGTGCTTGCCTTTTTTCCTCTCTATCATACTTAGTCCACGGTACAGCTTCATTGACGTTTCGAGTGCGCACAGACATTGTGCGCCATGTCTCCAACAACTGGCGCAGGCTTAAGCCATACACTTTGACCACAAATCAAGTTCCTACTAGCAGTAAAAAAAAATATGTTACTGACATGTCGAAACCTTACTTCTATGGTACTTTCTGTGAACTCATGGTGGCTGCAGTGGTGTTCCCTTACAAGAATGAGCTGTTTCGTGACGGGAAGCTGCTAAGGAGAGGAAGTTGAGGGGGTTAAAAGACTTAAGTTCTCTGGTGATGACATGGAAGGCCACTTCCTTACGAGCAACCCACCAACCTTGCTTCATCAGTAGCTTCGTCCCCAACTACTCTTCCTTCAGCTTTTCGGTCACAAGATAGTTGTTCTGAACCTGGCCCTTCTCAAATCGACTTTTCTCAACCAAGCCCATCACAAGTTGTTTTTCCCGAATCTGAACAAGTTGAACCTAACCTTTCTGAATTTAATCCCTTGAACCTAGAATCTACATTTGTTCTCAGTCAGATGAGTCTTCAACATTGAACTTCACTTATCAATCTAAAAGTAAAAACGTAGGAAACAATTCACGGATTCAGTTAGCAAAAAACAAGTAAGGGAATCGTCTGCAAAATATAGTCAAACACATCCAGAGGTAAATAGGGAAGCTGTTAAGAAATACAGAGAGAACCACCCTGATGTTCATAAAGGAGCTGTACAGAAGTATAACAAAACCCATCCTGAAATCCATAGAAAGGCTTCAAAAAAGTACTCGGAAAATAATCCTCAGGTTAATCGCGTAGCTGTAACAAAACACAATGAAAGACGTTCAAGGGAAAGGTTACAGCCATGGACAGTGAAGAAACATTCAGGTTACAAGTATGACCCAAAAACTGAATATGCAAAAGACAAAACAGTCGATATTGGACAACGGACAACTTGCAATTGAAGGACGAGAGCCCTGGCCTGTGCTGCAGTAACGGCAAAGTCCAACTTCCTCCCATTCAAGAATAATTTTGAACCCTTGCTCAGCCTCCTTACTCACGAACATCCTGAGTCTGAGCATTTTCTAAATAATATTAGAAAATACAACGGTTGTTTCCAAATGACGTCGTTTGGAGGAAAAGAGATAAAAGAGGGACATTTCATGCCAACATTTAAGGTGCAAGGACAGGTATATCACAGAATAGGGAGTTTGATGCCTGGAACACAACAGCAGCCGTCTTTCCTTCAGATATATTTTGTTGGTGATGACAACTATGAAAGAGACATTCGCTGATGTTACTTTCAAAATGTCAAGCCAGCATTGGTAGGCCAGCTCCAGAAAGTTCTTCATAAACATAACAAGTATATGAAGGACTTCAAAGCTGCTGTTGAGACTGTTCCCAAAGATCTACAAGATTTCCAGGTAGTTATCATTGCTGACAAAAAGCCTTCGACTGCTCACAGGGGACGTTACAATACTCCTACTACTAACGAAGTTGCTTTCTTGATTTTTGGCCAGGTGTTTGGGAAGCGACACATCGTTCTCCACAGCAGGGACAACAAACTTATATCAGCATGACCCAAACACCAATACGCCACTCAAGAAAACTGTGTCTGCAGCTGATTTCTACGGTTATATGTTGATGGAGCGAGAAGGCAAAGAACCTTTTTTACTTTTGTTTCGTAATCTCCTCAACCAATTTTTGGTTGATATGTACGCACAAATAGAAACAGAAAGACTAAACCTTATTCAACACAACCAAAAAAAGTTGAGAAGTGAAGACTATATTCACTTGAAGGATGTCATGAGAAAAGCTGATGGTCAGGTATCGGAGCTGGTTAAGATGGTAGTGCTGCCATCAAGCTTCACTGGAGGACCTCGCTACATGCATGAGCGTACTCAGGATGCCATGACCTATGTCTGCCATTTTGGTCGTACAGATCTGTTTATAACTTTTATGTGCAACACAAAATGGCGAGAAATATGTGAATCGCTCAAGGAAGGTCAGAAGGCTCAGCACAGACATGACTTGGTAGCGTGGGTTTTCTACTTAAAGGTGAAGCAGTTGAACCAAAGAGTCTATATTTGGGTCATGTATTTGGGTCATGTAGTTGTCACATGTTCTCCATAGAATGGCAAAAAAAGAGGTCTTCCCCATGTACACATTCTCCTATGGCTGGAAGAAAAGATGAAACCAGACATGATTAACAAAGTTATTTGTGCAGAGATACCTGACCCAGAGCTAGACCCCACCTTCCATGAGATTGTCAAGTCAACCATGATCCACGGCCCATGTGGTGCTCTCAACAGAAACTCGCCCTGTATGGTTAATACAGTCTCTCACCACGTCTCTCAGAATAGGATGGGGATACTTCTTGCTGCAAGATCCGTATCTTGCAGCAAGAAGTATCCTCATCCTATTCTGAGAGAAACACAGACTGGAGATGACGGTTATCCTAAATACAGCAGGCGTTCTCCTTCAGATGGCGGATTTGTAGTTGACATCAACAGGGTAAAGCTTGACAATCAATGGGTGGTACCTTATAACCCTGTCCTGTCTCGCACCTTCTCAGCTCATATCAACGTCAAGTATTGCAACTCTGTCAAGTCCATCAAATATATTTGCAAGTATGTCAACAAAGGGACCGATCAAGCAGCCTTCACAGTTGAAATTGAACTTGATGAGGTGACAAGTTACGAGACAGGGCGCTATATAAGTACTTCCGAAGCTGTCTGGCGAATCCTTTGCTTTCCCCATACATGATCGCTATCCCCCAGTCATGCATATAGCAGTTCATCTTGAAAACAACCAGAGAGTGTATTTTAATGAAGAAAATGTCATTGAAAGGCTAAACAACCCGCCAAAAACTACACTTTTGGGCTTTTTCAATCTCTGTAAAGCGTTTGCAAGAACTCTCCTTTACTCTGAAGTTCCGTCATATTTTGTATGGAAAAACAATAAATTTTGTAGAAGGAAGCAAGGGAAATCAGTGCCAGGTTATCCAGATGGTGAAAAAAGATCAGGTTTTGGGCAGGGTATACACTGTTCACCCTAATAACTCTGAGTGCTATTTTTTACGTCTTCTCCTACATGAAGTTAAAGGGCCTACGTCATTTGACAATCTTAAGAATGTACATGGAGCATGGAGTTGTTCACCAAACGTTTCAGTCTGCATGTAGAGCTCTTGGGTTGCTCGAGGACAACTCTCTCTGGGATAGAACATTAGAAGAAGCTTCACTCTCAGACACCCCACCCAAGATCCTCGAATTACTCGTCATCATGTTAGTATGTTAGTGTTTGGCCAAATAAGCAAACCTCTCACGATATGGGAAAAACACCGCAACAGTTTGGCGGACGATGTAAAAAGGTCGATGGAGAGAGAGTTTGGGGATGTGCTGCAGGTTATGGACATTGTGTACAACAAATGTTTGGCTTTAGTTGAAGATTTGGTGTACTACGGTCTTCCTACACCACTTCGCGAGCAGGAGTCCATAACAAACAACCTGGAACATCTCAGGGAAATTTCTTTCGATGAAGCCCAGCTCTCTGAAATGGTTGCTGTAAATGTCCCAAAGCTGAACGAAGAGCAACATAATGTTTACAAAGAAATAACAAGCAGCATTTTTCAGAATGTGGGCAACTCTTTTTCCTAGACGCCCCTGGTGGTACTGGAAAAATATTTTTGATAAATTTGTTTTAAGCCAAAATAAGAAGTGAGAAAAAGATTGCCATTGCAGTTGCATCCTCTGGCATTGCTGCAACACTGCTTGATGGTGGAAAGACGGCTCATTCTGCTTTCAAATTGCCTCTCAACCTGAACCACTCAGAAACATCTATATGCAACATATCAAGACAAAGCAATATGGGCCAGATACTCAAAGAAACAGTATTAATAGTTTGGGACGAGTGTACCATGGCCCACAAAGGAGGTATAGAGGCTCTGGACAGGACACTCCAAGATATCTGGAACTGCAAATGTCTAATGGGAGGAGAGACAGTTCTGCTGGCTGGAGACTTCAGGCAAACCTTACCCGTGATATCTCGAGGAACTCGCGCTGATGAGGTGAAAAACGTCATCCTTCATATGGGAAAAAATTAAAATCCTGTCCTTGAGAGTTAACATGAGAGTTCCCTTTAATGGCGATGCAAAAGAGTTTTCTACATTAGGTTTACAAGTAGGTGATGGTAAACTGTTAGAAGATAATGAAGGTAAATATGCAATACCTCAAAATCTTTGTCATACTGTTAGTGATATGATGTCACTGCTTGACAAGATATATCCTAATTTAAATGACAATGTGTATAAAAGTCCAACATGGTTGCAGGAGAGGGCAATTCTTACCCTAATTAACGACTCTGCAAATATAATAAACTTTTCTGCTTTTTTGTTGGAAAAATTACCTTCTGCTGTTGTGAGGTATGAATCAGTGGACTCAGTGGTTGAGACAGAAGACTGTTCACTATCCAGTGGAGTTTCTTCACACTCTGAACCCCCCTGGAATACCCCCTCATATTCTTTCTCTGAAAGATGGTGCTCCTATAATGATACTCCGCAACTTAAACCCTCCCAAACTCTGTAATGGTACCAGGCTGCAGGTGAAAACTCTGCATAAGTATGTTATTGAATCGACAATATTTACAGGCCTAGGTGAAGGAGAAGCTGTCTTTATTCCCCGTATTTCTCTTATTCCGTCGGACTATCATTTTGAATTCAAACGTCTGCAGTTCCCTGTAAAAGTTATGCTATGCCATGACTATCAACAAATCACAAAGGCAGGGTTTGAAAATGGCTGGTGTAGATCTGAGAATTGTTTGTTTCTCCCATGGCCAGTTATACGTAGCATGTTCCAGAGTACAGCCTGGTCCTCCTTCAGCACGAAAAAGAAACTAAAAATGTTGTTTACAAAGAGGTTCTTAGCAGTCAATAAAAAACAAACATCATCAACTTTGGTAGCCCGCAATTACCTGGGAGGCTGTTAACAGAAGGTCTACAACTAGCTGTTAAAATTAAATAAAAAAATTAAAAATAAATAATAAAAAAAATAATAAAAATTAAAAAAGATTTAAAAATTTTTAATTAAAAAAAAATACATTTAACTTTTGCAAAAAGTCCACTTTACTTATTGAAATTATTCTAAGAATGGAATTCTTTAGGTTTATTTAAGTAATTATCAATGTTAAACTTAACTTTTACTAATTTAAGTAGTCCATAATCCTAATGATATTAAACCGTAGCGAAGCACGGGTACTTTCACCTAGTTACTTATAGATAAGATTCACGTAGACAGTAAAGGGCTATTGCTAGACAATATTGTAGGCTATTGTAAGATTGGTGTCGCTTAATACATTTATAAAGTAACTATTTGAACAAATAAAGCCTTGATTTTGTTTACATAAGACTAATTCAGACGAATGTATAAAGGCCCATCTACACAAATGAGGTATGATAAAAAATACAGTGAATGATTTTTTATTGCAGCAACTGCTGACGCTATATTCATTTCATCAAATATGTCCAAAAGCAAGATCTGTTGAGAAAGGCAGTGTCAAGCTTGAGCATGTTCTGGCTTGTCAGTCGAATTCCAGAGCCACTAGAGTGAGGTTGTGTTTACTGTATCATGCATTTCGAACAACTCATAACATTAAGTTTTGTTTCAAGTTATAACAAAGTGCAAAAGAAGCTCATGAAATGTTAAAATCGGTGTATGGCAATAATGTGGTAAGTCTGATGATTGTTTACATCACAGCCTTAGTAAAATCATTTTGAATTATTTCCAGCTCCCTAACATTAGTTTCGCAACTCCATATTTCCCCTCCATATAAATACACCGATTTTACTAAAGAATTAAATAGGGTTTTCAATAGTGCCAAACTTATATTTGGTATTTTTTAAATTATTTTATTCATTGTTATAAACGCTGTCTTACCCTTTCCATTTGCCATCTTGATGATTGTTTACAAGTGGTATGAGTAATTTAAAAGCGGAAAAATGAGTCGTTTGAAGACGAGGAATGGTCGGGATGTACTTCGACCTCAAAAACAAATGAAAACGTGCAAAAAATGGCCAAACTTGTTTATTCAAAAAGGCAAATGACTATTTGAGAGCTTACCGAAGAACTTAACATCTCATACAGGTCCATGCAAAGCATTTTAACCGATAACAACCAAATGAGATGAGTGAGTGCAAAACTGTTCCAGACTTTTGACTGGATGAACAGAAGGAAAATCGTGTCTCAGTTTGAACAGAATTGAAGGATCATCTTCATGCAATCCGGACTTCATGGCCAAAATTGTAACTGGAGATGAAAGTTTGGGTCTATGACTACAATCCTGAGACGAAAATTCAGAGTTCTCAATGGAACTCCCCTCGCCCTAAAAAGGCACGAAGTTGACTATCAAAGTCGTGCTCATGTTTTTTTTGATAGTGAGAGCATAGTGCGATCTGAGTTCGTTCCAAGGGTAACAACTGTAAACTTCAAACTTTACAAGGGGTATTAGAACGTTTGTGAAATGATGTGCGAAGAAAGAGACCAGAAAAATAGGCCAATGGCTTTCTTCTTTACCACGACAAAGCACAGTGCTACAGGTCACTTAAGATTCGCTAGTTTTTGGCCAGAAAAAAGTGTTTTTTGTCTCTCCACATCCACTTTACTCACCAGATTTAGCACCATGCGACTTTTGGATCTTCCAAAAATAAAAAAAACTTGCTAGAAGGAAATGTTTTGACACCATTCCTGACATTTAGATTTCCAAGCAGCTGAAAGCCCTTCGGAAAGAAGCCTTCCAGAAATGCTTCCAGTTATGGATTCAACATTGGGATAAGTGTATTGCTAGCCCAGGACAGTACTTTGAAGAAAATTAATTGAAATTCTATGAAATCTTATTACTTTGTTTAGTAAAATTATAAGGAAAAACAGTAGAAAACCCTAAGTCCACACTTTCAAGTTTTACCTTTTTTCAGATACTTTATTTTGATTACAAAAAGAAATTACCAAGAATAGACTTACAAAAAAATAAATAATTAAATATAATAAAAAATGAATAGTAAATAATTAAATATGGTAATTTCATATAAAAAATATTATAAAAAAGATTAAAACCTATTTTGTTTCGAGTAGGTAGTGCTTTTGTGAACTTAACTGAGATGTATATTGAATGGAATTAGTTATGATATGGTTTGTTGAGGTCTTATAACTTTTTTTCTGAAGTACTGATTTTATTTCCATCAAGGTATGAAGCATATACTTAAATACATTTTTTTAATCATTTATAAGTAAAGAACTGTGCCAACTTTTATAATGTGAAAGACATCAGATAAGATGGAAGGTTGTCAACACATAACATTTTAACTGATGTTTTACTTGATACAAAGTTTCAGCTGATCAGTTCAGGTAAACCAGTCAGTTTTGCCATCCCCTCGGATGTTTTACCTATCAAGTAAGACGTCAGGTAAAATGTGCATAAAACTTATGCATGGTATTTCCCCCCTCTCCTCTGCTATTGCATTTATTATACAAGTGTAGGATGATATATCACACCTCTCCTCTAATATTTATTATTTAATAATTTCAAGATACATTTTATACTATAATAAAAATCTAGTGACTGATGCTGAGCTCAACATACATCTATTAATCTGAAGATGGTTTCTTGTAATGGAATACAATGTGTGAAACAATTTTGCAATCTCTAAGTAACCAATTATTCATATGAACGCAAAATTAAATTACCTTGTGAAATCGTATATTATAGGGTTTGTTTGATAAATTCTTACGACATGAATTTTATAATCATATTTTGAAACTAATAACACAATAACCTAAGAATTGCATAGAAAATTATATTGATTTAATCCCTGTGTTATATCAGTGTAATAGTATGACATTAAATTTGTAATGATATAAATATAATTAATATAATTGAGATTTATTTGTGTTTTATTCATCATAGGCCTGATTACTGTTTGATTTTCGTATCAGTACACCGTATTGTTGAGACGATTTAAATCTCTTATTAGATTATAATGCAGGTAAGTTGCAATTGATGCTTAAGTAGAATCATAAACTTAACACCAAAGTTCTTAAACCGTATTACATGAGAAATTGTTAATTTTTGTTTTTAACAGTAGAGTATTTTATTGAATGGCCTCAGGCTGTGGTAGAGTATTTTATTGAATGGCCTCAGGCTGTGAAGAGAAAGTCCAATGTAAATAGAGTTTTGTTAATTAAAAGGTCAATTCGAAATTTGGTTAAGGCTCACTACCTAACACCATTAAGACCTTTTTTCTAGAGGAAATAATTTTAACTGTGATCAATGTATCTGTCTCTTGTTTATGTAAAATGTAATTACATTTTTTTTTTGTATTGCGTAGTGAGGTGCATTCTTTTGACACCACATTTAAGGCAAAATTAGATAATCTCATATTAGACTTAGAGAACACAAGTCAGTGTTCAACTGTCTAGTTTATAGATTATCACTAAATCTCATGTTGTTTTCTATTAAAAACAAAGTGGCTTTTGGCTAAGCCTTTCTATAAGATATCAGAGTTCTTGGACTTACTACTACTGACTGTTTCAAATTTACTCTTCACTTAAGTTTGTTTTATTTATTTGAATTTTGTACTTTTTATAGGATAAGCTTGACTACTACTGCCCTTAGTACTTCATTGTACTTTCAGACAGAAATTTCTAATTCTTAATCACAACAGTTATTAATTTTCAATATGCATGCATGTAGGAAGTTGATAAAGTAAAAAGAACATGTTAATGTACCATTTTTGTTTTTAGTTATGTAATAGACTTAGATATTTCAACGACTAAAATAATATTTCTGCTACCCATTATTAAAAAAACAATAAATTACTTTTGGTAATACTATATTACACCTACCTGGAAGATCACTTGCTGGAGACGGAAGTTTAGCTGGGGAGGCTGAAGTAGCTAGCGTAGTCTTTTTCCTTCCAGTTTTTTTAGGAATAGCTTGTTTTTTAGTACGCATATATTTATCTCGACAAATATCACACACTAGATACCACGAACTTCCTCCAACTCCTCCATCTCCGCAGTTGCCTGCCCAGCCTACACAGAAGTTGCCTCGACTATTGTAACCCTTGCCTCCAGCATGACTTCCACAACCAGGATGTGCCTAAAAATGTATTCAAATTAGAATTAACAATAACAGTAAATATTACTATTAACTGCACATTTTCTTTATTAGATTTCTCATTACATTTGACATCTGATGTATAAAAACATTACCTGTCGCATATGATAAGTGATCGGATGGGGATAAACACATCCGCATAACTCACAGGCTGAACTTTGTGTTGGATCAGAGTTACGACTGGAAGCACCCATTAGACCACTGCTTCCAGCTGGTTTCCATTCTTTCTTCTTTCTGGATGTTCTCTTTACATCACTAACTAATGCCACAGCAGGTTTGCTGATAGGTGAGCGTGGAACTGGTTGAACTGGACTTGGAAGAGTTGCACTTGCAGAAAATGTCTGTAAACAATTTATAACAACTGGTTTTATGTTGGTAGTTAACATTAGCTATAACTCATACAACCATTTATTGTGATCGAAAAGTATTTAACTACCAAATAGCTCTAAACATTTTAGCACATAAAAAGTTAAATGTTTAAAAAATCTTTAGACACTTGTTCTAGTCCATATCATATAAAAATATAAAATATACAGAAACTGACATAAACATATAAAACAATGAATCTATAAAGATATATTGGTAATATTCTATTAGATATTCATAAGTGAAGTGTATAAAATAAAGATATTCAACGAAAGCTTCAAATGATCTTCGCAGTACATGTATTAATCTTTGTTTTCTTCAATTTTTGAAAGGAGGGTGATATTAAGCATGGTTGTTCAAATTTGATGTTTAAACATTTAAAGAAGACAATAAGGATGTATTGTTGAACAACCAATTGTGCTTTTCTTCTAATACAATACACACGACATGGCTATCAAGATCCATGATACCGATCTTAAATAAACAATATAACCCTACTGCAAAGTTATAGACATGAGATGTTAGTTGTCCGACGGCATTGAAACAGTGCCCACCGTGTGGGTCGAGTTGTTTTATGTGTTTGTGTAAATGTTTTATGTGTGTCTGTGTCTGTGACTTTAAATTTTAATGTATTGACAATCTCTTATTGAGGGATATACTCTGAAAATTGAGCATAAGCTCTGAAACGCGTAAGTGAAAACAAAGAAAGAATTCACGTGGCGCAGCCATACAAGGTAACTTATTGTTAATTACTTCATTAGTCCAACTGCATAAAATAAAGACTTAAGGAAAAATTTTTAAATTAGCCACTCTGGTACTAATGATGAGTGAGATTAAACAATTTATTATACCTGAACAGACTGATTAGTGGTAACTGGTACTCAACTAGGAAATGGAAAATAAAGTGTAACTAACTACTAGATTAAAATGTTTTGCTTCTACTTGGCTAATTTTTTTGTCTCTACTTAATAAATCATTTAACTACCACATATGTCTGAATGAAGTTCACAGATCAAATCTAGTTATTCTAATTGGATTTTACAATGAATATTGTACTCCTCAGTCCAGACTACAGTAATTTAATAAGCACAAGGTCATTCATCCGAAATAGTTGAATAAATTTACCTGCATGCAGCTAGCAGTTAATTCTTCCCAAAGAAAGACTAAACACTTGAGAGCAGGAGGTAGTACAGTAACTGTATGAAAACTTGAAGATGAGCTCTCAGGGACTCTATTCGTCACATCCTCTCTGATAATATTTCCACGACCTTCTTCTCTTATTATCATATTGTCTTGCTGCTGACCAGGTTTACCTTTACTGCGATGGCGATTAGCATTAGCATTGGCTGCAGACCTTGATAATGTTTCCAAAGTCGAAGGTTTGATATGAAGGTAGCTGCCTGCAGTACTCACTTCCACCGAATGCCTCTGAATAGTAGGCTTTGTTCTTAACAAAATAACAGAAATTATGAAAACTTTATTTAAGCAATAATGAGTAAAAATAGAGACAGAATCTTTATACAGAGACAGAACTTCATATTGGTTAACAAAATTTTTAAATATTAATAGTTATACTAATAAATACAGTAGAACCCCTCTTATCCGGCCTCGGATCAACCGGTCCTTGGATTAACCGGCCTATCCCATTGAACAACAGAGTTTTTTTTTCTCCAACAGATTATATTACTGTAACTGGCCGAAGTGTCAAACATTGATTGTTTAACAGACATTTCTTGGAAAATAAAGCGGGGTGACGCAACATTAGGTGTGCAATGTGTGTTAGTGTTGTAGCAGACAGAACAGAGGAGGAGGAGCGTGAATTTGATTACCCTCTTGCTTCCGCGGCAACTGTATTTTTTCTTAGAATCAATTAACAAAGAGGCATCCTTTGTTTCTTTTTCTTCGTCTTGCTTTGTCGTTACCTTTACTGAATTTTGTGGGAGCAAAATATGTAATATTTGTAACATATTGCGTAATATCTTGAGCAGCAAAAAGACGGCATTAGACATGATTAACGTACGAAATTGGAGAGACTTGGCATTAAAAATTTTTGAATGTTAAAGAACAGAAAAAAATAATTGATTTTTTTATACGATATATGTAAGTTCAGTTTTCAAAGTTTAAATGTTTAATTTGTTGGTGTTTGTTTATGTATGTGGTGCATAAAATAAAACGGGATGCAATAATGTGTTATGTGCTTGTTTATTTATGAAATTTGTAGGTTATTTTTGAACAAACATCTATTTTTTACGGGAACCTAGGATCAACCGGCTGTACAGGTAACCGGCCAGGGTCTCGGTCCCGACCAGACTGGTTAACAGGGGTTCTACTGTAGGTAATTTTGAAGTAATAACCGCTTTGTAATAGAACAAGAAAAACATTATGAGCATAACTTTGATAGGAAATGAAAAGATTAACATTATTTGACTTTTCTATATCTTCATTAAAGTCTAAACACTTGTTAAGTCATAATAGTGGCTTTTGGATACCGTCATCAAAGAACTCTGATATTCACTTAACCAGTCAGTAACCATTTCTTTTAACATGTCACCATTCTTCAATCACTTTCTTAAGGAAGAAATTCCTTCAGTTTTGGAAAATATGAAAGTCTGAGAGAGCTTATCAGGACTGTAAGGTGGATGGTCTAGTAATTCCAATCGAAAATTGTCCAGTTATGTCATTATCCTTACTGCAACAAGAAGGAGAGTGTTGTCATGTAGCAGCATGACACAACTTGAGAGTAGTCGCTCCCAGTAGTTTTTAATAGCACACCTTAGTCAGTCAAAAGGTCACCTTTTCGGTAAATGAAAGCTGTGGCCATGATTGTCCGTGTTAATGGTTCTTCTTCAAATGTTCATGGTTTTATAGGAGAATTTGAACAATGCCATTCACTGGATTGTCGTTTAGTCTCTGGACTATAGTAAGCAATGCAAGTTTCATCACCAGTCACTATGTGACTCAAGAACCCATCGCTACCATTACTATAGCACTCCATATATACCAAAAGTCTTATTTTGTCATCATTTTTGGCACCCGTCTTGCAAAAATTTCTGTGTATTGAGTTTGTCAGAAACAATTTTATAAATAATGATCTTGAAACTTGAGGGAACTTTTGATGAAGCTTGTCAATAGTGAAACACCCACTTTGAAAAATCTTCTTATCAACTCTTTGTGTCATCTATTCACTTATGACAGTAGGCCATCCAGATCGATCCCGATCATGAACATTTGTCATTCCTTCATTGATCAATTAGCACCACTTATATACATTTTCATCATTCACTACACCTTCCCCATAAACTTTAACAATTTGACAATAAATTTCAGCAGGATGGACGTTTTTTTGGCGGGGTTATCAATATTAATATGGCGGCAAATGATGCAGCATAACAAAAAAAAAAAAACCATTATAGACAGAGATTAAACGTACTGGCAAAGTAGTAGAGGACTGGTCGAGTTTGGCTGACACTCTGCATGAACACGATGAGCAATCGTTTCTCATATTACAGTACATTTAAATTATCAAATGGAATTGTAATTAAATTTATTCCGCTTTGATAATAAAGGCAGATTAATATTGTCCAAAATAAGCAAAGTTTAAACAATAAAAATAATACAAATCTTTAATATACTACAAATGTTATACATGTGTTATATACTAGAAATGTAAATCTACAAACACTACAGACTTTTGTATAGAATTGTGATATTTTGCCTTCATAATAAATTTAGGGATTTGCAATTCTCTGATTATGTCTATGTCATTGAATTATTTTAGTTAGAAGTGGGAGAAATATTATTTGAAGTAATTATTTATGTTTCTCCATTTTATCTAGAAAATTTATCAGAATTAGCTAGTAATTTTAATTAAGCATAAACAATTTAATTAAGACACAAAAGTTATTTTTCGCACTCACACTTAATGTAATTTTAAATCATTGCACACTTTTAACCAATATCATATAATTATTTTGTTTTTAACTAAGGAAATAGACTCAGCTAAATATTTGCACAACAAATAATTTTTATTGGGTTTTGTGTCTTTATTTATGTTTTGAGTATTTTTAATATACAAACCATACCTGTCACTATGTCTAGTAACTACAAGAGCTCCTTGCTTCGGAAGACTTGGGTGGAACTTGAGGAATGAAGCACAAGCCATGGCGTCGTGGACTATTCCTTCATGCCAGAGAAATGCTGCAAAAATAGCACGTAAACTTTCTGCTACTGATGGACTCATGGCCTGCTTGACTGGCTCCCTGCAGAAATAAAACAGACTAAGCATCAATCAACTGAAAGAGCTTTCATTTTTATACAGCCATATAGATTAATGTTGAATTTAATACAATTTCATTTTTTAATAATAATCTTTTAACATCTTTTTTTATTACTTTATTCATACTTATCACAATTTTTTGACATACAAATTTTATTTCCTCTAATTTTCTCTTGGTAATTCCATGCTCTCCTCACTTTAGTGGTAAACCTTTGCACTGTGCCTGTTTATATAAGGAACACAATTAATATAAATATAATGGTAGTGTTTTGCTTTTTGAAATAAATCAATCTTGATCATTTTTTAACAATATAACTTCCTGAAGGTTTGGATTTAATAAAAATAAAAAACTCCAACAGGTTTAAAATTACGAAAGGGTTGCGGAACTTTTGCATCACTCTGTATAAATGTATATTTTTTTAGTTTTGTATTTTACATGGGAATTTATTTAGTAAAAAAAATAACATAAATTATTCTCATTTAATTGTCCATATATGCAAAATATTATCATAAATTTGGTTTATTTATTTATAAATATATAAAATGAGTCTAAAAATACAATCTACAAGTGAAAATAAAGTATTTATATATATATGTAAATGAGTAATGTTTTATGCAAACAATATAACACAACAGGAAGATAATCTAAAGAGGTGAAATCATATACAAAAAAGTGTAGGATTAAAATTGAAAGTTTGAAAACTGTTACTTTAAAAATTTGTAGAAATTAAATATAAAATCATGCCACAAAAAAATATTTTTGAAAGAAAGTCTAAGGAAAAAAGGGACACTAGCAGAATATTAACATTATATTAAATTTAAGATTCATTTTCTTTTGGTATCCAAGTCAACGTACAATTAAAGTTTACTTACTTTTTTATTTTTCCGTCACTTGACGGAAAAAGAAAGAAGTCACATGACGGAAAAATACAAAAGTAAGTAAACTTTAATTATATTAGAGGAAATTAATAACAATCAAGAGAAATGCTATTAAAATTTTTGCAAGTAAGACAAAATATACTGTTATTATTATGACCTGAAAATAAAAAGACAATAGAAGAACTGTAAAAAAACAGACTGATTTAGTCAAATAAGACAAACTAAATGGGTTTAGAAAATTGTTGAATTAAAATTTATAAAGGGAATGGGTGGATAAAGCAATTGAAGGTCTAAAATATTAGAAACAAATTAAGACAAATAGATATTGAGTACAATAAATGGTTTATGGTATTTACAAAACCAATTTAAGGGTATGCTAAACATAAATAAATAAGATAACTATGAAACATATAGATAAATACCTAGTCTCTCTATGGGTTGTCCGGTGTGATGTGGTTCCTTGTTGTATTGGAGATGGAGACATTGCTCGTTTCACGCTACGACTAGATCGTTCTTTCCTTCCAAGTTTAGGAGATACACGAGTTTCTTCTTTGGTTCCTCCACTTCCAATATTAAAGTGTCCTTTAACAGCAGCCTCAGGAGATGTTTGAGTACCCGCTTGTGCCATGGACTTGGAGCTTGAGTCCATTTCCTTTGTAAAATCATACAAAAGATCATCTTAATACAATATTAAACCATTTTTTACATAAAATCTCATATACATTTTATTAATCTAATTTTGATAAATAAATTAGGTATTTGATGTTATAATAATTATATTTTTGTTTTTACCTCTATTTAAATAACAAATTTATCATACAGAAAATAAAATCAAGTAAATAAGGATGTATTTATTAACAATTGTTAGTCGCCATTACGAATATTGATAAACTAATTATTAGATATAGGATGTTTATATGGATGTAAATATTTGTGTAATATTACGAAGGGAGACCTGAAAATAAACGGCTGAATAGCCGAAACGCTGTTTCAACGATGAAAAACGGAATATTGAAGACGGTAAGTCCTATATCTAATAATGTATTTTAATTCAGTATCATTGTTAAATACCTGATTTTTCCTTGGGATTTCAGGTGTATTATTAGGGCTGTGAAAAGAGCTGCTGTTTGGGCTTGGAGTCAAATCTCTGGTCAGACTGCTAACTAATGCACTTGTATCACTTTGTGTGGATCCTCTTCGTTGAGAAGTGGTACTTTCTACCATGGCACCTGAAACTGCACAAAAAAAACCTTATTTGCATAGAAAGTTTATATTTTAAAAATAATTTAAGTATTAATGAAAACAAAGAATGAACTTGAATATTTAAGCTGAGAATTACCTAAAGGTGAGATGCCTACACTGCGAGGCGAGCCACAAGGTTGAGGGCTGCTTCCTGCACTATCATCGAAAAATCTTCCTACAGGTCTCCCTCCTATTTTAAAAATTTAATTCATAATTATTGGTGTAAATTCTGTTATTGTGTATGGTTTTAGATTTTAGTATCCATAAATTTACATCTTCAAAAATATTTTATCTACTCAATATTTTTCTCTATCCCCTGTTTCTTAAACTTCTTAGACATATATGTCTATACAATGTTACTGTAGTATTCTATTAAAACCTGGGTTTTGTAGCAGGAAACTTTATGCATTTTTTAAAACATTAATTTTTTTGTGCACAGTCATGAGAATTATGATCGGCACATACTAAATACCACAAAACATCTGGGGTTACAATAAATTTTGTTTTCTGGTAAGTTATTAAAAATATCGTCGTAATGATTAAATTCGTTTCTTACGTAGCCTAAAAGAATCATTATAATAATCATAATGCATAATGATGTTTTATAATTAAAATAAAACATTATTTTAAATTAGGTATTCACAAAAAAGTTGATAAAGAATTATCAAACAAATTTTGAATAGTTGTAAAATTTGTTATGAAAGTTAAGCCCACATCAGACATTTCTATTGCCGTACTTATAGATGCAGAATATTGTTATTATTGTCATTACTAATATTAATTTATGTCATACTGCTAAATCGATCCTGTGGACCTCTCTGTGGATCCTGAGGTTACTCTTTATGATAATATCTGTATTGATAAAGTCTCTCACTTTCCAACTACATTGTTAAAATAATATATTTATTATTTTCTATTGCCCTACAGTTTAATGATAAATAGTTAGCATCTGATGGAAGACGCTAAGAAAATATCAGTCACTATTTAGTCATACACTTAAACATAATACAAAAACTGTCAGGAGTAATCTGTTTAATGTATTCAGGGATGTGTCAGATTGGATCTGAAGTATTGTGCGATCAATGCAGGTCCAGCGTTATCAAAATGCACTCCTATTGTTTTAGTTGACTTACAACTGGATTCAATAATAAAACTTAACTAAATCACCCTATAAATTAAATTAAAGCTCGATTTATTTAACTATACACAGACACATACTTTGCTCTAATACAAACATTATAAAAAAAAGGCAGAGGAATTTTTTTGCTGAAAACTAGAATAGTTATTTGTAGGTTAATCAGTTCTTATTTTTTTATTATAAATTTAATTAATTTTATAATTACTATAAAAACTTGCACAATACTTTAACATGTTCAAAACCAAGCATCACATATATGCGACACTCAATTCATGCTCATATCCTATCATAAGAAAGAGTATAAAGCAGTATAAATAGACTATGACAAACTGTCTAATTCGTCACAGATAACGAGTATGACTTTATTTAAATGAGTTAAAATACTTTGTAATAACCTAATGTATGTTCAATCATAGCTACATTTTTTGTACTGTTATGAGCATACTTAGAGGCATCACATATATGCGACACTCTGTTTATATCACCAAACTTTTGCTCATTTATGGAAAACTATATTTTTTCAAGAAAATATGTAATTAAAAAAAATTTGCCAAATTTTTAAATATAAAAAACTTAATATAAACTTCAATAAATCTATGCAGTATTGCAACTACAGTTGAACTTGGTTTTAACGGCCTCGGCTAATGCGTCCACTCA
>JAGFPH010000044.1:788244-807263 GCA_018207615.1 Philaenus spumarius
TCAAAGACCAAGCGCCACACATGAGTGCCAGATATATCTACACACTGGTATCAGAAAATCAGGCCTATTAAATAGACTAGTATTTTTAAATAATTTATTAAATTAAAAAACATAAGGACTCTGCCACAAATATGCGATGTCAGTCTATTTCAATTAAATCAGGGGCCTCCAATGTCTGGGAATAGAAACAGGCCATCGCATATGAACTGCTACTCTACACTTACAAAAAGCTTTTATAATGGTGGTAACATAATTACAACTAATGTCTACAATGAAAGATGATTTTAATTAATGAACCAATTAATTAACAAACAAAAGAAATTATGAAGAGCAGGTTTTGTACAAAACACAAACCAGTCTGAAAGAGCAACAGAAATAAATAGGCCTACATTAGGTAGTGTTAGTACAAAATACCTTGTGTCCGCTGTTTGCCGGGATAAGCTAAAGACAACAATGGAGCAGTCAGTTTAAATACATTTAAAATAACTAATACATATATAATGATAATGTTTATAGTACTAAGACATTGTATATGACAAATAAAAAGTATGATAAAACTAAAAACTTATAAAAAATTTAACATAATAGCAATATTATATATAAAAAATAGTATATGATTATTTTGAACTGGCAAAAAGTTTATCAATATTCACAGTCAGTATAATTTATACAAAATATTTAGGGCCTGTAATTGTATGATTTGATCATTGCAACATTGAAAATTATACAAACATTACAACAAGAGACATTTCACATACAACCACAACTCTTTCATTAAAACATCTTGTAGGGCTCTGAGTGAAAAATTAACCCAATTTATTTAGTAGTATGCAAATTTACACTTAACTTTCAGGTTTAATTTTCCAAAATAGTAGACTAGCCAATATTAGTTTTTATCAAAATTATACTATAATTTGAATTCTATAATGTCCTTTTTTATTGCAATACAATGTGATCTATAGTCACATGACTAACATCTTAACTTTGTTAAGTTTTACCAGTTAGAAAGTGAACAATCACTATTAAGAGAAAAAGATTACATGTATTAAAACAATAATTTGTTTTGAATTTTTGAATTTAATTATCATTTCCAATAACAATTGTAAATCTCTGATCATTGATTTATTTTATGACACAATTAAAACTATTACTGTACATATAAATTAATTTTGTATTAAAACTATAGAACTTACACGCTTGTTTTAGTAATTAAATAAATTAAATTATAGAAAAATAAGTTTGTGAAGTATATTATATCATTGAATATTATGTAAACGTCACTATTGTTTTGCATACATTTATGACTACTTTTAGCAAATGCATATTTATTATGCTCCTCATTAATGCTCATATCCTCCGGATTAATATCTGATTTTCAAACCAAGCTACTGCTTTGTTGACTTTTCTGTTTGGAATTGCACTAGCTTTTCTCAGTCATTATAATTCTTTCAGAACTAAAAATCCTCCCTTCAATTTTCAACATAATATATAAAGAAAATGAGAAAACAAACAAATTACAACTAAAATTAACATTGCAAAAGTAAATGGAGAATGATTGTTAGAATGGCAAACCCAATACTAAAGTAACTATTCAAATTAAAATATAATTATTATTTTTGAATGATTCTGTTACGTAAAAAAATCATGATGTTTAACCCTTTGAACCCCAGGTGACGATATCGCCGAGGAGTTATGCGAAAAACCCGTGGGCGACGATATTTCGTCGCCATAGTATGTCCAAGAAACCCTAGGTGCCGATATATTGTCACCATAGATTTATTGTTCTTAAACATGTAGGCCTATAAATAAATATTTTACAACTTGCAGCAATTGTTTTATGCAGTATGTATTATTTCCTTTGAACTATTAAAAATTTTAATATTTTCATGTTTGCTAAACAGACTACAACAAACTAGAAACATTGCTTACTGCATGGAAGTGTTTGACAACACTGTGCACGCTCAGCTGTGTCAATGCTGTAGCTTACTTGTGTTTATTTTTGTAAAGTTGTCTTACAATGTTATTTTTCTTCATGTTTCTACTATTGTGAGTTTTGGTTTTTGTGGTAAAAAAGATTTAGAACTGCTTGCATTAGGTATAAGGACCATGTTACACGAGCGCTGATAGCGCCAAATTGGTGTCAAAGATTTTGTCATTTTGAAGTACCGTACACAATAATCATTTTGAAATAAACAATAACCACTAGAAGCAGGACAAATTAGATATTTCTGACCTCTCTGGTCGCTGCGCTGCTAGTATTTATAGCGCTAGGTATAACCAGGTTCGGCGTTGATAGCGCCACGTCGTTAACACGTCAGACCACGCTGGATATTTCCATTTACCCAATAAAGCGATGTTGAAAATGTGGCGCTATCAGCACTCATATAACATGTCCCTAAGGAAGGATGTCACCCAGATTGCTTATTGAATAAAGTCTGTAATAAGGCCTAAGCCTAGTCATTTTTAAAAAGTTAACTTTTAGTATAAAATATAAGTGTAAATACAAATATTTCTGGGTTGTTATCAAAAGACAAATATATTTAAATGAATACCACAATATAAATTTGGTGAGTACTTAATTTTGTCTTATTTATTTATTTGGTATGCTAAATCTTGTTTTACCTGTTTTTTACATGTAGCATCAAATTCTAATTTTTTTTTTAAGTTTTATATTTTTTTTAAGACAATTTTTTTTATATATACAGAAAATTATATTTAGAATGAAATTATGTATCTTCCCATGTACAAATTTTTATTTATTTCTTTTGTAAAGTCTCCCAAATTTAGTTTTATTTTTTATTATTATTATTATTTATTTCTTTTAGGAGGTGCAGGTTAAAAAACGTTAAATAATTATAAATACTTTTTTATTGTGTAATACACTTTCTTCCTAACATTTTGAGACCTCACTCATAACAATAGCACATATATTAACAAAGTTATGCATTTTTTATCAAAACTCTGCAAATAGCCTCTTAAGGCTTTGGTATTTTTTGACATTTTTGTGGTAGTGATGTGTACGTACAGATTTTGTAATTTAAATGTTTTGGTTCGGGGTTAAAAGGGTTAATTGTAACAAAAATCATAAAGATGCCAACAAAATCTATTATAAAAAAAACAAACTTATAAGTAAGTTATAAACAACCTTTATTATTATTGGTTACTAAAGGTTGTACAAGTCTTCAGTAAAATATACAAATTTGGCTAACCAGGTATAGGAACAGGGCTAGAACTACGGCTGTCAGTTGGTCTAGATACATGCGGAGAAGAACTTCGAGACAGACGCCTAGGTGTATCGGGAGGAGTTACACCATTTCCATTAGCTCTACTTTCACCAATAGCTTTCACTAAATCTTTGACTGAGACTCCCATAAGTTCGGGTGGCAAATCCCTGAAAATTTACGAAAACAAATGTTAAATTTTCATGTTGATGATTTATTACAACTGGTATAACATAATAACATATAAATTTCTTTTATTCTATTATGAAATTTGGAAATCAAAATGGTAATGGTCTAGTCCGATTTATTTTTAATTTTTCTTCTAAATTTAATTGGAGATTAGCAAAATTAATATAGACATTTGTTCTAAAATATTAGGGGTTGGAGTTTGAGGATTGTCAACCTGGTCTTGGTTTTCCATATTATTAGAGTCTACTTGGGTTTCAACTTCTAATTTTGCAGTTTCAGTCGTGTCTGTAGATGTAGATTGTCTGAAAGTGGGTAACTGGCTGTCCTTAGCCTTTTCAGTTTGTCTTATTGTAGGTCTAAGGTTGTAATTTGAAGTATCTTTATCTTCAGGGTTCATTTTTGAGTTAGGTATTTATTATTATCACTATCATATAATTAGTACTACTTAAAAGTTTAAATTGTTGGAAGTGGTGTGGGCATAATGCACATACATATGGATATAGGCTATGAATATGTCTTAGTACAATACATAACAAACCTATAAACTCAATTATAATGTAGCCTACCACCTTAGTCGATAGTATGACCTAACTGCAAATATACAAATCCCAGTTTGTGGATAACTTAATGCAAAAACAATTTATCACAATAATAATACAAACACAGCCTTGTATTTAAATTGGTACCACTTTATTATATATGAAATCACTTCCTAAATGTGTTAACCTAACTTACCTAAGGCTCCATATAGGAACAGACGTAAATGTACCAACTGAACAAAAATTTAAACATCAGCTGCTCGGTTCAAAACATATTTGAAAGTAAAAACTAAATATATTTAGAGATAAATTATACCTTGGACAAGAAAAAGTGTAAAATCACATCTTTTATTAAATAATAGACACAAAACTAGGTAAACTTGTAGCGTAAGTGTTAGGAACCAATTTAGAATAATTGACCGTAATTTTAAGAAAACCAATGCATTCCTACCCTATACCAAGCAATGAGTTAAAATGTATGTGTCACGGATTTTGAAATAAAACCTTTAACTAACCCAATTCAAATAATCAACGATTAAGTATCGTACGGCGATAATTATCAGTACATTTATTCTTTGAGAAAAAAATTAATTAAATGAAAATATGAAGAAAAGAACGAACTATTTTAACCATCCGCCATATCAAAGCAAAACCGACTTAACCAAACCAGATTCAAGCAAAAGTATCAATGCGCCAGAAGACCGTGTCCTTTTGAAAAGGCGTCAAGTGAGTTAGCGTCTATCTTCGAGAGTGAACAGTTGTGTTTCAAAGTGTCATAATTTATTTAAGTTTTATATTGAAATAAACAGTGCAGAACTAACGAATATATTCCAGAGAGTGGTATACTCTGTGTTAACTTACATTAGAACAATTTTAATCCTTCAAACCAATAAAGAATTATATAAAACAAACGATTTTAAGAGAACATTTTTTTACCGACGACGTAACGTAATTTCACATCAAACTAGTAAACTAAGAATGTGTAATTCTTTAAAAAAAGTTGTGCTTAGCCAGCCGAGTGCCTGTCCCGAGATAATACAAAGTAAATTCAATTCAACAAATATTATAAAAGACTATAAATGTGCTCTACAAAATATGAACCAAGCCGAGGTTAAAAGAACTTGAAATTTTATATAATCAGATATAATCAATTAATGTATAATGTGTTTCATGATCCTACCTATTTAAATAAATATTATTCTTGTACAAAATGTTAAATCTGTGTGTCTGAGTAAATTATTTATTGACCATACTATACCTACTAGACCATTACCATTTTGTTTTCCAAAGTTCATAATAGAATAAAAGAAATTTATATGTTTTTATGTTATACCAGTTTTAAGATAATATTATTGCTTAAAATTCTTAAGCAAATTTCCTTTGCAGCATATGGAAATTACAAAAAAGTGAGAGGTAACAACCATTTGATGAATTGTTTTAATTGCAGATAGGCACTCATATTTCATATCTACGATGAAAGTAACATTTAATATAAATAAAATTCAGCATACATTTGTTTTTTGTTTTTTTTTTATATAGATCTGAAGTCAGAGCAAAATTCTAGAATTTTTATTTCTTAAGGAAAGATATATACAGTAAATGTGGATGTTTGAAGTCGTCACTGACAAATTTAAAAGTGGTATTTTGTTTTTCCTGCTTTATTTCCCATTAATTGTTTTAAAGAAGTTTATGTGCAACTTGCTAAAATTTGCTTTTGGTATCTAAACGTTCATAACTATATTGACTTATAGAGCTATGGAAAATAGAAAATGTCTACAACAATTTATAGTGGCAATTGATACTATTTTACAAAGTATAGTTTTTAAGTTTTGAGCTTATACAAATTCTAGTTTATTTATTAGATTTAGATTTGTAGAAGTGCAGTTATAAGTTTATTAACACTGTTTCAATTCACTTACTTAGGGGAAGCTGATCTGCGCTCACTAGATTTACTGTCTTCAGCTTTTAGCCATTTCTGTGAAGTTGCTAATTTGGAATGATCTTTTGCTGTAGGTTTAATTTCTTCCTTTGCATTTCCTGAAATTTGAAGTAGGGATTATAAAAAAGAAAAGTTAGTAAACAATTTGCAGAAATATATTATTTAAGTATAGAATTGTAATTTTTAACATTATTATCTCAAATAATTATATAACTTCTAGTTGCTTTCTTTTCTGCAAAACTTCCTGCAGCAGTAAAATAGAAAACATCAATTATTGGCTTCATTTGTAAGGATCTGTGCTCTTTTATTTTAAAAATCATAAACTTTTTGTCTTGATTATTTTACTAACAAAGAATATACTAATATTCTGTTTTAAAACAGAATGAGGAAATGAAGTAATATTTTTATCTTCATTTCCTTTTTAAAATAACAAAAATTAAAACGCTCTGCAGAATACCAGTTTAAGTATCAGAGTTTAACATTTAAAACAATGCAATAAAAAAAATACATTTAACAAATAAATAGAGAAAAATGTGTAAAAAAGCGCATACAAAAAAGTAGAAATCTGACACCACACAATCCTCATATTTTCTGGATTTCATAGGATATACAATATGAGGATCAACACATAATCAGAAACTGTATTTTGTTCAAGATTACCGTTATTTCACCATACTATAAACATGGTAAAACATTTAGCTTACAATGACTGAGCAAAGGCAGCTGATACTGAGAAAATGAACAATATTTACTCATTATTCGTTAGAAAATGAAACTGTTTATAAGACAATTTTCACCAACCTTGAGTTGTAGGAGAACCAAAAACAAAAGGATTAGTGCTTGTAGCTTGCCCAGAAGACGGAGTATTGGAAAATATAGAGAAATGTGGTACAGGCTCAGGACCAGAAAAGTCAAATCCCTTTTTGGGGGAATTGAAACTAGGGCCTGATGAAGGAAATATTTCTCCTGATGTTTCTTTGTGACTGACAAAACTTGGTCCAGGTTCAGCAATGAATTCTACAAACAATCCAAATAGATAAATTAGATCATGTGTTTAGATTTTAATTACAAAGCGTTTAAAAGGTTTCAATAGATTCGCTCTAAACCAACCATGAGATAGAATACTTAAAATGTAAAAAAAAGAGAGAAAGTACTACTAATATTATTATCAAAGTAAAAGAATTATGGAATAAATAATTTTAAACGAAAAACTAAAATAAGATGAGAAATAAAGGATGTAGCTCTATTACCTCTGTCAATCTGACTATCTCCAAGTAAATATACACAATTGGCTCTGTCAGTAGCCAATGACCAGGCCTCTCCTTCCCAGTTGAAGCAGTATTTGTTCATTGTATCTTTATCAAGCTGTACCCAAGTGCCTTCTGCATTAGTTATCTGCATACAGAATAGGAATTGTGTAATTTTTATTCAATATACATAACGCAAAACCTGCAATTACATCTCTGCTATAAAGAAACAAATAATACTGTATATTGTTACAACTGTAATTTTTTATTGCAATATGATTGTGGCTTATTTGTAAGAACTCATAAATGCTAATGTGTATTTTAAGAGTAGGATATTTTTCTTGTCTTTCACAAAGATGCAGCTAGTATTTATACATAAAAAATCTATTTCATTGATTATTTGAGTCAAATATTGAAGCATATTTTCTAAGAAAATAAAATGTCAACACTCTCTAGTTGTTTATAGCAAATCATAATGATAAAATTGACAAAAATCTGTTTACAATGATTGTAATGGAAATTTGATTGATATAGGAAACGGGACCTAATTTGATCTCAAGCTAAATAATTTGATTTGACCCTCGCGGACATCAATTGAGCAAATTTCCAAAATTAAGAATATATATTTTAGGGTTTCAATCAGGGATTGGTTGTTACCACATTTTTGTATTCTTGATACCGATACTTCAAAAAATTTATTCCCGGTACTGATATCTATCAACAAAAAAAGGGCCAGTAATTTAACAAATTATTGTAATAAATACAACCTCAGAAGTATCTATACCATTTCAATTTTATGCTAAGCCCTTCTATCATTGATACATATCACTAAGATACTTATTAAACATATCACATATCATTTTAATGATGGATAAGGATGACCTATAAAATTCCAGAGAATTGGTTAAACCATCTTGACATTTAAACTGGAACCAGGAGAACCTCATAGATTTTCTATTGTAACCAATACAATCTTACAGGGAGTCTATTACGAACATTTGTATTTACACCTATGCAAAGCTGTATTGTTTTTTTAGAATAAAGATGTACGTATGATACAGGCCTTTCTTGTTCGCCTTCATCTATGTCCATGGCTGAAAACGAAGTACTGGGTTCATTTAGGCCTATATGACGTGTAGCCCTAGGTTCCAGAAAGGAATATAATATATCCCACTAGGCTTAGTAGGCCTTCTAAAGCCGGCACGTAAATTTTCCTCTGGTTCTGGGATTTAGGATTTTGTTTGGGTTTATTTCCTTGTAACCTACTTTTATTATGAGTTTTAATATGTTTTATTAAGTTTGATTTAGTTTTGCTTGCTCCTCCTCTTGACACTAACTTGGAGCCAATATTGCATCTAGCACATTGGATATTTTCACTATCGATTTTAAAATGTTTAAAAACTTCTGAAGCCATTGTTAACCTAACACTAAAGTGAACTAAGAAAGAATATATTATTCGCTTAACCAAACTATCAAATTCAAAACCCAAAACAAAAGCATAACTAAAACAGTGTTTGCTCATTACATAAACTCACTTTTCAACCCATTACAATGTATCATTTATAACATACAATACACAATGATATAAACTAAGTATCTCTTCGTATCGTTATTGAGTTTCGGCTATCAATTCTTGATACCACCGATACCACCCTAGTTATTTGGGAAACTGGTCACCCACAAAGGCGCTGAACAGCTGCCTACATGTACGAATTATGTTAGTTAATTTTTCTTCAAAATATGTTAGTCAAAATTACTATAAAACACTCTTAATATGAAAAATATTGTAAATATTTTCAAAGGAAATTGTCTAAATTTTATTTGAAATTATTTGTAAATAAATTTCAGTAATTTCCCACAAACTTGAAGCTGTACCTATATTTGAAGGAAGTGAATGCACAGTTTCATAAAGTTTTACTTACCAGTTCAAATTATATATTTATGTTGATTAGTCATATTAGGTTTTCCATATATTTTATAATGAAATGTAATGTAATGTTTTTTTATCAAGAATGATAATGTTTAGAAAGCCTAGTTTATCATTTACCTCGGTTTTGGCGATGTACTATACTATTGATTACATTGTTCACACATTTTTTTTAGATTTTCTCTGATTTAAAGTGATTGAAAGTAGTACCAAAAATGTATGCTTCAAATACTTGATTGATAACACCAAGTGGTGGAAAAATTAGGGTTAAAGGAGAAAACAATTTGTAACTGCCTTAGTATGCATAATATCAAATATGTTTAACCCTTTGCACGTGTATGACGGGATATCTCGCTATAGTTAACTTTTTGTAGCACGCGTGTGTGATGGCAATCGCCGTCCGTACACCATAAATCTTTATAGAAGTTTGTAATATTTCCGATAGGTAGCATCAGAATGTTGTCTTGGTGTAGTCAGACAATTTCAAGAACCTCACAGTGATTAAAGACTGAACATTGTTTGGAAATCTACCGTTATTGCAATCGAGCATGTTTCATTGATCTGTGTCTAGCGCTTACGACGGCGAATCCCGCAATCTCAGTCAGCTGTAAGTTACAGGCAATGTTGAGGGAATTCCATTTAGTTCTTTGTTTACATTTTGGTTTAGTTTATGTTGTAAGTTTATAAATATGAATATAATACCTATTACCTAAGTAATTATCACATGTAGTATCTTATCCATGTTTGATGTATGCACTTGAAGCACAATGTGCTTTAATTATCTTTTTTTATTAAAAAAATATAAAAATAATTTAAAAAGCTTAGTTTATTTTTTTCAATATTAAAATGCCCATAAGAATTCAAATCTAAAAAGAACTTTAGAGAAATACAAAGTGATTTTTAGCCTAATTGAACCTTTAGGAAGAAAATGGAAATTTTTCTAGCATGCACAGGGTTAAAAGTTTTTGAAACTTTCAAATATCTAAACTTGAATCTGAAAAATTGTTTGATACAATCCACCCTAACTGTAAGATGTTACAAAAATGAGATCCAGAACAAAAATCATACAATCTCGAGCCTGCTGATTAAATCTTAAAAATATTATCAAAATCTTTTGATTGGAACTTGTAATAACTACAATCCTGAACAAAAGGTCCAAATACATTTGTATAATCTTTAGATTATGGAAGTAAATGTGAACTTGAATGCCTGTAAGCCAAGCAGAAAGGGATTTTTATACTGGATAACTAAACAGAGAAAAACTAATGAAATAATCATAGACAAAATATTTACAAGTGTTTACTTACTTGTTCTGTTGCTGTAATGTAATTTCCCAATACAAGCATTCCTATAGGAGGTGCCTTTAGATTAGGGTTACTCCGAACATTGTGTCCTGATGCTCCACAGCTCACAACCTTGTATGATGTTGGTTTATAAGGAGTCCTATAAATGAATCATCTTTTCCATTAAAAAGAATCTGATATCCCATAAAACATTTATGATATCATTAGGTTGTTAGTGTTTTATGTTTGTGAAAATAGCATAACATTATAGTAGGCTACAACTTCATTAATCCAGAGTTCCCTTGATCACAACAGCTCAATAATACATATGTAAGGGTTACATAATAAATAATTGTGCTAGTAAAAGGCAGGCTATTTGAACAGGCAAGGAAGGAAAAGGTCAACTTAATCGCTTTATTATTTGTAAAAGTAGACATTTTTGAGGGGAAAAATAATTCTAAAATTGCTATCTTAGTTATACAAATTGTAAACCCATGAGGGAACTAACAAAAAATATTAATAAACATAATATATGCTCTCTGTTCTATGAAGTTTTCTTTTGATTTAATTGACCGAGCGAAGCGAGGTCTCCCTTTTAGCTCGACCGTTCGGCATTTCGTCTGTGTGTCTGTCTGTCCGTCTCACGATTACGGCCAAACGATTTGACCGATTTTTTGCATGAATGTTCCTTATTCCTAGGCCGAGCGATGTATATATACGGTTTTTTCCATTTTTCATTTTTAACCCCTTAAATAAAACAAAAATGGTGGCCGGACCGTTTCTCTCAGTGTAAACTTTTTTCCAAAGCCAGTTTGTGGCTTAACCGTAAGTTGAATTTAAAAACTAATAGTATTTTGCAGGTAGCAAATTTGATTTTCAACAAAATTGTATTCTTGATTTTTTTCCGTATCTCTAACAGTAAGCTCACAAAATGGCCGTAAACTTCAAATTTGTTAAAAATCGTCCAAGTTATTGTATTTTAACCATGTTTATATACGTTTATTTTAAACCAATTCAAAAGTGTTCCATAGCTTTTTTGTAGATAAAGGTTCAAAGAATTCATATATGACAATAGAAAAATGATTGAAGTAAAATTAACAAAGTTATTAGCTCAAGAAACAAGCATGTTCAGTAACGAAAGGAAAAAGTTCAACTTTAGGCCTACATAAAAAGAAAAAGTAGTAAACATTTTTTGTAATTTTTTTCATAAATGTGAAAAAGTTTCGTAATTTAGTTCTAAATAGAACTGTATAAAAATATTTTTCAATTTGAAATTTATTATTTTGAAAACACCAGTTTTTATTTTCCTACTACAAGACTGCTAACAACATTAGGCCTATTTTGAATAATAATTTAGGAATATATCCTTTGCCCAAAAATGATATATTATTTTATAAGAAAGTGTAGAGAACAAATCAAAGAATTGAACTTTATACTTATAAATTATTATTTCATAAAAGTATTTGACTTAGCTTTACTTGAATTACAAAATGAGATGAAACAAATGAAACCTCGCGGCGATAAAGGACACAAAAAATTACCGTTGGACAGGGTGGGAATGAGATCACTATCTTTAACATCGTTTGTTTTCATTATTTCTAATATTGGAATATGATATGGAACTGTAAATACATTGTTAAGTTTTAGTTATTTAAGTATGTAAATATTTAATTCTATGTTTTCCCTCAATAACGTGATATTTTTAGCTGCTTTTACGCATTATTAACCTAAATAAAACACAATGCCCCCTAAAAGAAAATCTTTACTGTAGCAGTTAAAGCTCAAGAAAATAAACAAAACAAGAACTAGAAACCCCAGAATCGTGGGAATTGCAAAATAATGTTTCACTGGCTAAACCTTCTGCTTACTTCCTTACTGGCACACTATTTTTAAGCTCAAAGCCTCATTTGTTATTTCAACAAGCGAGGTCTACTGTTCACAGAACTACTAGTATCTTTATTTTGAAAAATAAAAAATGACAGTAGCATAACATATAGAAAACCTTACTTTAACAACTTGACACAAGTATCTGACAGAATATTATAAATGAACTACTTACCAATATTCAGGACATTATGTTAACTCCTATAACTCTATCATAAATATTAATTTCTCACTGATACAATGAACATAAACTATTTTGAATAAACATTAAACATGTTTTGAAACTATAAAGGGATATTTCAAAATTTACTGTACCTTATATAAATATAAAATATTTAAATTATTTTGTACAGTCACTGATGTAGGCAGAGATTAGCCCCACCCACTCTGGATTAATCTAATTCTATACTGTATTATGAAATTATTATTACCCCTTTTCTGCTGGCTGATGAGTTGGAGTCTTTCTAAGTATTGTTTCTTTGATGACGTGATCCAAAATGGATTTAGGTTCTTGCAATGGAAGCAGTAATGTTTTCCCTAGATGTTGGTTGTATTGCAAACACCAGGCTTCTGAATAAGCACTGTTACAATATTGACGAACTGTTTCTTGGTTTAACCGCAGCCAAACTCCATCATCATTATGAATCTAAATAATAATAAATACAAAGTCAGTCAATTTATGCTTATACAGTTCCTCATATCTTTGAATGAGAAAGAGTTAGATACCATTCCAACACCCATCTTGGAGAAATAAAAAATATTTGCCTTAAATAATAAAATAATTATGATATTACAAGACTGTAAGTGTTTAAAAAAAATATGTTTGGCTGTACAAAATACTCATGTTTTTAGCATAGGTAATATTTTAGATATTAAAATTAAAATTTTGAAGTTAAGTGAGCGTTACACATATAGCTATGCTTGATTACTATAAACCATACCTCATCAATGAAAGCGATTGTCCCATTGACATGCACAATACCAATCTGTTCACTCTGGAGAGATGGGTGAGCACGGACACGTAGACCCGCACTATTCTTAGCTACAAACTTCCGCAGTCTGTTAGGTTGATGTGCAGCTTTGCGAGGAGTATTGTTCTGAGCTGGAGGTGTCATGCCTTGAGGAGGTTCCTTTACTTCAACCTTGTAACTCTATAATAAATAAAACACTTAAACTTAGGCACAAACTAATTTATTATCAGTAACATAGAATAAGTGTTAACTGTAGTAAATGGTTAAAAACTGATGGTTAAACCAGATCTTTTACTTCTAATACAATTTTCAGTAATTGCTTCATACTATTGACATAGTATTTGGGATAAAAAAGAAATAGTATTTATAACTTTTGAAAAAAAAGAATTTTGGCGGGCAGTCAGGAGTGTGAAGTGTTGTGATAATTTTTTAGAAATTTCTCAGTATAAGGGCTATGGATTAACAAGGATAGTATGTTTCTCAGAACTATAAAAGAAACATAAGTTTAAATGTTGAAAAATTTGATTAATGTCTAGGATTCTACCAATTTAAAGAGTAAATAGATCTGTTTGATACAAAAAGTTAGAATTCCAATAATTTAACTGTTAAACATGTAAGTAAAAAAAAAATAAGTCTTGTATTCTTAGTAACTGGTCAAAAGATTCTTGAAAATATAAAATTAATAATATGTCACCAACAGAGGCATATACAGGGTGAGTTTTATGTCCTGGCACACCTGGATATAATTTAAACGGCCTGAGATATCAATGTGAGGCTTTGACCATACCTATTATAACATTTCTTTTAGGTGGCTAAACATTTCACCCCCCTATTCTAAAGGGGGGTAAAGGGGGGCAACTTCGAAATTTTCAAATTCAAACCCCTATCTTGTGACCCCTCATTTTAAAGGGCATAAAAAAGAAATCAAATGGCGCAAACTAGAAGTCTATGTTGCCCCTATCAAAAACTACAGCCATTCCAAAATATGGGCGAAGTACTTCCCAAAGTTATTAAAAAAATAAGTTTTCAACTCCTTATCTAATAATGCAAACGACATGGAAAGAATGAAGAGGTTCATTTAACAGAGTAAAATACTATTTACAATAGTAAAATAATTTATTTCCTTGTTCTGTTGTTAGTTACATTAAGTCAACATGATTTGGAATTTCCTGTGTTCTTATCTTACCAGTTTCAACAATCTATTTAGGACTTTCTCTTGTGTCCTACTCACTTGCATTTTATCAGTTCATAGCTTAGGTTGCCATCAACAATTTCAGATCAAGTTTGCTCTTCTGGCGAATGAATAGTGTAAGTTATTTTACTTCTAGTATGGAAGGTTCTGATTTTAAAAGAATTACTGTGTTAATGATGAGACGTTATGGGGACCGTAAGAGATCATACGTGAAGTAGCAGACTTATTCAATGAGGAGTTTCCGAACCGAATTAATCCATAACGAGGTTTACGGTGGCAAAAATTATTAAACGGTTTAATGAGACACATTCTGTAAAATATGTACCCAAGCCAGGAAGGGCTCCTTCAATTGATGAAGAGAAATCATTAAATGTTATGCAGTCCTTTGTTGAAAATCCTCACTTATCTACGAGAAGAGCTGCTTTGAAGCACGACATCAGCCAATCTTCGGTAAGAAAAATTCTTAAAGTTAATTAATTCAAATCCTTTAAAGTCCATCTTGTACAAGAGCTTAGTGAAGACAACTATGACCGCAGGGTTGAATTTTGTGATGAAACTATGGGCAAAGTAGATGTTGAACCTGAGCTACTGAACAGAATCCTTTTTAGTGATGAAGCCACTTTCATGACCAACGGTGTCGTCAATAGGCACAATTGTTGTTACTGGACAGATACAAATCCATATTGGTATGTTGAGGCTCATACACAACGCCCTTCAAAAGTTAATGTTTGGGCAGGAATAGTCGATAACCGCTTGGTCGATTTATAATTGATGGAAATTTAAATTCTGTGAAGCATTTAGAGATGCTTCAAAACCAGATTGTGCCTGCACTTCAAAATATGTTTGTACGAGAAGCACAGAACATTTATTTGGTTACAACAAGATGGAGCACCACCACAGTATGGCCGTGAAGTACAACAATATTTAAACATTGTCTTCCCAAGAAGGTGGATAGGCCGAAGGGGCGCTGTGGAATGGCCAACAAGCTCTCCTGACCTTAATCCACTAGAATTCTTTTAGGGCTACATGAAATACCTGGTGTACCAAACAAAGCCAACTGACTTGGGGAAACTCATCAGTTCAAAACATGAAAAGAGTATTTTTGTCTTGCAAAAAAGAGCCATAAGGCTTATTGCAGGGCTACATAAAAGACAAAGTTGTAAAAACTATTTCAAGAATTATGGAGTACTTAAATTTCCATGTATTTACATACTTGAAGTGTTGCTTTTTTTAAATTCAAGTGTGATCATGTCCAAAATACTACACAACTACAGTACCAGACAAGCATGTGAGTATCGTGCCAGACAGCACAGGTTAAATTTATACAGTAAACTTCCCTCACAAGCTGGTGCAAAGTTCATGAATAAGCTTCCTAAAAGCATTCAAAATTCCCCAAACTAAAGGGTTTTTAAAAACAGTCTTAGACAATTTCTATTGTCTGGATCCTTTTACTCGGTGGATGAGTTTCTTTTGTGATCTCTTCTTTTTTTTTTTTGTGCATTGTGTTATTGTATTGTTTCATTTTAACTGTGTTTGTGTGTTTATACTTTAGTACCTGGAGACCGAGCTAAAGCTCGATTATAAGCAGGGCTATGATTTCAATAATAAATATTGGATTATTGAGTTTTGAAGTTAGGCCTATAACATTAAACAACTAAATAAAGGATATATACAACATTAGGCTTACCTGTAATAAAAATACAGTTTAAAGGATTAACCACAATCTCAACGCTATGCCTCAGAAATAAGTCAGGCCTAAATTAAAGTATTATTTCAATATCGATTTATTCCTAGGGCCTAGTTCGCTCACGTCAATAACTACTATTATTGCAAATTTCCGTGAACATCGTTTAGGTTAGGCCTATAACATTAAACAACTAAATAAAGGGTATGTTTATTATGTATTCGTTGCCATGGTAACTATAAATAGATACAACATTAGGCTTACCTCTAATAAAATATACAGTTTAAAAGAAAGCAGATGATTATTGTAATGGCATTGAAAACATTTGCATCAGCTGTGCTTTGTATTGTTTAAAATGGACAAATTTCACTTTTTAATTTAATAAAAAGACGTAGAAAACGAATTTTCCCAGACTGGTGACCATTTCCAATCGATTTCTCGTGGCCAAAAGCCTAATATAAAATCAAAAAATCAAAAATCCTTAGACGGAGATTCCAGATCCATTTAGCAGACAAACAATTATCTCTCGCTTTAGAAGATAAGATTTAAATTTCTTTAAATTTAAGTAAGGATTTTAGAATAAAATAATATGTATTTTTGTAATTTACTTGTAAGATATCTTTGTTGTTTTATTTATTCTGTTTTTAGTGAGAAATGCATTTTATGGCTGATCTTATATACTTCAGAACAATTATGTAGATCTAATTATCGATATTTTAAAAAAATAATTTTTAAACTGTTAAGAGGTTTCCTAAAGTATTTGTGAGTATGGGTATTGTGATATATGTTTACTGATTGTTGTAATGTAGGCTTATCACTAGGTGCCTCTATATTATATTATTTACTGTGAATTGATACTTGACTTGTCCTATACAAAATGTAAAATTTGTCAAAAGGATAAATAAATGGAAATTGAAATTGAAGTTTGAACACCTGCTAAATTAAAACAGGTAACTGTTTTAAGAATTTATTTTATTATTGTAAATAGTATTTTATTATGTTAAATGTTTTCATTCTTTCCATGATGTTTGCATTAGATAAGCAGTTGAAAACTTTTTTTTAATAACTTTGGTAAGTACTTCACCCGTATTTTGGAATGGCTGTAGTTTTTGATAGGGGCAACATAATGACTTCTAGTTTGCCCCATTTGATTTATTTTTTATGCAGTTTAAAATGAGGGGTCACATGATGGGGGTTTGCATTTGAACATTTTAAGTTGCCCCCCTTTACCCCTCTTTAGAATAGGGGGCAAAATGTTTAATCACCTAAAAAAGTAAAAGAAATGTTATAAAAGGTATGGCCAAGGTCTCACACTTATATCTCAGGTCGTTTAATTATATCCAGGTGTGCCAGGATATAAAACTCACCCTGTATATACTGCCATCTATGATAGGCCTGCCCAGCACGTCCTAAAATAATTCTTATATTTGTTACTTTTTTATGACATTTCAAGAGTGTGAATATTACAACATGACCACATCTGTGTAAAGAGTTGAAAAGATTAATAGTGTAGAGATAATGTGCTGTAAAGACACTATTGCTGCCATAAGTGGGTCAGAGGTCATTCAAAATTTAGAGCTCCACTAGCCTTCATGAAGTTTCAGTCCAGTTCTGTACATTATTTTTTCTCAGAAATTATTTTACCTTCACTTGAAATTATAATCGTTTTTTTTTAATAATTCTTGTAATAAGTTTAAATAAACAAGATTTTTATGAAAGACCATAGTCACGTGCTAAAAACTTTTACTACACAAATTTTAATTGAACACTTTGAAGGCAAATTAAAAATTGTTCACGATGGAAGACCTTGACCTAAGTTAACTAATTGAAAAATGCAAAGACAAAAAATAACATATAAGTGAATACAAAATCTTGTTTACCCGTAAATAACAGAGTTGAAATAGCTCAATGTTATTCTTATTGTTTTTAAAATTTGTATTATTTAGTTTTTTATTAATTTTGTTTAAATTATTTAATTAAAATCAATATTTCCATTGTTGTAAAGAAACAAAATAATTGTAATTCTTTAATAAGGTAAAAGTTACACAAATGAATTGCTTCATTGTAAGCATAGCAAACAACAACAATTACTGTATTAAACATTATTATACTGTATTGGTTAAGCTCATGAAAACCTGTCTTATCTTAATTACAGCACCTCCACCTTTCAACTCCAGGATACACCAAGGTCTCAATAACTACAACCTCTTTTAAACTAACTTTTTAATAAATTGGGGTGACAAATTGAATAACATATAAATCTACTAATTTAGTACAAAGTAACATATAAATATGTCTTCAAAGTTATTAAAAAAACTTGAATAAGATTATATATGTGTACAAATATAGAACCATAAACAGACTAAATAACAATATTGTCCACCTGCAAAAATAATTCTAGGTTGCAAAGTAATTTCATGACATCTTCTTAACTTGGACATCTTTATTAACATAATACAGTATATAAATCTATATTTTACATATGGATATTTAAAACCCATCCTTAACAAATCTAGTACCGTACTTATATTTATTTAAAACTGAAAAATAAATGGTAAACTTACCTCCTCCATTCTATACCCATCAATGGTAGTAATTACACAGTACCATCCAACACTCGCAGGAGTCCAGGTTGCGCTATATGAACCATCTCCATTTGGTCTAACTAACATATTCTCACTGGTTCTCTTCACTGCTGGTGATGTATATCGTAGTTCTTCAAAAGAATAATTCTCATATGCCTGAAAACAATAGCATACAGTGTTTGAATGAAAGAAAAATAATTCAATCGGTAAAATGTTTCATGTTAACTAATTTCTTTAGCAAATGATAACTTCTTTTATCAAATATTGAATATTTTTCTTGAAACTTTCTACTGATTAGCTTTTGTAAATATGTAGTCACATTATAAAGGAATATTCAGTTATAACTATAATTTCTATA
>JAGFPH010000044.1:807273-820997 GCA_018207615.1 Philaenus spumarius
TTTTTTGAATGTTTTGATGATGAACTCCCCTCTTAAACAACACACTTTATCTAGGCCTATCTAACTATATGCAGACGGGGATTTTTAACTCGGTAAATGTGTACAATTATAAGGACTATAAAACTGTAGGAATATTTGTTAAGATTTTGTGTTTATGTATATTATTATATATATTTAAAGAATGATAAAAATATTATCTTTTAATTGCCTTTTATTTCATATTGATCGATCAAATGATTTAGAAGTTATTAATATTATAGGCTATATTATTGATTGAAGTTGTAAACATAACCCCAAAGTATAATCTACGCTAGTTTTTGTTTGTATATTACAGATGATGGGTGAAATCAGCTGTTATATTATTAAGTTAAACGAATATTTATTTCTTCTTTAAATGTTACTCCACATACGCACGTACGTACACTCGCTTTTACAGGAGTTGATTTTTGTTGAGACTTTCTACTGTTTAGCTTTTGTAAATACTCACATTCTAAAAGAACTATTTAGTTACAACTATAATTTCTTAAACTAAAATAGAAACTATATCAAGGATACTGCTTGTATGAATGTAGCATAGCAACAGAGCTTCTATATCTTCACCATTGCTTCTCAGGGGAGTTTTGAATTCGTCAAAAGTCTGTACTTCCCACTGCTGTACGAATAACATCTTACCAGTAAAACTAGTTTACTTTACACCAAACGAAAGATTGAAGTTTGGTCTACAAAATGGTATAAACATATCTATACAAATATATTGAATTGTAACAAATGTCTCAAATGCCAAATGTGCAGTTTCATTGGTTGAAAACTGTCCAATTGCAAGTATTTACAGAAACCTTTATATTTTCTAAAAACTATAAGAGTGACATCTGATTGGAAGGCAGTTTTAGAAAGTTAAAATCTTGACGAATCCAATGGTATCTTTATATTATTGTCAAGCGGTATTGAGCTTTAGACAAGTGACAAGTGTTTTAGTTTGCGTGGCATTAGCTTTTCAGAAAACTACAATTTTAAAACAATGATTACGTATGTAAATATATGTTTTAGAACAAACTTGTAAATACAAAAATTAAAGTTTAAATCATTTCCTTTCCAACGGGTTTTGTTTTATTGCGATTGGATGATTTTTAGTGGATGAAATATTCAATACAAGTTAGTTGTCACAAGACTACTCAATTTGAGAAGTCTAACACTGAGACTGCTCAATTGAGCAGTCTGACAGTATGAGGGTTTAGAGTACCCACCAGAGTAAAAAGACAAAAAATATCATGCCCAATATGTACAAAATATGTAAAAAAAATTTACTTCAACAATGCATTAAAAAATAATTTAAAAATGTTTTGTACATTTTAAAATGTTATTGTAAAATATTTTATATGACACAAAACTTCTTATCCAACAAATATTTTACCTTCATGATAGTAATAGCATTGTAGCACATTCGATCCTTAACAGTAACTTCATAGGGTGTGTCCAAACATGGCTGTGCATGCCCACCAAAGGTCAGTTCATCTGGCTGACTTACTCTCCTCATCTTACGTCCATGGTCAGTGTCGCCTACTTCCTTATTCTTGCCAATATGTACAGCTTTAACCTCAATCTAATAAAAAGATGTATTTTTAAAGTTTGAAAAAGCACCATTAAATTACTAGAATGCAAATTCTAAGAAGTAATATGCTTATTTAATCAAATGTAGATACAGTTTGATTATCGGAGCTCATGCATTATTAAAGATGGTGATAGTGTGGTTGAAATTATTATTTATTGTCTTTATTATTTATCAATTATAACATATCACAATTCAAGCTCAATATTTATTTGAAATCTTCTTAATACTTTCTCAGAATCACACACAAAAAAAGAATTTAATACCACCTGTCTAAACGTTCCTATTTTTGAAGATCATGAGGAACAGAGAAATAAACTGAATTACCCTTATATTAAGGTCTAAGTTCTCACAATTATTGGTTCCACTAATTCCAACATTGTGTCCCTATGACACTAAAATGAATATACAAACCAGTATGACAGAATGCAAATAGACAACAAGTTTTGTTTTAATATTATATATTTATTATATAGGTTATATACTTGCTTTGCTTTAAAATTTTATATTGTAAATGGAACTCTAGGTTAAGTCGTATTTTGCCTAATGCCAATTGCAATCAAGTTGTTCTCTATGTTCATAAAATTCTTCTTATTTAAAGTACAAATTATGGATAGCATTACAGAGAGGTTTGTGTTTTAAAATTCTTTTACTTAATACACAAGATATGATCACATTACCGAGAGGTTTGTGTTCATTTGTTTTGAATTAAACTAAAAATAACTAAATTATACTTTTACTTGGTATATAATTTTAGTATTTATGTGTGTAGCTTTACTGGTTGTAATTATAATTACAATTACCTTATTTTGGCAGTACTGTAGTAGAGGATCGACTTTATCGAGACCACGGTTGTAGCCTGTGTATTTATTTATTTATTATTTTTAAATGTGTCCGAGTTTGTGTTGTGTAAAAGTGTTAATTGTGTAATATATTTAATGTGTAACTGAATAAAAAATTTTAAATGTGTTATGAGAAAGAAGATATAGACAAGTTATAATTCATATGGATTGTTCGACAGTACGCCAAAAAAAGGTAATTGTAATTAAAGAATGTTAGGGCTAAAGACGGTTACATTTTACGTATTGACACGCAAAATTATAGTAATTTTTGTTGTGTTATAGTGCATATTCTTAATGTACATGCTATTAAGGGTATGCAATACCAGAACAAAACAGTTATACACAGCTATCTGTAGTTTTATAAACTTTCATTGAATTTAAAAGATAAACTTCTGCACTTTGCAGAAAGTTTTTCATCAATAATCTATTATTCAATTTTTAATTATAAAAAATGGTAAATTATTACTATTTGTGATGATGTATGTTTATAAAGAAGATATTTGCTGATTTTTCTTGGAATTAATTACTTTTGTTATCTACAAATGAAACATAAGATGATACATTTTGCAGATAAAAATATTTTTTGTCCCAGCGATTAAAATAAAAATAATTATGTTCAATATATATGTTGTTGTGTGTTCACAAATTTATCTTATGTAATGTACAAAGTATATTGATGAGAGGTTTGTTTAAAGTGTTTTGAATTTTTTTTACAAACAATGGGTTGGATTTATCTGCAATATAACTAAAGGGCAATATTTTATACCCAGTGATTTTGGTGCTACTATGTTTCTGTCATTGGTTGGACCAGTGTCAAAGATTGAAAAATATTAGCGCCAGAGATTCCAGTTATTTTACCTAACTATATTAAAGACCACTAAAGAATACCGTTGCGTGGAGGCCAATAGGATGTGGGCACGCAGCGTTGCCATATCTACTAGTCTCGAACACTCCTGATATTTACCGCTCGAGGCTTGAGCGTACAGTTTAAAGAGTTATAAATGCGTTCCCCAATTCCAGTGATTTTAGCGAACTACGCAAACGCATAAGTGGTATTATTAAAAAAAAATCTGCTTTAGATAACAAAAAAAGCACCTACTAGAATAACATTTAGCTTGTTTTTGGTGGGAATTTTTTACACCTGTACGAAATTGAATACAATGATTCAATACTAAATGATTTATTTTGTTTATACACACAAACTTAAATATCTAAATCAGATTTAGTGATTTAGCATCTTTTAGTTATATATTTGTAAAAACATTAATGAAGTTTAAAACTATTTTTCATACAAAAATTATTTCTGGCACTGAATAATACAAACAACATCCTACATGTGTAAACAAGCTTCTCCAGATTGTTACAAAAAGTAAGAGTGAAAAATCACCAATGTAAAGAGTTAATATTTTTATATAATTTTAACTGAAGTCTCCAATACTAAAAATTAAACTGATTCGCCCATCTCTAAGTTTAACAAACTGTAATTAAATTGATTAAAAAGATTAAACGTTTTTTTGCAGTGATCCTGAATGACCAAAACTTACAATACAAAATATATTCAATTGATATACTCTTCCATATTTACAAAATTCCACTTAATACATAAAGTTGGCCCTTTAAAAATAGAATTTTCACAAATAACTGGAAAATAGAAACTAAAATTAAAAATCTGGCTTCGAGGTGCATTCAGGCCGTCTTTCGTTCACATACATGCTGAAAATTTCAGATCTTTGTGTGCCATAGATATGGTTCTACATCACACAAAGACAGAAAAAACACATACAAGTGGACAATTACTTACTTCCTTTTGTTATTACAGAGATTAGTTTAAAATGATGGTGTTAAAGTAAACATTTACCTTTAGGTTGGGAACATTAACAACATCTCCATACTGATCCTTGGTGAGCACAGTAACAATAGCAGGCCATCCACAACGCATGTCATCTCTGCTGTACAAGACTTGACAATGTGCAGGATCTACATAAGATTCTGGTTGAAGCCATCTTGACAATCTACCACCACTAGTTCCAGGCACACAATGTACAAGATCTCTCAGAAACAATCTCTCGTTGCAATGACAACTATCAACAAAATACAGTTCACAATAAAACACAAATTGTTCAATTTTAAAATAAATTAGTATTTGTCAAATATGGTAAAACAAATAGACTATTTTTGTGTGTATGTCATAAAAATGTCTTATGGTATTACTAAACTAATAATAATTGTAGGAATTGATAAGGTGGCCATAGATTTCCAATGAAATAGTTATAATTCCATTTTAATGATATTTGGTATTTTTATCTAAAGAATATTACTTCATAAAAACCCCCAGAAGGAAAACCCCCAAGATAATAAACATATTTTCAGCCAATGGAAAACTTTTCCAAAGCGAAATTGTCTTAGGCAATGTCTTCCTTGAATGTCCAAATAAACTTTTTAAATCAAACCTTGAGAAATCATTGAGACTTTAACCCTAGAGTCATAATCATTAGTCTGGCAGACGAAGCAAGTTCACCAAAATTTGTCGTTGGCTATGTTGAATGGAGTAGGCATGGTCTACACCCATTCTAATCCTCCCCCTTGCCACCTGTCAGTGCACCGCAACAATTCAGCGCGGAATTATCTTGTATTTTTAAGTTATTCGGTTACACTTTTACATTGCTATTAAAATTATTACACAAAATATTTTTTTTGTAATTTTGAATTAAACTTTAGTAGAATAATTGGATATTTATGTACTTCAAACTAAAACTGTTGAAATCAAGTTTAAAAAAAAAATACATTAATAAAAAATAAAAAACAGACTGTTGGTGTGAGGTAAAAATGATGTCAAATTCTCTTAAAACTAAATTTAGGATAAAAACCACTCAAAATGTTAGTTTATTACTTGTACTACATTAAAACGATGTTCAATTAAAGTATTTAACAAAAATAATTTTAAAAATTGTTTAAATCTTGGTAGTATTCATTACAAGGCAAATGATTATGATTAGTGCCTTACCCAAAATATGATTATGATTCTAAGGTTAAATAGGTTCAGAGACAGTAGATGTTGATCACAGGAAGAGAAAAGTTAAAATAAGTTTAAGGAACAAGTTACAAACATCTTAAATTATAGACGAGAAATAGGATAGATGCCCGACTGTCTAATAGTAACATTTTTAGAGCTACAACAATAAATGAATTAAGTTTGGCTATAAAAAATTGGGTAAAACGATGTTAAACTATAATGGAGAATAGCTAAGCGTTCTCTCAAGAGTTGGTTTTATAGATACAAATAAGCAATACATTTCATATAAACATTAGTCCTGAAAAGCTTACTTTGTAAAGTTAACGGTTTACGAGATATGTATAGTTAAAAATTTTAAACAGCTGCCACTTTCAATATTTAACATAATAAAGTTTCACGATATATTGGTGAAATGTAGCGTAACAAGTGTATATACCAAATTTAAACTCAAAATCCCAATAATTTGTAAAATTATCAATAGTTTTTTAATATACACAAAATGGCCCATAGGCAAAAAATTAAACGTTTCCAAGTTTAAATAAAACTTTTGCTTATTTTTCCTACATAATCAGCTCCCGAGAGATTGCTGTGCAATTAAATATATATAATTAAATATATAATATATAGCATTCACTCAAAATAATCAAAATGATAGAAACTGACTGTGCAAATGTATTTTTGGAACAATTCCCTAAACAAGGAACAAAACTCATAGGAAACTCCCGTTATTTAATACTAGTTATTTTCTGATAAGAAAATCCGGCTATAGTAATGCAGTGCTGTTTACGGGTTTTTTTCTCCCAGATTTATAGAAATCTTCCTTTCATTATGTTTGAGCATATCTATTCTCTGCACTCTTTTGTATTTTCTATTAATTACTTTTATTAACTTTGTTTTATTTGAATTAAGAAGAGACCTTATCTGGTTCCTCCAATTCTCCTCCACTAATCTTTTTCTGCTAACTATACACATGCCTCCTTCATATGGCGGACTCTAAACCACCATGTTGTATATTATCCAATTTAATAGTTTTTGTTGGGACTGTGACAACTTTGCCATTTTGGTTTGAATTAAACAAGCCGCCATTTTGTGTCAAATCGAAAAATAAAAACATCTATGTCTGGGAAATCCTACAAGGACCCTCCACTTAAATTTCAGCTATTTTGAAGCTTATTTACTACCATTTTATCAAGATGAGAAAATCCCTTATGCTTATATACCCTTAAATCCCTATCCAAAAACGATTAATCGGTATAACTCCGCCAATTTGAATCGGATTGAAAAACAAAAAAAGTGTATCTGAAGAATCCTACTAGGACCCTTTCACCAAAAAATCAGCAATTTTGAAGTATATTTACTACCACTTATCAATCCGGGAATAAAACATATATATATATAAATTAATGAATTTTGGGTATCGTCTCCAAATGGTCTGAAACGGATAGAAACGAAGTTTTACCCTCCTACAAACCGTTTTCAATTTGGGTCGAGTTTAATAGCTCTTATTTTCTTCAAAAATTCGGCTAAAAAGGCTAGTCATAGAAATAGAGAATGCAGAAGTAAAACAAATGAGGTCCAGGAATCTCAAAGAAGATATGCTAGTATGCATCTAGGGGAGGGGGGAGGGTTAGAGATCATGGGCAAGGCCAAAGAAAAGATGGCTAAACAACGCTGTAAGAGGATTTTTGAAAATTGTTTAGCCATGATTAGAGAATGGTTGAGTAAAAAAGAAGAAAATTTCATGTTATGATTGAGTAAGAACAAGGCTTACAAAAGTGATTAGATCTTCAGATTATTATTTCAAAGACAATCGCTTTTAATTTTCAATAGTAAAAACTAAGAGTTTATTAGTAGATTACATATGTACAAACTGTATGATCAAAGTTTTTGAATTTATAGTAAGTGCATTTGCATAGTTTTAGCTATATTTATTCATATACAACTAACCTTCACTCTTCTACTGAGGTGTGTATGTGTGATAGTTTGTGTTTATTGTGCTTAAGTTTAAATTATTATAAAAAAATGACAGAAACTGGTTCAAGGAATGCATATTAAAACATATTATTATAAATGTCAGAAGATACCACCAGACACTTCTTTACTGATTTGTTAAATAAAATTCTTTAGAGAAATTGGAATTTATCTTGATAAAGTTAAATTCACAATACAAGACAAAAACAAAATTGAAATGTAAAAAATATAGCAATGAGAATGTAAAGCAAAGCTTTTAGGTGAACAGGTTATTATATTTCAAGGTTTAAAAAGCTCTTGGACCTCTGTAATTACTTGCATCCATGGATGGATGGTTGCAGAAAAACTTGATATTGTGATGATAGGGGTAATCTATGCACAAGGGACAGATGTAGCAATCATATTAAATCCTTACTATTTTTTGTTCATGACTGGCAATACTTATTTTGTATAGGGGTATAATAAAAAGGAGCGCTACAAACAGGTGTGATTTCAGTAAAACACTTTGCTGATTTGTTTGAAATATTTATAACCAAAATGAAATTAATTCTATCATTTAACAAAACAAACATAAGTAATCGTTATTAATTTTTTTAAATTATTTTTAACACTGTTTATACTTAATTATAGAGTTATAATGGCTGACTTGAAAATGTTTTATGTATCTAGAAAGAGCACGAGTTCATATTACATCTGATATTGATAGTTAGCAATTAAACAAGTTTTTTGTTTAGGGAGAATACACAATATTTTAAAAGGAACAGAAAAACTGCACGTTTGACATACAGAACCAAATAATTTGATCAGAATAGTATTTTTCTAAATTTCTGATTATTTTTATATATGCGGGTTAGCATGCTTTTATAACTTTGTTAAATATCATTGTGATTCCTTTATCCATTCTGGAAAAAATTGATTGTGACAAACAACTGATAGAAGGGATTTCCATTATACCTTTAAAGGTATGGGATCCTATTATTATAAAAATTATATATTTAATTAACAATCACCAGAAATAATTACAGCAAAAGATCACTTGAGTTTTTTAAAATAAAATATGTGAAAAATCTGTTTATCATACTTTTTATCGTAACACTAAATGTTACTTGGTCTCTGCTTTATTATTAGATTATTTATTTACAAGCCAATTTGAACAATCTACCAACAATTTACCAATAAATTTTTGTTCAGATTATTCAAATGATTTAATAGCTGTATTTAATTTCATATAATAGTATTTTCAAATAATATGGATTTAATTACATAAATTAATGGAAATTTGTCAAATGTTTTGTTCGTTGTGATGTATTTTTTCATCAGCTCTCATGCAAATTATTAGTTTTTGTATTTTGCATAGCCAATATAACTGTGTAATAGAAATTTGGTGTGATATTGTTATTTTTTGTTTAATTTTTTACTGTTTTACACACATTACGAACACAACACACCTTGAAATAAGCATTAAAGTGGTTGAAGAAATAATTAACCATTATAGTTAATATTGAGCTAAGATTTCATATGTGGTAATAATTAGTATATATGAATTAGTAATGAATTTTCATATGTGATTTATATTACTCAGTAAATTAGATCTCTTACTATGGGACAGTAATACCTTTAATAGTTCAAACACAATATTTTAAACTAGACACAAAATACTTTAAACATGAGTAGGAAAATGATTAATACTAAGAAATAATATTATTCATGACTAGAAACCAGACCAAAGAGAATTATAAATCTCACTTAGAATTATTCGGAAAGTTTAAGTTTCAACAATTCTAAATACTGCATTGTATACAGATATAAGAGGAAATTTGCCACAAGAACAGATTGCAATGGCATATTACAAAGCTCAGAGATTATTTCAGAATCTAAAGTGACATTTTGTTGTGATCATTGCTTCACACAACTTTTCAGATATTTCTGTTGTAAATTTACCATTAACCATTAACGTTATAAATATTGGTCAGAAGATAAATATGATGGGTTATTCTTACTACCTTTGACTTATTTTAGTACCTTTGACTTATTTCTGTTAAAGTTTAACTATATAAACACATCTATTTAACATTATTGTTCTTTCCTTTCTGAACAAAATATTCTTTTGCAGTATCAAAAATTGGTATTTTAACAATTTAAACAACTTGTTTTACTTAGTACCAGTTTCTAATTTTCCAAAATATATTATTTTTATTATATTTTTTAAATAATTTGCACCTAAAATAATTAGTATTTTCACAGATATTATAGTATGTTGTTTGTATAGTAATGATTGTTTTACTTGGACTTTATTATTAAAAATTAGTAGGATAATTATACTTCTTATTTTAGAAAGTGTATTTATTTCTGCATTTTATGACTAAACGCTTACTGAAATCCATACTATCACTATTAATAGAACATACGAGCTTGTAGACACCACGCTTAATGTGTATAATAATTTATAGTTTTAAAATAGTTTATCAATAAAAAATTTACATTCTATAAGAAGACATTTTATAAATACATGTAGTATATTTGTTTGAAGTAGAACTATAATTTTCACCTTTCTGGTCCTCATAGACTAATTCCATCATGTATTAATATTTCAAATGCAATTTTAACAAAATGTGTTTTTATGATGTTTAAAAAAAACCTTTATCAACAACTTCAGTTCAGGAAAATAATTAACCTCATTAAATAATTGCAAGAAATTAGTACGGTACCTACTTTAATTTTACATTCCATTAGATCAGATCCATTCTTTGATATAACTAAATCTAAAAAAATTATGTAGCTTAAAAATTACAAAAAATGATCAAATATAATGTATATACGGTATACATATACAGTATATGCCTTTAATATTTCTTCAAAATTATGTTTTTCAGGTCAATCGGGAATTTTCTTAAAATCATGAATTAATGTGTAAGTTATCAACAAAAGCAATGGATTTTTTAAAACAATGATTTCTTACAAGCACTGGGCCAAGTAGTCAGCTGGTCCAAAATCGCATCATTGATTGCAGGCAGGGAGGGAGACGAGACGGAATGGCGTTGTGGAGGGGACGAGGCGAGGAGGAAGGGGCACCACGATCTATTCAGTCAGTCCGTGAGTTGTGAACTAAAAAGTGTGGTGTTTATAGTGAAGCATGTGTGTGTTTTGTGGTGAGTGACTTGGGGGACCATGGTGCTATGCAATGGGCACTCTTTTGGTTCTTGTGCTGATTTTGTGTGGTATCTTTTGTCAAACTACAGCGACGTTATGTGATCGTCCCGAATGTGTCTGTAACACTGCGAGCACTCGGTGGAAGAATATAACATGTGTGTTTGATAACAAAGAGGTGAGAACAGCTGATCACAACAATGACCTGAATTATATGATATTATCCTAATAATCTGAATAAAATGATTAGCTACATAATTATTGCTACTAAAAACGTTATACAAACTTCAGTAAATGTGAATAAATAAGTAAGTTGAATTCGAGTTCGTTATATTCGTAATAAAGAATAGTCTGAGCGATTTTGGTATTTAAAAAATCTCCTTCAGTCACAATTAATTGATTCTATCAAGGTCAATTAGTTTAATGAAAATAGTTTCATTACCGTAATAATAACATTAACTTCATCTCTTTTGCACAAATTAACAAATAAACATAATAATTTAGTCTTATTCAAGATTTTGTACAGTCTGAAGATTTATAAAGAAAACTTAATTATCTTTGCTCAAGCAGCAATTCGCAGTGGGAAAGAGGCTTAAGTGATTATTTATATATTAATTCTTAAAATATTACAGTATAATTTAAATCGAAACTGTTTCAATATTCTGTAAAAACAATAGTTTATGATTTCGTTAAATTTCTGTTTTAGACCAAAAAATCTGTACCTATGAGGTTTAATTGTATACTAGGGGCTCTGCCCCTGGACGCTTCACTCGCAGTTTGAAAATTCACTAATTTGGCTCGTTTGTACATAGGTTTGTAAAATTATGAAACCAGGCTTAAATATATTAACAGTAATAACAAGATTAATTATAACCTCAAATACATGCTTTAGAAACGTGAGAGGCTTTCATTACGATTTTAGTCCTAGTTCTAATAAATATCTTCTGTCAACTAAAGTTTTGAAACCAGACCTAAATATAGTAAAAATTATTGCAGGATTAACATAACCTCAATACTATGTTTCAGAAATGAGCCAGGCCTATATTACGAAGTTGACTATGCAAATAATTTATCCACCTTTGCCAAAAGTTTACCTTTTTTTTGACAAAATAAATTGTTAAATCAGGCCCAATTTATTATAATTCCAACGTGCTAAAACAGTATAAATTAGCTTGTTTTTTTAACAGTAATTAAAAACTATTCAATGAACAGCTGATAAAACAGTATAAATTGGCTTGTTTATAAACAGCTGTTTTGATCGCTTTATTTACTATTTCCTTATTATTTTGTAACCAACGTGGCAACCCATAAGACCCTATGTTAAAAATTTTCAACTTTTAAATTATATTTTCTCAAAAAATTGCGTTTTTACACGAAATACAACTATATGGGTGTACTTAAAAATCAAAACTACACCTAAATACAAAATTTCTTTGAATTTGTTAGAGCCGTTTTCGAGATCCGCGACAGATACAAAGATAGAAACAAGAATTGCTCATTTAAAGTAATCTCTTATATAAAATGCAATGTCCTGACTGATGATCAACGCAGAGCCGATTCTATTAAAGCTAGAGACTTGAAATTTGGAAGGTACATCGGTCCAATAATGTAGAGGCGTACTAAGAAAGGATTTTGCAAAATTTTGAATTTAAAGGGTAGAAAATGCGAAAATTCATCCCTCCCATAAGCAGCCATATAACAGATGAAACAGCTGATTCGTATTTATTAATGTGTTATTCTGGTTACTATGGTGATAATTCCAAACTCTTTCAAATAAAGTGTGTTGATTTTATAATAATAGGCCTAACCTAAAATTGTGTTAAACCTTTGGTCCAAATAAGCTGTTTTATTTATAATGTGTAACAATAACATAATGTTAAATTGTAATATTAGATGTTTGAATTATTATATTTCATAGGTTTTAAAGGCCTAACCTAAAATTGTATTAAACTTTTGATTCAAATCAGTTGTTTTATTAATTATGTGTAACAATCATTAGGCCTATGTTGAATTACACGGGATACGAATTACAGGCTGTTGAATTACAGGCTTTCAAAGTTTCAAATTAAACAATAGCGAAGCATTGCCGGGTCCACTAGTAGGATATATAATGGTTTAATTCAGCATATATGGGGGTTGTTCAAATCTAATTAAACCACATATTTTTTTGTATTCGTAAAGACATTGTGATCGATTTAAATCGAAGTTTAAACGATGATATTATTCCTACGTTTATTCTCTCGAGCCTTTGTTTGGATTGTCGATGGCACAGATAAATACTGTGGTGACATTTTTATGGTAGTTTTAAGAATGGTTCTCAAATAACTGCATAAAATAACTTAAGCAAATTACGTTACTTATTAATCACTAAGGCTTTGTTTATTGAAAGATATCTTTTTAAACTTCATTGTTCACATTTTACAAATAAGTTACGTACACTAAATAAGATTGCATATGGCCGTTATAATTTATATGACTAGTCGTAGAGTTCCGGTATGTCGAGTATTTTAAAATGTTAACACAATTTTATAAGATTTTTAGAGCCAATTTGAATTAATTATAACATACTACTAAATATATAACGAGGCATAGGCCTACGCCTAAAATATGGAACATTAAGTATAAATAATACACTTTTTTACTTATGTCTTAATGTATTTTTACATAACAAACACAATCAACTTTGTATATTTAGATTTAAACGTCGAAATGTATGTACGCGCGCGCATGGTATTTTAAGATTTGTACGAATGTGATGTTATTTCACAGTAGCTTAAAACGACTAAAACCTATAGATCGGTTTTCTTTCTATAAGAAAAATACATATTTTTATGCTTAAATTTCTATCTAGCCGTCATTTAAGTGATTTTATCATTAATCATTTGACAACTATACAGTTGTCAGAATTTCGAATTATCACCCAACCTAACCTACTATTTTCCAAATTTAAATGATTTTTAAAGAAATCTAAAGGTAGGTATAACTTTTTAAGAACCTTCACAATATTTAATGACATTTTGAAATATACCAGGAACTCCGTTAATAGGCCTACAGTATTTACTGACAAAACAGTTCCAGAATATGATTACCCTTATTTTTTAGAAATTACAAGTTAGACTTTTTGTGTGTAAACTTTATACAACCA
>JAGFPH010000044.1:823942-838874 GCA_018207615.1 Philaenus spumarius
ACGAAGAATTTTATTATTGATAAATAGAAGTAGCTCCGCTACGACAACATGTGGCAGTAACAGTTTAACGTGTTAATATTCATAATATAGCATCATTTTGTAGGTTAGTATATTTGTCTAATTTTCGTTTACTAAAATATTTCAAAATTGACTAAAAATAATTTTTTTAAGCTAAGTTTTTTGAAATAAACGTTTATAAAAATGTTTCATAAATTATGATGAAATCTAGAATACTTATTCTTTCAACAATAATTAGTAAAATACGTAAATTTATGACCATTAAGGTGAAGTTTTTAAAGATTTGAACAACTTTGATCATCATAAAATTCAAGATTTGCATTTCTGTTGGGGAATGCGGTTTATTTGTAGGCGATATCTTTAGCCCTCATAACTCGCTATCATGCCAATCGAAATTCCGTCCAATTAGGACTCACCTGTTTGGTTCAAATGTGTTTTCTGTTATCTGTTAACAAGATTCGATCTGTTTACATGAGCTCCAACATCGTTTTTAAACAGAGTGTGAAAGTATTGGAGAGGGTGAGAAATGTTTTATTTATAGCCGATATAAAATAATTTGGCAACTCGAACAGATATTTGTTTTAAAAATAATTAAGTACTGTTTGAGATGTTTCGTTGGTTGCACTACGTCAATAGACAACGAACATCAGAGATCATTGAACCTAATGCAAACAAAATATATTTATTTGTATTTCTATAAAACTACTTATTTTAAACTTCACCAGAACTAAGTGGCCCCATTTAGAGAGAAAGCTAATATTCATAACGTGCTAATCATGTTTTGAGTGTTGTTGAAACATACGGTTAGATTTATTTAACATTAAAGAAATAATGGCTTACCACCAAGAGTGAGTGCAATCAATTTAAACTTGTGGGCTTCATATAAATTTAACTACTGTTCATGCCTTTCATATAAAACACAATTATTTAAGGCTCTGTTGCGCCACTGTCAAACTTGAACGATTCACTATAAGAATAATATTGAATTTAAAACACTTTCTAGTGTCACCTAGTTAACTGGAACTTGGGGAATCTTCATAGATGCTATGATTTGCAAAATTGGCTACCATTATTTATTATGACACAATTAAAGTAATTTAAGTTTATTTTCAAACAGAATTATAAGGGAAAGGGAACAATTTTATAAATAAAAAGGAAGAAAAATGAACATTTACAAGTACTTAAAATGAATCCTAGATGTAAATTGATAACAACAAGTAAGTTTGCAGCAGAACCTGTGGGCGCTACACTATGAACTATGTGGGTTACACTGACAATGGTAAAACGCTATAAGAAGAGCACTTTCTGTACTGACAAGTGACTTTCTTAGATCACATTAATTCTTATTTCATGATAACGACTAGTTTACCGTACTTGAGAGCTTTTTGAGTTTTTTAGTTGGTGGACCTAATTGGAATCAAATTTCTGTAAAAGAAATGCTTTTATAAATGCCACTTACTCAATTTTAGTTTGGCGTGTACTTTTAATATTATCTAATCACGATGTCTTTGATATTCTAAACCAAATTTAGTAAAAGAATATGTATTCTTACTTTTACACGGTTTTTAGAAGGGCCTAGGACCTAGACGTCATTGATTTTTAGAAATTGAAACACGATGAAGGTGACAGCGTTGATCTAACACATTTGCACAGCTAAATAATGAACACAGTAGCCTGTCTTCACTAAACACATGTAAGCATGACATCAGTGTCTGTAGAATACGGTGTGGGCGGCTTCATCTTAGTCCCCTCAACTGATTGATCTCTTCCTCCTTCTCACATAAATCCGATCAGCTACTTTAATTAGCTGTCTCGAACAGTGTTGGCACCAGAACAGGTCTTTGTGGGACACCCATTAACCCAAAACATACCGGAAATATTTAAGCTTTCATTTATATTTGTTTAAACAGGATAAAACAGACACATTCAACAACCTAAAGGGCACATTTATCTTAACAAATTATAATAAATAAATATCTTCTTTTCTTTTTTAAAAAAAGCTACGAAACATTTACTACTAAAAATTTCGTAAAATAATGTTATACACGTTAGGAGTCAGCCGAGGACGAAGTACTCGAATGCGTGAGCAGAGGAATAGGACACACCTTAACGAATCATCTTAACTTTCCAAAGCCAAAAATATATGTAGCTAAATATATTACATTTGTGAACTATTAATACAGGTGTGCCAAACTGTACTAATATTGCTGTGTTGGTGAGAAGAACCGACTAGATATGAAACATATGCTATTCCCCCGCTCTTCCTCCTCCACCACTTCCTATTTACATAACTTGTTAGCTTATTGATATCTTTAAGTAGACAGCTACACAAGGCCTGTCGATTACAAAGTCACCGCCAATGATCGAGTTTATGTTTTTACTTTATAAAGAAATGTACATTAGGTTGGTAATATGTACAGTAAGTATATAACAATTTTATGTTAAATTTAAAAAATTGTTTAGGTAAATTATTAAAAATAAAGTTGGATTTACCAAAAATTTACATAAAAACATAAGATACAAGTAAGGCAATAAATAAATTGCAATTGCAATACCAAACATACTAAAAAAAGTATGCAGGACTATTATACCAAACTTTTTCGTGACTTGACACTCTATTTTATTTTAACTTCATAGGATTCGGGGGCTAAGTTTTACAAACCTTTAAACTCTTACAGTAAATCAAATCATATTCATAATGTCGTAATACCCATAGTTTATTATTAAAACATTTTATTATTTCAGGTTCATTTTCAATTCAAATGTAGGCCTACACTCAAAATTTTCGTGACTTGACACTCTTTTTTGTTTGAACTTTATAGGATTTGATGCTGAATTTTATATAAACCTTTAAAGTTTTACAATAAATTAAGACTCGTGTTTATTATTTTACTAGTAAATCCCCGTGAAAAATCACAGGCGGATTAATTAGATTTACATTAGAAATACATCATTTATACAAAATAATATTTAAACAACATACTTTATCTAGGCCTATCTAACTATATGCAGACGGGGATTTTTAACTCGGTGTACAATTATAAGGACTATAAAACTAGGAATATTTGTTAAGATATTGTGTTTATGTATATTATTATATATATATTTAAAGAAAGATAAAAATAGAATCTTTTAATTGCCTTTTATTTCCTATTGATAGATCAAATGATTTAGAAGTTATTAATATTATAGGCTATAGTATTATTGAATGAAGTTGTAAACATAACCCCAAAGTATAATCTACGCTAGGTTTTGTTTGCGTAATACATACAGATGATAGGTGAAATTAGCTGTTATATTATTAAGTTAAACGAATAGGCATTATTTCTTCTTTAAAATAATGTTACTCCACGTACGCTCGTACGTACACTCGCTTTTATAGAAGTTGACTTAAGGGAGACCCCTGCGTCCTCCGCACGCCAACCCACGATGGAACTTTATAAAAACATACGTTATGTTTTATTTATAATAAAGGTGTAGGATTAATAATAACCTCAAAATTAAGATGTAAATAATGTTAAATGTTCAAATTAAATTATTTCGTATATTTTATATCAACAGTTATATATAATTATTAATTTTAATAGTCTAATTGTTTCATATTTTGAAATCAGCTGTTAATATTTGTTACTCACTATCAATGACCGTATATTATTATTATCAATAAATAGGCCTACTATTAAATTATAATAATGTGTTATTTATTTTTAATAAGGATGTAACATAGTTTTTTCTTATTTTTATTGGTTTGTGTGTGTTGAAACATGTGTTGGTTCAGTCTAGAAACTTAAAACGGTACCAGAAACTGGCACATACTTTCTCACAAACATATCTAAATTATTAAACAGATTTACTGTGACTTCATCATTGTAGGAGGGGTAGGAGAGGTGATTTTAAACTAGGAGATTAACTAATAAATATTATTATTATTAGCTATAGATAAAACTATTCGATCGATTTCGAAAAAAATTGTACCAAACACGTGAATTAGGCCTTTATAGATGCACAAAAAAAGGTTTTGAAAATGTTTTAAAAACAACCTTTTTATGGCCAAAAAACCCCAAAATTCAGTTATTATTATTATTATTGTTAGCTAAACGAGAATTTTTAGAAAGATGCGGTTTTTTTGCATATGGTAGGGTACATTAAAGGCTACAAATAAGCCAAATTTTATCAAAATCGTTAGAGACGTTTTTTTATTTAAAAAAATAACTAATTTTTTGGGTTTTTTTGCAAAAGGGGGGGGGTTGTTTTTCAAAAAATTTCCAAACCGTTTTCGTGCATTTATACAGGCCTACTTGACATGTCTGGTGCAAATTTGTTTGAAATCGATCGAATAGTTTTCGCTCTAGCTTTGTATACATACATACAGACAGTATACATACATACATACAGACAGACATTTTGTAAAAACCACTTTTTGGACTCAGGGAGTCCCAAAATGGATATTTCCACAAAAATCTCAACATCGATTTTTTTGCGATCACTATATTTTCTCTATACTATAGTATAGTGAGAAAGTAAAATATTATTTTGAACTAAGCTGGACATCCGACTCAACTGTTTTATCTGCTATTTTATTCAATTGGTTGCTATGGTAATGAATGTAAATACATTCAAGATATGTGTTGGTTCATCATCAGTCTAGGCTTAACCTAAAATGATGTTTAATTTATTTTACCTGCCTTAACGGCAACATACACACATAATTTATGTTTTTGTGCACATCTTTGCACAGTACGTTTTGAATGATATACCGTAAGTTTCATTTTTCAATTGAGGTTTTTTGGTTTTTCGTAATGTTGCTTATTTATTGGTATTACAACTGTTAGACAGTACGGCTTTAACGCCCAACTTGATCCTGTGAATTTGTTCCGACTAAATTTACAAATATTGAAATAAAAAATGTTTTTGTCAATATTAATCTAGCCTATGTTACCTACTCAGGGATAGTGTGACATTTTATTTTTTTTAAATCAATTGGTTCAAATACCAGAGATTACACACAAACAAATTTTACCTCTTTTATAATTAATTTTAGTATAGGTACATCAAGTTGTTTTTACTTCAACAGATGGCTTTGTTCACAAAAACCTATCTTAAAAGTTAGATTTACAAATAATTGTTTTAAGTTGGAAATCAGCTGATAGTGGAAACAGCTGACTACTGTTATTATTGTAGTCAATAAACATACGTAGCCTATGGCGCTTACATTTTTAAATATTGAGTATATTTGTTGTTGTTTTTATGTTCAATAGATGTTGCAAAGTATATAAAAACATGATTGTATTCAAATGAACGTTTGTGTCAACATTTCAAAACAATTGGTGAAGAACTTTTGGAGATATCGATTTTTAACAAACGCACATCACATTTTTATTTATATACAGTAGATTTAAAAAATATAATAACTTTAAAATAAGTTTTGTCGAAATTTTAAAATATATTTATTTTCCTGGACATCGTGCTTTGCTTATAATAAGCTACATTTATTTCTAAGCTGTTAAATAAATTATTTTAATATTCCTTTTTTAAATCTTTAAAACTTTATAATAGATCAAATAAAATCTATTTTCCTCTGTATAAATGGTCTGTGATTTACCTAGGTACTACTTTTAAGCCTATTGTATACCAGTTCATTGACATCCAAATTCAACGATTTTAAGTAGTAGTACGTTTGGTATGGAAGGTGTTGTTGAAGGGTGTGGGTGGAGAGGAAATTATCAATTGTTAGTACGACCACGTAATTTGTGCCCTTCCTTTTCTCCTCACGGCATATGCCGGATACAATACAAATACTTTTTTACAAAACTTCTGTAAGTAACATTATTTTATCAGGTAGCACAACTGAAACACGATCTCTGCACGGTTAATAAAGTAAAAAGTTAACTTGCTATGCTTTAAAAAAACAACATTTAATACATATACTGTAAAGAAATTAAATTTTCTAATGTTGTTAAAATTTAAAATTAATTATTTTTGAGTGATACAAAATACATTATATTCTTGGTTGCAAAAAGGAGTGCTTTAAATAAATGTCTGAGGTTATTACCCTTTACGTTAATGACACTCATTTTGCTATTTTTAGGTCTCGGGTTGTCACAGCTATTACAGTATAGGCTTATAAGTTATAGGCTAATTTCAATACGAATATTTCTTATGAAAAGAAGATCCCTCACTAAGAATGTATTACAATCGACCCACATATTTAAGCTGGAGAACCGAGACAAGGAACTTCTTTATGTGTGTGACGATTGTTTCTTGCAGGGTTGATAAACAAACACTCAAGTTATAATCATCAATATAATACTTAATATATTGAGTTAAACCAGTTAATGGTGATGTAAACAGCTGCGATAACATTAATACGGCAAATCTACACTAAATCTATACTATCTATACTAATATTTTAAAGAGATAAAGTTTGTTTTTTGTTTATTTGCTTGTATGTGGGGTAATCTCTGGAACTACTGAAAAAATAGGTTTACTAATAAAAAGCTACACTAACCCTGAGTAACATAGGCTATAATTCATTTTGATAAAAATATTTCTATACTTCAATATTTGAAAATTTAGTCGGAAAAAATGATGAACCAACACATATTTTTTTAATGGATTTTTACATTCATTACCATAGCAACTAATGGAATAAAATAACAGATAAAAAACTACTTGCACTAATATTTCCATTAACAGGTGATTTCAAACTTTGAAACAATTAACAAATAAATTGTAGTAATAAATACCTGGTTTTTGTTCCGTCATGTGACTTCTATTATGTCTTGTTTTAAGACGCGTTTCGGAGTCGGGACTCCATCATCAATTTATTTGTTAATCAAAGTGACTTGGACACCATACAATGAACATTGAAACAATTATTTGTATTTCTAACTTTTATGTTAGGTTTTTATTAAAGTGTAGACCTGAGCCTTGCTGGTTCTGTTAACCTTTATTGTAACTGCTGTTATAAAATATACGAAATTATTTGATTTGAACATTTAACATTATTTATCATCTTAGCTTTGGGGTTATTATTAGTTAAAAGTTAAATCATCAGTACACTACCAGAATGTCACAGGTGTTTGTGCAAATCCTATACCTTTATTTTAAAGAAAACATAACATGATTATGTGTATAGAAGGACGCAACGGGGTTGGCCGTGTGGAGCACGCAGGGGTTTCCCCTAGTCTTTAAATAAAATATACAATGCACTGAGCTTTGTTTCAATTACAAACAAGTCCTTAATAATAAATTTACTGAAAACCTAAATAATTCACAAATAATTATCTATTTAAAATTAAAATGCAAACATAAATGATGAAGCGAAGCAAGGTTTGAAGTTACATAAGATAGTCTGAAGTGATAGTAAAATGTTACGTGTAAGTGGGACAGCGTCGTGTGATATGTGGCAACACTGTAACAAGCAACAACCCCACAGTCTCACAGTTGTACCTGTCTCGTCATTTTGAAACAGGTGGAAGGCAACGGGAGCGAAACATTTTCCTGTTTATAAGATGAAAATATGAAGACAAATGTCTTAAGGCTCGGCTCTCCACAATCAAAACTACGATATTGGGTACCAATTTCAATGTTAAATAACCAAAACATACCTTCACTATTAAGCATATTTTTGTGCTGTTTTTGTTAAAAAACGAAAGCTGTATTTTTTTTCTTAAAGTAAAATAGATTGTGGGTGTTTATTGCTAAGGATTTTTGCAATATCTCTTTTTGCAACTGAGTAAAAAATTTATAAAGTTTACTATTTTTTAATATTTATATCATACGTTTATGAAAACAATAAAACGGTTTCTGAAAATGTATTCGGCAATCAACATCCCGCATATGACAGTACTTCAAAATGAAACCAAATTTTTAAATTTATTCCACGAATTAACGGAAACAATGACTTATTCTGTAGTATTGCTCTTATGGGAATCAGATTCAATATGGCGGGCAGGCAAGCGCCCCCTTAAGCTAAACAATTATGGGGTAAACGTTACGCATAAATACTGCAAAATAAATTCTAACATTTTTTGACGGGCTGAGCCCAAATAATCAAGTGTAATGGAAAGGGAGGAAACTATTTACTGCAAAAACGGCTGATTCAAAAACCTCGACGGTACAAACTAAAGAAAATAATTCAACTTTACAAATATTGAACACTAACCTGATTTATTTAATGGAAAACAGTATTTAATATAGCTGATAACAATACAGGTGTCTATGAACAAACTTTATCACGTTATTCAGCATGTCAAAAGAAACAAAAAATGTATTATAACATGTGTCCTATCTCATTCCGTTTTCGGTCTGTCTGTCTGTATGTGTTTTTTACAAAATAGGCCTACTTAATATTTTTAGAAGTAGAAAAGATATTGAGCTCAAACTTTGTACACCTATTTGTTGCGTAACCTTTTATCACTGTACGAAAAATTAGAACAATATTTTAAATATTTTCAAAATGGCGGCCGTTTATAATTTTTAAAGTCAAATATCTCAAAAACCGCTAATTTTACAAAAAAATCACAAGAGACGAAAAAGTTAACTTTTGTAATGACAAACTCAACGGTTTTTTATTTTGTCTGTAGTTTAAAAGACAAAAGAGATATTTACCAAAAAAAGGAAAAATGTATTTCTTGGTAGTTGTCAACAATACCCAGAATTACTCTAGAAACAAAATATTTTAAAGTAATTTTGAGCTATAATAATAAGTTATTTGCATAATGTTCCGAGCACTTTCTGAGCTGATTCCACTAGCAAAAATAACGGAAAAAGTTAATTTATTCATAGGTCTGGAAATGCTTCGTTAGAGAGTTACAGTTAGCGAAAGATTTCACCCGTGTTTCAGATTACTCACAGAAACGAATCCCTACTGAAATATGTAGGGCGTTAATTAAGGTGTAAAATATAATTTAATTTACGTAAAATGAGCAGATAAATTTAATAAAATAGGTCCCAGTGCTGTAACTGCAGTAATTGTTATAATATTTGACCCAAAACGCAAAATTCGGTCTCAAAAAATGTATCTATTGCGGTTAGATTTTTAACGTGTGTACAAAACATAATGAGAAACTTGTTTAAGCTATTTACATTTTTATGTGTGTGACAATATCTATCTTTTTCTAACTATATCTATATACAGAGTGTCCCATAAAGATAATGACAGCAAATATACATACAATATTGTAGTATTTACGGTTTTGGTATAGGATGCCGCCGGGTTGAACAAACATATTATTACACATGACTTAACTTTTATCCCAAATTCCATTGTTTTGATACATCATTGTTAGGGTTAACTTCATGCCACGTTTGAACTCAATCAGTCAAACCGTTCTCTAGATATGAATTACTGTATTTTGTACAAAAAAACAAAATGGCGGATATCTGAAAAACGAAGTGTTTTCGGGCCTATGTTTATATGAACATTTTTCTTATTTTGACCCATAGAACCATTCTCCGAAGTTTGGCTGTTTATTTATGGGACATTCTGTTATAAATAAAAATGTAAATGTTCGTTTGTTCAAAATCTCCAAAAGTTCTTCGAATACATTACATTCGAATACAAACATGTTTTTACATATTTATTTTAAACAGCAACATCTATTGAACATAATAACAACAACAAAATATACTAAATATTTAACAAAAATGAGCGCCAAATGTGTTTATTGACTAGAATAATAGCAGTAATCAGCTGTTTGCTATATTTCCATTAAAACCTGATTTCAAACTTTGAAACATTTATTTGTATTTCAAACTTTAAGGTTAGGTTTTTGTAACAGTTGGACGTAAAAACAAAACAAACTGTACTAAATATTGTATAGAAAAGGGTGCACCATAATAAATAATTATTAAATATGTTTAGTGTTGGTACAGCAATCAGCTGTTTGGTCAAATATTTCCATTAACAGCTGATTTCAAAATTTGAAACAATTATTTATATTTCTAACTTTTAGGTAGAGTTTTGTTTAAGTGTAGACCTGCTGGTTTTTAACCTTTATTATAACTGATGGTATAAATATAAGAAATAATTTGATTCGGACATTTAACATTATTTATCATCTTAGCTTTGAGAGATTAATCCTAACCTTTATTATAAAGAAAACATAACATATGTATATAGTAAGGTCCAATGGGGTTGGCGTGCGGAGCACGCAGGGGTCTCCCCTAGTATTATATGATTTTGGTATTTAAAAAAAGTACTGACATCTCTAACAAACACTGTCTAACAAAATGAAGCAGAAAATGAGTAGCAAGGTTTCAATTTATTTCTAGAGAACGTAGCGCCCAACTAAACTAGTCCAACCTGTTTCAACTTGAACCCGACTTTGACTCTGATTCATCAAGAACCGGTTTTTCTACAGTCGTCAATTGGAATATTTCAATCCTATTGCACGGTTCTTTACTTTCATAACAAACAATATTTTAATAAAATTGTAAGAATAACAAATGCAAAGTAATATCAAACTTTAGATTTAAAATTAATTATGTAGAATAAAATTAAAACAAGCCTTTAATACTAAAATCTATATCCCTCAGCTGAGTTTAGCTAAAGTAAATAAATATAATTGCCTACTTGCATTACAAATAAGTAGGCCTAATACATCTTAAAACATTCCAATTAACAACTTTTCCAATGAAGGACTCACTCTGTAACAAAAAAGAAAGCGGTGAGAAAAACAGCTTATCAAGTGTCAAGACATAACATTTAAACGGAAATTTACTCTTATCGCTGTTTTTAAATCTTAATTGATCAGTAAGTCCTCTTGTTCATCTAGAACTGATAAAAATGCCTAGCTTGCAGGGTTCTACAAAATTAGTCTGGAGGGATGTATAGGCTATAAGAGATATTTTATAAATAATATGCTTCTACTCGTATGTTACGAACTTTAATTTATGCATTTAGACTTTAATTATTAAATCTATCCTAGAAAATAATGTCGTCTTGAGAACTTCGTATTCCGTGGATCGTTCGTTTTAAAATGTGTATCTATCAAAGATTAACTTGTTAAAATAGTTAATAAATTATATATATATTATATATATGAATCGAAAGGACATCATTTTTATTTACTTGTATTTGTTTTTTTCTCAAATAAGACAGATCTTCTCGTTCACTTGTTTAAAAACAAAGTTGACTCTCTTACCCGACAAGTTAGTGTGTTCATCCCACAAGTGCATTGGCATCTTGTACAATTTACCCGTAAAACTAACACGTATATTCGCATTGAAATATAGGATACTATAAGGGCACGTTAAAAATTTGATAACAGAATTAAAACTGTCTTCAGCGAAAAGTAAAAGATAGTCATTTACACCACAACATTGTACAATCTACTATATTTAAGCTGTCTGAAAGAAATGCAAGACTGTTAAATCCTGAGAATTATATCAGAATTTCAACCAGCTGTAACATTTAACGCTATTCATTGTTGATTTAATGTGAATAAAAGGATCTGTGAGATGACAGGAGAATCTAAACAAAATAACTCAATGGAAGTGGAACTCGCTGACGATAGAAGACTTGGAAAACAAACAAGGCTCCTTTACCAATCCCCGAGAGAATTTATGGTTGGGTAGGAAATTATAATAAATTGTATTTATTCATTTACGACTAAAACAATTGTAACGTGATCTGGAGAATAAGATATTAGGTGTACGTTTAAAACTATACACACATTTTTTTTAGAGAGATAACTTAAATAAGCTTCCACTTGAAATAGATTTTGAAATTAAATACATGTTTTAACATTTCAAGTGTTTAAACGGCAATAAAGTATTGTAAAACTAACAACAGTATCATGAATTAATTATTACATGTATGAATTATAAACATTTTACATAGAGCTTTGCTGTACCTCATCATATGCATCTATTCATATAAAAATAATTTTAAACTTAAATATAATGTTATTACTTAAACTTATCATTTACGACTAATTTTAAAAGTTTTCCTTTTAAAAAAGCGTAGCAGTTATCAATTATAAAGTGTAATAACTAATAATTTTTGAATTAGATTTTGAATCAAAATATTAAAGGTAGCCTAATACTAATACACATCCTCTGTTCTAACTATTTCCGATTGCACCGCAGCAACCAGATGTGGTAGCTTGCAACAGCTGTTCAAAGACTAAAATACGGAGAAACACAATTAACATCAGACGAGCAAGACGGATAATCAATAACATAAACAAAGCTCGATTTAATCTGTGTTCTATTGAGAAGTTCAATGTTTTAAAGTTTATTGTGCATTCGATTGTTGACAGCGTGTTTCAATGGTAATTATAATTTAATAACAAGCTGCGCCTGTGAATTGTATGACTCAGCCTAAAGCTATAAAAGGCTATTTTTAATACTTCTGCAAGGGGCAATTTAGTTCAACTGATTGGAACTATTTTAAATGTTTTCCTTAAAGAAATCAAAACAGTTTTCAATTATGACGTGTAATCTATATATATTTCTATATATATAAAAATGAATTGCTGTTCGTTAGTCTCGCTAAAACTCGAGAATGGCTGGACCGATTTGGCTATTTTTGGTCTTAAAATGTTTGTAGTAGTTCATAGAAGGTTTATACGTAAAGACAAGTTTGAAAAGTTTCCCGAAAAAGTTTCAAATTTGGAAGAAACTGAACAGCATTTATTGTATGAACTCAAAACCATAGGTCACAAAAACAGCTGTTCGTATAAAAAGCTTATGTTTGTTTACATGTATTACCATAGCAACATTACTTAGCAAATTTATAATCACTTTAGTACTCTTCAAAACCAACAGCTTTTTAAGGTTAGATTGAAAAACTATAAACAAACACAAATAAAAATGCTTACAGAATTATAATTCAACTCAAACATTGGTTATTAAACATCTATATAGGCCTACTTAGAGATGTGCTGCTTAAAATATTGTTTATATAAAATATATCATAACTGTGAAGTTTTTAATACTTTTCAAAACATATTTTCGCTATCAATAATAATAATAACAAACAAATTATTTGACACCATGCATAACCATAAACATACACGAGTTTAAACATATTTTATTGAAAACTAAACAAACCATCTGAATTAAACTAAATGCCATTAAAATATCACATTCGTAGCTTTATTTTGATATATACTGTATATTGTATATTTAAATACTAAACAATATAATATATCTTATACTAATTAGGCCTATACATTTAAAATTACAAACTCTATTTGAACCAGTTTGTTACATCCTAAATTAACACGGATGTTACAAAGTGATTCAAATATCTTTTCTACGACCCCCAGCTAATTTAAACCCTCACTAAGAGAGGGTTCAAATAAATTCGAAATTTTAGGGTGGTTTGGGGAGGGGGTCAAAGTTACTAAAAATCCCTATAAGAACGAATTGGAATGCAATTTGGTTCGTAGCTTCCTCTAAGGCCGTAGGTGCTCGCAACATTGTCAATGAAATTAAGTGAAAGTCTAACTTAGTAAAAACTATAAATTAAAACGATATATTTAAAGCTTTTTCATGTTAGATAGTAGTTTACAGGAATACAATTTTCATTGCTTTCCTAAATAGCGTAGACTTTTTTTCATGACCACAGTAGGATACGCACAGGTATTCAACGAACACTTAAAAAGAATTACAATTACGTCAAAAAGACTGAAAATACCAACAACCACGAGCAACGCCGTACGGGTCAGCTAGTAACTAATAAAAAAAGAAGAAAAATATCTTAATGTTATCTCATAACGCAATATTTTTTTGGAAATTATAGTTCTAATGAACAAAATACTACAATATACATTTTTAAATTTGATCTAGTAAATAGAGAGTGATGTAATTTTAAGAAGTTATTTTGATAATTAAAAAGAACAGATCTTTCGAAAATTAAAACAATTTTGTCCTTCTAATTAACTAACTAATTAGTACTTGTAACTAACCCCCACCTTAGTTTCATGGAACTTAAACGACTCATATTAATTACAGAGAATAGATTATATTTTTTTGTTTTGTTTTTAATAAAACAAATTAACTTAGTATAAAAAAATGTTTCACAAAGGGAGTGACATAAACAACAACTGTGATCCACTCTGTGTCTGGGTTTACAAATGTTGTGTAAACGAACATTAATTTAATAACTTTTAAAAACTTTTTGTGTGCAAACCAGAATACGATGATTTAAAATTATGAAACCTAATTAAGGAACAAGGCATGTGGAACCAATGGAAAGTAAGATCTAAGTTTCTTAGTCGTTTCGCTCTGCGATTTGTTCAATCTAATTTTAATTCCGTTTCATTTACTCATCTGTTTAACCTCTACATGTCCTTCACAATCACAAGGCACTTCCCGGTAGATGCTTTCCGTGACAATAGGTTTTCCATAAATTATCTGAATCCAACACAGAAGTACAAAATCAGTTTAATATACAACATTCGAGTAAATGTTATATTTGCCTGTATTGTCATATAAACAAACGTTAACCTTTCGGATTTGAAATGCTAATTAATTAAATAGGACCGTGCCTTTACAGTCTTCACTTCCAATTCGTTTTAAAAATGTTTTTAGTAACCCATCCAAGCGAACTTACTTGAGTATATACACATTTTCACAAGATTAATCACAACAATTTTTATTTTAACACGAATGTAAAAAGTACTTTTGTGGCATGGCAGCCCGGTCGGAAGACATTTCTTGCACTCTGTATTAGGCTTGTGAAAAATGTGTAAATATAATCATCGAAGTTCACATAACGGATTACAAAACACCTTTTAAAGATCTGAAGATGATCTTCCATGACGATTGAAACCGGTCGTAATAAGTACAAATATTTACGATCTGAAGACTGTAAAGGTACATACCTATAATTCATTGAAATGCCAGTTCCGGAAGCTAAATATAAAAAATGAATAAATATAAATACTAGTCCATATTA
>JAGFPH010000044.1:842372-862427 GCA_018207615.1 Philaenus spumarius
TTAATGTAATTGGGAGGTGCGCTATAGCAAATTTTGGAACTACAATCCTCCAGGGATTTTCAGTCAAAATTCTACAGTTTTTTTTTATTTATTAGTTGAGAGACGTCTCACCAAATTGTTAAACGCCATTATTTTTATTATTTAATTTCACTTAGCATTAAGGTTGGCCAACAAAATAAATGTTACCTATTAACAAATCCATGGTACAATGTATCTAATTTTGTGATTTTGTATAATTAATAGAATTGTATAAATTTGTATTTATTATTAATGGGGAGGGTTTTTTAACTTTTATTTTTTTTTGGGGAGGGATCTTTTAAACTCAACAAAAATTAATATTGTAAAGCTAAACTTTTCTTAAATTCTTTATTTGTAATTAAGGGCGTATTAATTTATCACTTTCTTATTAAGGGCATGTCTTTTTTTTAAATATATTTAAAATATATTTTCTCTTGGTTTTGGTCAATAAATCAAAATCTAATCTAACTTCTTCTTTATTGAGTTGACCTCAATATATCTGAATTATATTTGTGAGTGATCGGCTAAGACATTTCTTCAGTTTGGCGAGTATTATTTTTTTAAGGTAAGTCTTTTGAACATTTCCAGTCTATGTAGTCCAGTATAGCTTCCATATATTTAATTGTCTTTATCCAAGACTGGTACAACTTTGATACTTGAAACGGTTAACAGCATAACAATATTATTTATGAATTAAATAAGTCTACTATTTCGAAACATTAGAATTTAACCGTAATATTAGTTTGCTTTACCTTATGCCTGGTACTTGTCACTCGCACTAAGCACTTAGTAAGGTTACTATCCACTCGCACTCCCCGTTTTACTAATACTAAGCACTAATCACTACTGTTCGCACGTGTGGTATTAGTGCGAGCGACAAGTACTAATGACAAGTACTAAGCATCGTGTAATCCGGGCATTATATGTGTATTGCAAGAAGTTACTTTGAAAAGGAAAAATAAAAAATACCCAAAAGATTAATAAACTAGAGAACGAATAAATTGAAACCTTACAGTTTTTTTTTTTTTGTGTACAAGAAGTTACCATAGATAATCGTTATAAGATTTGTACACTTATTTCTTCAAATATCAATACAAAATTAATAATTTGGGGCGGATTTATAAAGTTTATGGAAGCGCCAATCAAATGACTTCATTTGAAATTTGAGGTAAAAGTTTTATAAAAAAAACCACACGAATAACTAAATATAACCTATTTCTAGACATAAATTACCAATGTCAAAAAAGATACACCTATTCAAATAATAAATGGACAAATATTTTAAATTTCTTTATATATTTGGATTTTTTGGCAGGGAAATTATTACTCATAATATATTTCAAAATGTATTATTAAAACTAAAACATTATTAATTTTCTTTTATTTCCTTATTTTAATCATACACGTTTAGATTTGAAACAGTATTTTTCCTGTTCGAAGTACAGTGAAGATATCTAAAGTAAGTTAATCTCTTTGGAAGTCACTTTAAATATTTGTTTGTGTAAAAGTTATTTATACGTTGATGTAATTGAAAGTGCTCCAAAATATTCCATAAGGTTAAACCCCCTTGGCGTAAATCGTTTATTTTCTAAAAAACCTACTTAATATTTTCCAACATCAAGATAAAATTTATGTCTTTATAGTTGCTGTAGTTTTGTTAAGTATACTGTAGCCATTTAAGTGTAACTTTACAATCTCATTTTGAGTTATCATTAATTAATTAATTAATTTTAATCTAGGATTATAAAACCGTGCCTTCAATATCCAAAACCGTATTGTTTTCGGCTCGACGTTTCGACACATTCAACTTGAGAAGGTATTTAACACCACTGCCATACAGATTATAATCCAAAGTCGAGTACCTTATCTATAACATAACAACAGGAAGCCAACCCCGTCTTGAGACAATACCAGTGGCAGTGGTAGGGGGAGATTTGCCGTCATTAGTTCCTTGTCATTCAATTTGTAAAGCCATATCCCGTCCTAACTGTCAACACAAGTGACAAATTGATTCTATTCTTCACCAAGACAAAATGATGGAGAACTAATTAAAACGAGCCTTCAAAAGACTTTGTCTAAATTACTTTGCACAAGTAAAATTTCGTGTTTTAAATATGTACAGTGATCTCTGAACCTTAAGAACGTTACTGCTATCTTTAGTTTGCATTGATGAATCATTTGTCAACCAAGAACATACTCTACAATCAATTTAGATAAGATCACCAAGAAACTAATGTAAAAAAGGACACAATAAATATAGAGTTAGTTACGCAACCATCCTAGCAAGCAATAAGTACAAAAACGTGATCTTTATACTCGTTTAGATTTAGTAATTCTTTATACGAATACTTTTACAAGGTTAGTCGATTGGAGCGAAGCTTGAATCTAATGACTACTGCGCCAATAAAAAATCAGACAAGGTATTTTTAAATAAAATTTGTACAGATATTATTTTTTTCTTTAACGTTTTACTTTATACCAGTTTACAAAACACATGGAAGTAGCTATAGTTCATTTCACCTCAGCGTGAGGCAAAACCAAATGACCGTAATAAAACCCTTACCCTTAGGCCTATTGTGCGACATCGGGGATGGGCACTTGTCGACTGCCTTTGTATTAGAGTTATTGCTGATTGTCCCAGTGTCATTATGCAAACTTTTTTAATTGAAAGAAAAACTTAAAACAAAATATATCATTCGCTGTGTTTTGATCGCGTGATTATTTTTATACCAAATATGAAGGAAATCGGTTGATTTTGGGGAAGGCAAAGTAAATAGTTAAATCCTATGTGTTTTCAAATATTTTTTATCATCATGAATACGGAAATAAATTTACATTGAATAATGATGTTGAGTTTTATAAAAACCTCTTACTTACTACTGTACACAATAATCATCACATTATAGCCTGACAGTTTTTTTGTTAATTAAATGCAGTATTAAAATATAGACATTAAGTAAAACTATTAAATAACTGTTCTATATACATCGAGCATAAAATACAATTAAAATTAAATACATCTTAATATTATAGACAAACAGAGCATGGGCTACACGAAAATATAAAATTACACATCTTATTGCAGTACATAGCACGGATAAAAATTAAACATAGGCTATTCCTTCTAGCTACTTGCACACTAAACAAAATTTTAATAGGCTATTTAGGGACAGGCGAAACAAGTACATCATTAATGATAGTCTATTATTTATCTTTAATTTAATTTATAAATTTAATATAATTTGACTAATACAGTATATTTAACGGAAATCTTGAAATTTCTTTGAACTATCTAGTTTTGTGAAAAATAGCTACTTTATTGGTTCATTAAGTTATTAGTCTAATGTGGTCAATAGAGTAATATTAGTTTATTTATTTCAATGACGTAGGTGTGCCATATAAATTTAATATATTCCCTTATAAGGACTTACGCTTATTTAATAATACTTGGGTTGATTTTGTTGTCAATTTTCAATGCCCAATGCCCAAATAAAGAGTAAAGTATTTTTTATGAGTTTTCAATTCAAAACATAAAGCCTTGGTTATTGTTTGATTAACGACAATGTTAAGCATGTCAGGCCACTATAAGGTGATGATTATTGTGTACAGTAGTAAGTAAGAGGTTTTTATAAAACTCAACATCATTATTCAATGTACATTTATTTCCGTATTCATGATGATAAAAAATATTTGAAAACACATAGGATTTAATTATTTACTTTTCCTTCCCCAAAATCAACCGATTTCCTTCATATTTGGTATAAAAATAATCACGCGATCAAAACACAGCGAATGATATATTTTGTTTTAAGTTTTTCTTTCAATTAAAAACGTTTGCATAATGGCACTGGGACAAACAGCAATAACTCTAATACAAAGGCAGACGACAAGTGCCCATCCCCGATGTCGCACAATAGGCCTGAGGGTAAGGGTTTTATTACGGTCATTTATATTTGCCTCACGCTGAGGTGAAATGAACTATAATCAATAGTTGAATTTGAAACTAACTATTTAACCTTACGGTAACTTCGCCTTGGCAACTGAGCTATCCCCTCACCCTACAAATAAACTGAAGCAGATGAACTATTACAGTAAATATTATTATTAAATGAGAAGCAAAATCAAATTATGAGGCATGAGGTATACCATTATCAAACGCTTTTAAAACATAATATTTGAATGCTATATAGGCCTGCACATGCTAGACAACATGTTTTAGACGAACAATAACTTCAATAAATTCTGCTTGTTTTAATGTCATAACACATTCCTTTGTCGTCGTCTAACTTATCAATCCCAAAATGGAGATTCTTGAAAAAAATTATACAATAATTTACCAGTCTTGGAATTATAATATTAAAGTATGTTATTGTTTCTGAATAATTCTAACTTCAAAAGTAAATTCCAAGAAAGGCCTACATCGTATTTATAAAAAATATAAATCAAACAATAGGCCAATACTTTGAGAAAAAATACATTGTAAGTGCAAACACACTTTTACATATTTATGAAATCAGTCACACTGCTCATGTTTAACAAACTATTAAGTATTTTTGGTACATTGCACTGCAATAGAAATTACTTGACCCCATTTGACATAGAGCAAAATTACATTACTGTTAATGATAAGAGAGCCTTGATGGTTTCAGTACAGTATGCACAATCTGTGACTTGAATGAATCATCCCATCTGTGCGCAGTTGCACAATATTAGCTTTTCATTGCATTCTCTCATAATTACTGCTAATGTTAGTACTTAATTAGTTCCATTTTTAGATCCAGTAACAATGCTTGCACTCATCGTAGGTAGAAGGCAAAGCAAAATTTCGCCTTTAATCGATCAAGATTTCAGTTTGCAGTTTAAGCTAAAAAAGAACAAACTTCTTAAGAATTGTGCTTAATAATAATAATTGTGCATTATTCACGTTATACCCAACATTTCATTTTATTTCTACAAATAATATTTCGAAGAAAATGTGAAATCTTATGTTTTTATTGTTTAATGAACAAAAAATATTTAGAAAAACTTTATTTCAAGTAGGGTAAGCAAAAAAAATAATTAAGTTTCAGATTTAAAATAATAACATAAAATACAATTAGGTTTAACGTCATGTTTGTGGATTATAGATATTATGGCCCTGGTACAAAACAGCCTCATAAGGACAATCTAGTCACGTCTGTTGTATGTTGTTTCTCATTATGTAACAAAATTTATTAGTCCCCCTAATAAAAGTATAAACACTTTAACCGCCCACATTTTTCAACTAAAAATATCGACTTATAGCTTATTTGTGTAGAGCCAGTAAACGACGATATTTGTGTTGAAGGTAAGATATCTTGTTAGAATATCATATTAACATTTTTACATAGTTTTCAGTTTCATTATACATGATTTGTATTACGATTTCTAAAACACGCTTGTTTTTAAAACAATAAATAACCGGAATGTACTTTGAAATGATTCTTACATTAAAAATGTTAAACACATGGCAAACCTATACCTATTTATTAATTTGACTTTCAGTATTCTTTTCATACGAGAACACGTTTGTGAAAGACGACGTAGACCATTTAAAGCTAGGCAAGATTTTGCCTTTGCTAATAATATACTATTATTTTCCCAAATCAGATAATTCTGGATAGCAGCAGGGTTCATCTGTTGGCCTATTCATTTATATTTTGAAGATCCTCGTTTTCGTCTACACACTAGTGAGCTTAAATTTATCTGATGATCTGACTTCAAGTCAAGAACCAATGGAAATAAATATTAGAACCCTTGTCAATAAAATATCCGTCTCCCTCCCACTACAAATACCCCTATAAATTTTATAACCCTTATCTTACTATAGTCTGAGTCAGGAAAGGGATACTGGGGTCACGTGACTGAAGGATTGATTATACATTTAACGGTGTTAACCAGTTAAGGTTAGTGTCACTTGTCACACATATGTTGCTTCGGTTGTTAAAGAGTTAACCTACTGTAACATACTTCTAAAACGGAGATCCAAATAAGAAACCAATCTGTATAGAACTACTCCATTACTAAAGGAAATTATCCTATTGCTGAATAGACAAATGCTGTTATCAAACAAAGATGGATTTCAAACCAAAGTGACTAAGTCTAACACAACATTGCGACTTGATAACAATATTTTGTGTTGTGTAAGATAATGCAGCGAACCAATTAACGAAAACTAAAGAAGTGAAATGCAAAATAAAAACTTATTTCCGTTTATTAAAAATTGCAAGATAGCGTTATATAAGTACACATAAAGTTTAGAAAAAACTTACCTAAATTCAAAAAGCAAAAGAATATACAAATTAGTTAACGATTCCTGCTACTTGCCGAACAATAATAACTATACTTTGTAACGTGCCATTTTTTGCACCCATATTGATAAGTAAACAATTATTAAAAACGATCACTGCACAACTATACATATAAATAAGTTATTCTTAAATACACACATTTTTTAGTAAAAAGAAAACAATTAAATATGCGTGTAAACATTATGTATTAAACAATTCTACCGCTTCTCTTCCTATTTCCTATTGTCTGCCTCCTTTAATATCTTTGTTGATTTTTTGTAAACAAAGGCGAGTTTTTCATTTGTTTAAATGAAAGGAAAAATGCGTCATCGAACTATACATAACTGATTAATTTTATTACAATTTTTAATTATTCCTTACATCACTTGCATTTTCTACCCGCTGTAAAATCTGATAGAATGGATATCCGATACAAATTTTGAACAAATATTGGCAATGTTTTATTACAAGGTAATTAGTAAAATAACTATCATCGGTCGAATGGCAAATAAGAAGGCACAGTTCTTTAAAGTTTGTATTGATTTCGTTACATTATGGTAACACTTCATGCCGTACTTGTGATATACCTTTTCACGTATTAAGTTTCGCATATGGTAACACTATACAGTATACAGATTATGAGTGAAGAAATAATTCAATAACTTTGAAGGGGCGTTCGAGGTGAAAGATGGCTGGGAATATTGTTAAATTACGAAAAACCTGCTAATGAATAATGGTATAACTACACTGGCAGGGAAGAAAGGAGTTCGGTGAACTGATCGTCTGTAGCTACGGCCAGGTGCCAAGTAATTGATTCGCTCAAAAAGTGGAATTATTAAAAGTTTGACTTAAAACGTAACAAAATTACAATTACGTTCGATTTTTATCAATATTATTCCAGTACTGCCAGCTCACGATAGAAACAAAGGACTAAAAGAGGTGTTATGTCTGACAAATAGCTTGCTATTAAAATTCTAATACAAATAAAGAAATCATGAACTGATATTACCCTTTAAGACGAAAACATTGTAAGTTTTCATTTTCTAAAAAAATGTTCTGACCCCTTGGGAATCAAACCCGCAACTCTGGTCGATAGGTACAAATAGTGGCCAATACAGTATAAATAAATATTGAGTTGGGACTTTTGATAAACCTGTTATAGTTTACAATGATTGAATGAAACCCCGAACCACAAATAGAAGGAACAAAAAACAATAACAAAACAATTTAATGAAAAGTTATGTAGTGTTAGTAGTGTTAAAGCCCTCTGAGGATGATGACTATGTCATTGAAATGTGCATTAGGGTATTACATTAAACCTAACTTTTCATTAAATTGTTTTCTTTTTGTTATTTGTTCCTTCTATTTGTGGTTCGGTGTTTCATTCAATCATTGTGAATTTGTCGCCACAGTGCTCATCAACTATCTTAACCTTCGGTATCCAAAACTGATTTCTCTGATCTAGAAAAACATTCCTTTGCGGGTTTTCTGTTGCTAAACCTCATTTCAGTTGCTTGTTTAAACATTAAAAATTTTGTTGGTATGGATTTCCTCATAACTAGGTAAAAGGTTATGGTGATATATTTTATGTTACAGATCACAGAAATCGGGGCGAGCTCGCTTCCATCGAATCTACTAGAACTGGAAATAGTCTCTTCCAAAGAACTTCACCTTCTTCCAGGCAGTTTTTCCCGGCAGCAGTTCATCGAATTACTCCGGATTCGAAATGTGGGCCAAGTAATCATAAAGAAAGAAGCTTTTCTCAATCTCTCTTCGGCCAAATTACGTCTTGAAATAATGGATTGTGACAGTTTGCTCCTTACGGCGAAATCCTTCCGTTTAATCAAAGGACCTGTTACTGCCGTTTTGGAAAGGATTCCTCATGTTGTCATAGAAAACTCGTCCTTCTCATGGCTTGTCGATCTTATAATTCGTTACGTGCCTAGATTAGTATTAAAGGAGAACGCATTTCTTCTTGAGTCACCAAACCGTCCAATTGGAGTCCATGGCCCTACTACTAAGGTAAGTTTAGTAGCCTACATTAATGTTGTACAGATATCTGAAATTCTATTATTAATAAATTATAACAACATTAGCAAAACACAGCTACAGTTACTTCGTAGCCAAATATGAAGACATTGTTTTGTTTTTTCCTTAATGTGTTTACTTTATACCAGTTTGACTAATGCAGACGAAGACATAAAGACAAGCCGAACAACGTTCTTCAATATCTAGGTTTACATTCTCGTCTTTAGTAGCGAAGAAGGCGTAAACACAGGAAGACAAATAAACAAAACAAAACTCATTATTAAAAAAGAGTTATGCAACTAGTTTAAATATCCACGCGACTTTAACAAATAGGAACAACAAAGTTTTCTAGATATTTGTCAGATTTTTGTCCACAATATTAATACGATCGGTCCACAAGTTTTGAATGGAACTCAATTTTCTTATGCCTTCTTTCCTAATTAACTTTCTCAACGATTCTACCCCCCAAACACATATACATTACTTCATTATTTAAAGAAAGGTTTTTTTTATAGACAGGTTAAAATATACTTATACGAATAAGATTGTAGGCTACACGTTTTATTTTGTTGATCCCACAATTATTCCTCATTTAAAGGTTTATAATATTTATTGTTATTTTCCTCCAAAAAAATATTTCCTTAAATACTGATTTAACATTATAATAAAGGCACCACGTAATTTTTTTGTAAAAAAGTATTGTTTTTAGAAATATTTGATTGTATTTTTGTTAGAGTGCTGATTAAATATCACCTAAGTCTAAATACATTTTAACATAATCTAATTTTATAGTTTCATAAAACTCTACGCATAAATTAATTTATAATTTTGCATATTTAGTAAGTAAATGTGATTATTAAATAATTAACAGTAATCACTTCTAGAATATAAAGCCAATAATTACAATATGATGTAGTAGTAATATTGCCTCCGACGAAATATTATTAATGTGCAGGAAATAGAAATAGATAATAGTTACATCGGAATGTTACTTTACAGCTTATACATTTTACACAAAACTTCTCGATCAAAAACGTATAACTTTACATTTTCTTAATACTGTAAAAGTATACCCAAAATCCTGCAAGTGGATAATTTTCATGATTATATCTATTTAAAGTAAGATTACCAGAAAATTATAACAGTTCTATAAAAAGTGCCTATACTCTTAAATATTTTTGAATTAAAACAATATTTTAAATCTGTTCTTTTAATTGTCTATGCTCTTAAATATTTGTCAATAACACAAAATATTAGGTCTTCTGTTTTTAAGTTATTCCTTTTCTTAGTACCTGCATGTATTAGTTTTTAGTAATTTAGTATTTTAATTAGTATCACCTAACTAGACACCTGGAATTTCTAAAACATAACCGAATAACATTTTATAATCCAACCATCTAAAAATAAAATCAATAAGAGCTTCCAATGCCCATGTTCAAGAACACAAACCCCTTTTACAAAGAAGTTAACATCTGTAAAGGATGTAAACAATCATTTAATAAAGCACTTATGGGTATAAAATTGAATGAAGTCTTTTTATGTGGATATTGAAACATTCCTTTGAATGTGGCTATTGATGGACTTTGTTTATCTTAAAGTAAGACAGAAATGCTTTGAAGTCTTTATTGTTGGCTTTGCATTAGACCTTAGGCATTCCAGAGCATGTTTAAATATTGAACAAACCTTAACCAGACAAATTACTACTTTAAGAAAACTCATAAAATACTTAGATTTCCCAAACAACCTGGGAGAATAAAAAATAAATTCACTTAAAATGTGTTCTTGATCGTTACAATTAAATTGTTCGATATATATAATATAAATATACAAACACAATTTTATTATTACTAACTTAAATAAATGATACTAGCACACAAATATTATGGATAATAAATCAATAACAATGTTTAAAAAAGATATGCTGTCGATTGAATAGTATATTTTTTTATAAAGAATTACTGTAAGTTTCAAATATATTATTAAAAGACCTTCTCAAAATCTTACTGTAGTAAATATAATGATAAACATTAAAAAAAATTTATATTAACTGACTTCTGTTATAATGATAGTATAATCACATATTTAATTGTGCTTATCTTATACCAGTAGGCCTACTCTTAAAAATTGATTTAAAATTATTTTGTAATATTCATTTTGTTTGTAAATAAACAAATTACATGTTTGTTCACAGATATTACTAGACACCGTAAAGGTTGAAGAGATACCAAAAAATGTGTTTTCCTCTCCAGCTGCACACTTGAGTATAGTAAATAGTGATATACATACAGTGCGCAGCAATGCATTCAGTGCCATACAAATTGCTTCTGTCACAATACAAAACACATCCCTACACAAAGTGGAAACTGCTGCCCTTAAGTACGGGACATTAATTAAAACATTGGAAATCATAGATGTAAAGTTGCATACGCTAGCTACCAATGCCTGGACTTCTGCAATATCAAATCTTGTCATTCACCAATCCAAGTAAGTTTGCTTATTTCAAGTAAGAAAGAAGAATAACTTCCACTGTAAATATTTCTAGACTTCAGGTAAAAATAAAATGTAGTTCTACAACAAACACTTATTGCTCAATAATAAAATTTAAAAAATTGTGCATTACATTGAGATTTTAAAAGGAGAGATTTGATACATTTCAGTTTCACAGCTAATTATGAACTAACCCGCTTAAAAATATAATGGCATTTATAAATAATTTTTATAACTAGGTTTTTTGATTCTTGAATTTGGTAAATTCTCTTCAGACCATGATACCCGAGAAAAAATATTGTTCTTCTTTATTTGCAATTAAATTTTTTTCACAAATGCTTTTGAAAAAAATCCAAAACATTTTATTTTATAATGATAAAACAAAATAAGTAGTTAATAATTTTAATTTTCGTGTTCTTGTATAAAAATAGAATTGGAGTTTTAAAGATAGTTTGTGAAAGGGATTAATAATAAAAATGTATATAATTTGTATACCTACAACTTTAAAAAAAACTTTGATGTTTCAGTTTATCAGAAGTACACGAAGGGGCCTTCAATATCACCGTGGCAACTGTGAGATTGACCAGCAACATGTTTAAACGTATTCATACCAGGGGTTTTATATTGAAAGACTGGAGCAGTATGATCGTTGAAAACAACACATTCAAAAGCATGGGATCTAATGCTATTCAATGTGCTTGGAGTCCAGCTTCTGACAGCAAACCTAAATTAAGTCCTCCTTCATTCACTTTCATCAGAAACTTCCTAGTCGATGTTGAAACAGATGTGCTAGCATTCTCCACAGTAAATGAGCTCGATGTAACAATAGACAACAATTTTTTCATGCAAACGTGCCTTTGTGAAATTCATTCTAAATTAAATGAAATTATGAACGTAACTGAACAAATGTTAGATAGTTTATATGAAACTAGTATGTGCCATCTGGATTCTTTTTTCGCTCGTTGTTTTAGTTTACCAGTAGGGTATATCAATATGCACAATTTCAGTGATCTCGTGTGTGGTTCAAATAAAATTAAATGTGAAGAAGTGATTCAAAGTGATGCTGCAATACCGCCGCACATACCCGGTTTAACTTCAGATATTTTACATGAAAGGCATGGACTGGACAGAGAAAGAAGAGTTATATTTTCTATTTTTGTTTTTGTTATATGTGGAATGACTGTGATGATGGTATTTTCCGGTTTTATGTGGGTGCGACGTAATGGTTACTGCACGAAAGCACGTCTTCTCCTGCTTCCTTCAACTAATTCCTTATTAAATATCATAACTCGACTGATTACGAGAAGTGGAGGTACTACCGGTTCAACCCATTCAATATCTCGGACTTCAATTCACGAATATTCTGAACTTCATGGTCAAAAAGGTATTGAAACCAGTGAAAATGAAATAGAATTAGAAGACAAAGCAACGCAAACATTACCTGAAGAATTGACTCAAGAGCTGTTGCAGTCTTTGAGGGATAAATTGGATGACCCTGAAAACTATAGCCAAGCTCGAGATATGATTGAACATTTGTATGATTTGATTAAAGTAGAAGAAAGCTGCAATCAAAATTATCAAATTTCGATTAATTTAGAAGTAGAAGATGAACAAGAGGGTGGTAATGTTTATGATGTAATCCAGCCAACAGCTAAAGTTAAAACAAATAAATTACACCGAGAAAAGAAATCACTTGTAAGCGTAGGAACAAGAGCACCTTCCCCAGATAAATTGTTACCAGTCGCCCTTGGCTATGGAGAACCTAAGAAAAGGCCAGCGGTTATGTGCGAGTATATTGAACCGAAAGATAAACAACCACATTTGTACGCTGAACTTCCAGAAGGGCCACCACCTCCACCTGCACGACCACTTAGTTTCATTAGAATGTTTGGTGAGGACATTTTGTTCCCTTCATCCATCCTCTGTGATTACACCGAACCAACTGATGCAACAGTACACATGTACTCAGAACTACCTAGCGGGATGGCAAATCGACCCTTGCCATGTAAACCCGACGAAGGACAAGATGACCCAGGCGAAGGTCCATCTAGTTCACTAAGATAATCTGTGATATTAACGACTTGTAAATTTTCTTGCCTTTTACTGTCATGCCTTATATTATTGGCAAAGGAGGTGGAAATGTGATTCATAATTTTAATAATATTTTGCAATAGTTTGAATGGTGTATACTTTAAATAATTTTGCTGCATTACGACTATTTTTATGATCATTCAGAATTTGTTTGAAGACTGATTCAAATTGACATAAACATTAAAAATTTCTGTTTCCAAAAGTTTTAGAAATATATTAGAATACATATTGGAGGCATAATACCTGTATATCATTGTGTGTTAAATATAAATATTGTGATAGATGTACAGTTCATATAATAAAACAGGAATATCTTTGACGATAAATGTTGCATTTTGAATGATTGCGAGAAAAAATAAATAGTGTGTCTGTTAGTTATTGCTGGTTTAATTGTATAGTTTATTAAGTACATAAAAGCCATAAAAGAGCTTAGCCAAAGATATGACTACAATTATAAAATGTTTTCAAGATTGTATAATACAAGTGTATGCTGTTAATCTAAATACTCCTATTAAAGCAAAATAATATGTTTTTGTGATGTTATAATTTTTTGTAATATATAGAGTTATTAATGTAGAATATTTAAGCAATACTTGTTATTTATAAGTATCAATTTTATTTGTATAGTAAACACAATTTACATTCCATATTTTTAGTTCAATTTATGTCATTCCTTAATATTTCATCTCTAAATTAAATTTCATAAGAAGAACAGAATACAAAATGTGATACATGAAGATTTTTCATAATAGCTGGTCTAAATTTTTAGGCTTAATTACAATGCATGTTTACTAGTGACACAAGCAGCCACAGTGTTGTAAAGAATACAGTGCAACAAAACGGAAAGGAATGATTCTACAAGTAAATAATAAAAACACAAACTCGAGTTACAAATTAGTTGATAGGATAAGATTGATTCACAATTCATGGTCCCAAGTAACCAAATATAAATACAAACCTAATTACAAAAGATAATTTCTCGGACTATTTGTTAAAATAGTATTAGACAAATTAAAACCTGTTGATGAAAAGCAATGCATTATTTACTGTTGGGAGAAACCTAAGAGCAGGGCCGGATTTCCAACTAGGCAGATTAGACAGGACAGATTGCCTAGAGTCACAGAACTAAGGGCCGCAAAAAAGTAAAAAGGTTATGTTTTGGCTTGTAAGATTTATTATTAATTAGAAATATTAATTGTTTTTGCTTTTTTATCTTGCTATGGATGTTAATTATATTAGCTGTACGGGCTACATATATGTAGGCTCTGTTTATTTTGTAATTTTTTGTAACATAAAGTTTTATAACTTTATAGCCCCCAAAAGATTACAAGACACTAAAACGTTGTTGTGATGTTGAATATTATGTGCGCAAGTAAAAAATACACTGAGACAGCTTATCACTTATCACGGAATGGAGGCTGGGGGTAGAGGGGACTCTGGCCATTGCCTGTAAGATGCCTAAATCCAGCACTGCATAGTATTACAAAAAGCCCAGTTAACTTATTATCATTTTTAAAGTTATAAATTAAGAACCTAGTTACAGACTCTATTTTAAAATAGAAATGTTAAAAGCCAAGTCATATCATATAATGCTTTAGTCGAGGCAATTTTATAAAATAAAACTAATAATTTGAGGACTTAAGTAATTGGATTCTAACAAAGTTTCGTTTATTTTACATGAAGATAAATGACTAAACTAAAACACAGTAACATAATATTCACAGTTCAAACGGGTTTAACTTGTAAGGTGACAACATGATTTTCAAACAAACAAAGCTCCATACATACAAAGGACTCTAAAAGTGCTGACGAAGAATTTGCGTCGTATGTTACTCCAAGAAGCAGTAAAAAATAAATTTAGTAAAGGAAACAATCCATCATAAAGGTCAATCCATAGTAAACAATTTAGTAAAGGAAACAATCCATAGTAAAGGTCCATGACATCAACAAAAGAACGATCTCCAAAATGACCTCTGGAGAAACAATGTATTAATAAGAAAAACTCATTGGTATTTCTATAAAAGTTATATTTGTTTGTTTTTTCTTTTTATCTGGGAAGGAGCTGTACTACCCGCAAAGGGATATTGTAGCCGCCTAAAAAGGCTAGATCCCGTCAGACGAAAAGACAGGAATGTATTTTGTTAGATTCCAAATAGGGAAGCGACTGGTGATTTAACTAAGGCACGTACATAACCTGTTGAGTTTGTTTCAATCTATAGATCTTTGACGTCAAAAGAAATGGTAATATTCCCACTATATCAAAAATATTTATTGCAACTACATACAAATTTGTTAAATTCATCGAGAAATAAATCGATCAGAAATGACTTATACAAATTACATTTTAAACTACTAATCTCTAAGTAAAGACCAAACTAAAAACAGTAATAAACAACAACAGTTAATAACTATTGGTTCTTGGTTTGATTGTGCAGTAGGTCGCTTCATAATTAAAGCGAAGACGGTCTGGTCTTCTATGAATACGTTAAGCTTATTAGTGCAACTAATTATCTCTGTTCAGATTCAGCGGGCGTATACGATCACTCAATGCTCCTTATAACACGCAATCTTCAGGGAAGTTTGTCAGTTCATTATTAATACAAGTTTTCATACACATTCATTTGCATATGTGAATACAATCTTCTTACTCGTTATAACTTGTTAAATGAAATGTATAATTCAAGTAATTCTGAGAATATAGCGCATGTAACCATAGTGAGAAAACGTTTAGGGTAAACTCTACTAAAATAATTATAATCACAAATATTTTTGAATATTACAAAAATTAAAATTTTCTGAACATCTCCATCAAAATAAGGTTTGTAGCAGTTTATTCTCTGTTATATGACAGAAAGGAGTTATGGTTTGCTCTCAGAAACATTTTCAAAACAAAACAATTTTCAACGACGTCCATTTGATGTTTAATAAAATTATTTCGTTTTTAAAAGTTATTGAAGATACATATTTCTATTATATATATACAATTGCAAAAGAATGAGATAAAGAAAACTACATCAAAATTAGTGAAACATGTCTTATCAATTTAATATCTTAACCAATTAAACGTTTTATAGGAACATTTAAACTAAAATGTTTATCTTAGGCCATAAAATGTGTTTAAAAGGTAAACTTGAAAGAATATAGATCATATTTTTATAATAGGTATTAAATTTAGAGGTGTTTTGAACCATAAGGAAGTCTTTTTGGCGACCTATACAATTTTAAATAAGTTTTCTGTTTAAATATATCCTTATATATATTTGTCATTCTCGAAACGGCTTTTAAGAATTTTACAAATTTTTTCTCGCTTTTATGGGCTTTTGGGTCAGTAAAATTCCTTGATGCACGTCTCATCTTTGTGAAAAAAATAACTCGGCACATGAAGATTTAAGTGTCGATACAATAATCAGATGTTTTCTCTAACAACTGTTTTCACTATTAATTAGTTAAGTTATCATAGCAACATACGGGGGTTGGCGTGCAATGCACTGTGCGTCGGCCGCTTGTCATAGTGTTCCACGCTTCAAGCTCGCATGTGCGTCCTTAGCAGTGAACGTAAGTAATATCTTTTAATTTCTCACTATACTATAATATAGAGAAAGTATAGTGATCGCAAAAAAATCGATGTTGAAATTTTTGTGGAAATATCCGTTTTGGGACCGCCTGAGTCCAAAAAAAGTAGTTTTTACAAAATGTCCGTCTGTCTATATGTATACAAAGCTAGAGAGAAAATTATTCGATCGATTTCGAACAAATTTGCACCAAACATGTCAATTAGGCCTGTATAGATGCACGAAGAATGGGTTTGAAATTTTTTGAAAACAACCCCCTTTTTGGCCAAAAACCCCCCAAAAATCAGTTATTATTTTTTTATTAAAAAAAAACTGTTCTAACTTTTTTAGTAAAATTTGGCTTATTTGTAGCCCTTAATGCACCCTACCAAATGTAAAAAAAAATTAAATAGTGTGCTTAAGACCACACGTTGGAAGTGATAACTTCTATGACCAATTTATATTTTTTTGTCCGTACTAATATTAGAGGAGGAGGAATAAGGATAAAATAATTTAAAACATTAATGACTTTGCTGACTTTGGTATTTAATATACATATAACACAAATATCATATATATATATATACATACATACTATATCTCGAGCGGTGACGGTCGCGAGTTTGATGCTTTTTCCTCTCCCAATAAGAAGTGCTATGTAGTATATTCGCGTTGCGTACATACATATATATATATATGTATATATATATATAATACATACTATATCTCGAGTGGTAACGGTCGCGAATTCAATGCTTTTTCCCCAAGCAAAAAGTGCCCAACGCCGCTAAAGAAGTTTTCACTTCAAAAACAGCATCTTTCTAAATAATAATAATATTTATTAGTTACTCTCATACTTTAATGTATTAACAGTGAATCTTTTTAATAATTTAAATATGTTTGTGAGAAAGTATGTGCCAGTTTCTGGTACCGATTATTTAAATTAATACGTAAATAAAAAATGTTAATACAATAATATAAGGACTATAATAAACATTCAAAACTATTTATAATTTGGTTAGCACAAACAAAATCTGAACGAATAAAACACTTAGTGTACTCCCGTTCTCTATAACGGCTCTAGGAAATTTTGTTATTAAGAATTAGAGTGCAACTCATTTTGGGGAAAATTCGTTTTTGAAGAGACATAGATCATTCAAGTCGCAGCTAGGTATTTCGAAGGTTGCGCTGGAATGTTGTATGAATTTGTTTTAACAATCCTTCACTAAAAATAATAATTAACGAAGTTCGGTTAACCAGGAACTGTGTCATTTAAGTTAATAAAGGCAACGGTTAACCAAGTTCATTTGTAAACAAATACTATAAATTTCTCACGAGGAACTAACAAGCTTAGTGTAATTTATTTTCGAGAGACACTATATCTGTTGGCGATCAGTTGGTGAATCAGGTCTTTGATGATTGACATTATTGTAATGTACGTGTTGTTTGCCCGACACCTCGGATTTGATATTGCTATGGAAGACGTAACTGAAGATTAAAAGAAAGTGATTGATTGTTTGAACTCAGCATTTAAGGGTCTGCTGTAGTGGCGGCCATCTTGGATTTTTATCCCATAAGAGCAATGTTAAATTTCAAACCATTTATTTCGTTTATTTTGTATCATAAAATTGTTTGCAATGTCTCATTTTAAGCACAATTACAATACGCATCCGTTTTGCAATTTACATTTTTTTAAATGCTTTTGATTTTGACATTTTTTAAGTACAAAGTTTTAATGTTTTTCCTAACACAATAAGAAATTAATAACGAAAAATAATTTGCAAGAAGGATCCGAAATTTTATAAAGAATATTCAGTTTTTTTTCAACACTCAATTACAAAAGATAGACTAATAAAATGGTATGAAATGAGGCAATGTCAGCGTAAGAAATTGCACTGTTTAGATAGGGGTATAGTGAGAGGCGTTTGCGTTCTGGTGGATTTCTCGTTTACTGGAGCAGACCCTTAATAATAATTTATCGAAGTAAATTTGATCAAAACTAGATGGAGAATACAAATTAAATTTGTTATATATTATTTGTCGATATAATATATTCTAAAAATAGCATTTTCTGATATATTCTGACAATCCTAGAGTTTTGGAAGTTAACTCTAAGTTTTAAAAGATCGTATACCAGGTGAAAGTTCACAATACTTACTTTAACGCAACAAAACGTCAAGGAAACAAAAAGAGAAGGATTTTGTATCCTAAATTTTATAATACAATGTAATTAGCGTGGTTATCAGTGCATCAATATTGGATCTATTATACTTATTATAGATACTTTTTTGAAGATCTAGACAGTTTTATTTACGTAAGAAAAACATCGGTTTAACGATAGCAAGAAAGGTCTATTCATATCGTGATCTCTACAAACCATTTATATTCAACTTACTAGGATCTAACAATTGCAGAATTTTTGGACCAAATGATGTATTAAATCAGACCTTCAATCACTGAATTTATGTTTGGTGGGTTAACTTAACTTTGAAACGACTCCTGAAATCTAATTTATAGGTTTGGGGAAACTCAAAATCCCCTGTGAATGAATTATAAAATGTGAAAATATCTTTAAATCAAATTTAAAGCAATTTCCGATAAAATTCTATTATAAAAAACTGTCTATGTATACATTTTCTCAATGTAGGAGTATACTAAAGATTAAAAAAACACACAGTTTACATTTGCATAGGTAAATTTGTTAATGAGCGAGTTGGGGAAGTGTCCAATCTAATTAAGTAAATAAATTACAAAGAACAAACGGCGAAACTAAATTTTGTAACTCTGAAAATTACCAAGCCTAGCATCAAGCAAATAAAAACGTCTAATGTTGGAAATCTAATTAAAATAAAGTAATTCATTATTATTAGGCCTATTTACATTCAAAAATTTTAATATATGTTCCCTTTTAATTAATTGTCAATGAAATGTGCCCATGATAAATTAATAATCGTCCTCTAGGAGATTTTTATGTTGCCCAATGAATGTTTTTGGAGTTTGTCCTTAACATAAATTGAGTGTATATCAATCTATTCCAGATTCATTGCCAATTCCAATTGAATAGAATCGCCCAGACATAAAGCCACGATTAGCCCAGCATTCATCACAGAGTCATGACCTAGATTACGTTACCATATATTTATCAACTGTTGCAAACATCGATCCCTCTGCATCTGTGACTGACACAAATAAAGTGAACTTAGTTCAGTTGCACCATTTGTTCCTTTAATAGGTTCCCTTCGATGAACTAATTACAGCCAACGGTATCGGGGAAGCAACAAATACAGAAACAAATTTAAAAGTTTGATCTTTTACTACACAATTATCTGTATTCAACATTTCAGGCACACGCTTAACTATTTTAATCAAGTATATTTAATAGACTACAGTGCACATTTTAATATATTAGCTCAATATTTACTTGTAAATTATTACATTTATTTATTCCATCCATTTTATTCCATTTATTTTATCCAATACTAGTCGGTCCGTATTGGGTTTTTCCGTATCAGTGAAAAACAATGCATTAGTATATATTTGGAGAGTAGAGAGTAGATTGCACACAGGAACTA
>JAGFPH010000044.1:863123-890837 GCA_018207615.1 Philaenus spumarius
AAGGTCCAATTACACAGCTCCGTGGCGCGTCATTGCCGTATTGGATCCGTATTTCCGTATCAAATATTCTTCCGCGGATTTGAAAGGGTTCCTTCCCACAGGTCCGACGCATGTCCGAATTAGTGTTGTCAGTGCTGCTTCCGTCCCATCCGTGCTTTTTAAATTAATTTCAAACGATTTTTTTTAGAATTTTACTAATAATTTAACTATAGGATTGCCTTTTAGGTTAAATGTCGTTGAAAATGTATATTATATTTTTTACAATCTTTTTACTTCATTCTTGAAAGCCTAGAAAATAACTCAGGACTTCAGCCATAAAACTATAGGCTATGGAAATTAATAGAAATTCAAACTTTTATAATTCTATTAAAATAGAAAGAATATAGATCAATACCCCAAGCAACTTAGTGACAGTTTAAAATAGCCAATTTTTCCCAAAAATTACAATGATTAAAAGACAGAGTCAAAATGTTTGGGCTACCGCAATACTTTATTTTCTTTACTTTTGTAGGTGGTATATATTAGACATAATTTGTTAATATTTTGAAAACACCTAAGGATTAACTAAAATATAACCTGGGTTTATAACAAAAAACTTGTTTAAATCGAAAGCTAATTGGTCTTTTCTTGTAAACTAAATACTGTAATTTAATTATCCTAGATATCCCAAAAAGCCTGGGATGACCTCCAAACCACTCGCACAACTTTAATAACGATCATTAGAAAACTTTATTTGTTAAGTATAACCGACTTTAAACTTTACATTTTGCAACTAAGCTTTATGAACTGATGGAGTTGTAATAATAGAAAACACAATAAAACAGCTCTGGCAAGTAGTACTTAGTAAGTTAAGAGATGAGTTTCATTGTTTAAGTAATTTTTACAAACTTTAGGATGGTTCTTAAAACTCAGAGAAGAAATACATTTGCGTAGATTTAATCTAGAAACGATTTAAACGTCAAATTTAAGTCATTTAATTTTTAAATTAATTTGATGCATGCACTATATGTAAATTTATGACCAGGGAATTCTCAACACATGCCAAGGGACATTTATCTTTGAAAATAAAATAAGAAAGAACTTACAGTTTTGCTGAATAGCGCTTTATATTATGCATTCTATACATTTGTTTCTGAAAAAGTGAGAGTTTATTTGAAAAAAAACAGCCTAGTAACCTAACTGACAATAATAATAATTAACATCATAATAGAAATAAGGGTTCAATTTTATAAATTGGATACAACCATTTTGTTCTCAAAATAAGGTTAGAAAGTAGTGTTGTTATGCCTATTACCAAATGCATTATTTTCTCACAACACAGTACGCGTATTACTTAAGTCAATCATAATTTATTATAGGCTATACAAAATCATAAAATATTCGGATCTATGTTCTCAAACATTTTCCAATCTCTATACGAAATGTAAGTAAGCGTGTCTTAGAATATTAAGGGTCTGCTCCAGTAAACGAGAAAGCAACCGAAAACGCAAGCGCTTCTCTTTATAGCTGTATCTAAACAGTGCAATTTCTTGCAGCTGAGCGCTTTGACATTGCCTCATTTCAAACCATATTAAAAATCCATCTTTTATAATTGAGTGCTGAAAAAAAAAACTGAATATTCTTTATAAAATTGCGTATCCGGCTTGCGTTTCACTTTTAATTATACATTTTTTATTGTGTAAAGAAAAAAGTTCAAACTTGGTACTTCAGAAATGTCAATTATGTGACAACTGAAAAAATTTATAAAAAATGTGAAAAGCAAAACGGATTCGTATTATGACTGTAAAACGAGACCTTGCAAACAATTTTATGATAAAAAATAAACGAAATAAATGGATTGAAATTTAACATTGCTCTTACGGGATAAAAATCCAAGATGGCCGTCACTACAGCAGACCCTAAATAATAGTTTATAAGTTGGAATTGCAGAACTTATAAGCTTGAACTTGACCTCAACTTTCTTTAACCTCTCCGGGACTGTCCAGTCAAGGAAGTTTACTTTCTCTACTAAATGAAAGATGCGCTTTAAGTGACTTTAGTTAGGAGGACTTGTAGTGTTTATTGGATCGAGCTTGTGAGGTTATTTCTGAATACTGCAAACAAATATTTCTCAGTTATTGTAAGTATGTGAATAGCTCCTAATTAGGCCTTCAATTGTATTACAAGCAAGAAAATGTAGAGAACAATGTTGTAAATCGAGTATTTGCCTTATGAAGATAATATATATAATATACGTAAAATATTAAAATTAATAAATGATGTCTAAATTGTAAAGTTTACATTATCCGAAATATGCTGGCTCGGTAATAATTATATTTTAAAATTGTTGACCCTTTATGTCTTCATATATATAAAAATATAAATGTTTATAAAAGCAAATAAACACAAAGACAAAAACATTATAATTCTCTGAAAAGTACATGCTACATTTATGATCACCAACATTGGCAGACTTAGACAAACAAGAACGGTACAGAAAAAATATTATTTCAAGTCCTTTCTGTATATAAGTAAAGTAAATATGTCTCAGGTTAAAAACATATTATTTTTTAATATGTTATTTTTCCATTAATATAAGATACCACCTCGTGTTATTTCCATGTTGTTTTGCCACTACAATACTAAAATTTCTCAAATATTTATTTATTTTTAAATTGGACCCACAACTAGATAGAATTGTAATTAAAGACATAATTTAATTAAGCATTTGATTATTATTATTTTTAGAAGAGAAAATTACTGACAATTATTTGTTTATGCACAATAAATGGATATAAAGAGTTATAAAATTAGGGAAAACGAAGAAAACTAATGCATGAGAAGGAAATAAACCCTTATTTTATTAAGGATTATAAACTCTATTTAGTAAACCCGTTACAATACTAGCATTAGACGTCTAGCATGCAGGATGTTTACTTGTCCAAGCCCATGCACGCGCAATGCCATTCAAATAATCAGAAGCAAACTATGTTAGTGTGAAAGTTTTGCAGTGTTTGCTACGAGAATGCACATATTGTTAAGTTACCGACGTATATTGTTTAATAGTCGTTGTTAGGAAACCGAAGTTTGACTGATAATAAACCTAAACACATCGTCAACTATGCTCTGCTAACTACATCGTCCAATTAAATGTTGTCAAACTACTAAAACTAACTTTTATTGGAGCTATAAAGTAACCCTGCAGTTACTGTACTGGTAAACTATTTGTGGCTCGTTCCTTACAACGGGTTGGGATGGAAATCCTTAGTTACGGGTTTTATATTTTAAAGGAATTTAAACAGTATACAGGCTAATTAATAAATAAAAAAAGCAAACAATAAACAAATAAATAGAATACATACAACGTTCTCAAAAATAAATTACATTTTAAAATATATTAAACAATCATAGTTTTGGTAAGAATAAAATAAGGACAATATTTTAACCAAATTTTCTTAAATTTTAAAGTAATGCCATCTAAAAAATATGTAACTGTTTCTGTTGATCTCTTCAAAATACGTTTGTAATCTTATTTATAAAATATATGTAAATTGTAAATGTTTATCATGATTATATACATATTGGCACATTATAAAAACAAATATGTAAGAAAATAACTATACAGTTTATATGACAAATGTAATTTTAATTAATTAATTCAGTTCCTTTCGACTGTTATATATATTTATAGTGCAACAAGTATAAGGAACTCTATCACTTGCTATGAGCTAACGCCGTATTTTAGATTAAATGCGATAAAATGCAGAAATGAAGAAAGTGAAGCATAACTTTTAAATGAACGGCGCAAACTATGCACTAGCTGAAATAATATACTTTATGTCTGCATAGGTAGGAAATACAGAAGTTGTCTAAATATTTGATCTGTATTTCCATTTGTAATACTAACAAAACCAAGTAGATTAATTTTCATTCCCATACACAGAGTGAAATTATAAACTAAATAAGAGAACGAATAATTATTGATTGAGTAAAGCTACTTGTATTACACAACAGCGCAAATATCTTGTAATTCATATTTTACAGGTTACTTATACAAAATTAATATTAAGTTAAAATGTGACAGGAATTTACAGGTAATTTTTAATTTAATTACTACACTGAAGCATTCCTTGATTAAGACTACAAAATTATATACAAGATACAATTTCTCTACCTAAAGGAACTATTTTAGGTTTCCATCAGTTCCTTTGTGTATGCTGATTTCCAAGAAATGCATCCAAATGTATCCACAACACTATGAATAGACATAATTCTTTATGTGTGGACGAGATAAGCTGACCATTCATAAAGTTATCCCACTCCCTTGAAGGACTTGAACCCTTCCTTTAAGATATAGTTTGTATACAGTTGGACTGCTTAGATAAGACAACAGATTTCATTTATACTTTACATATACATTTTTAAGTATTACGTACATTTCAATATTTGAGGAAGTATTTTTTCATAGAAATGCTATGGTTAATGATTTGTACAAAACTGTTTCGTTTAGGTGCTCTCAGAGATTACAACTAACCGATATTGAGAAACAACGATCTTTAGGACATTTAACCATTTAAAAACTTGATTCCTACACTATATTTTTTAAATGTAGTGTAAATATTGCTGACAAAATAAAATCACTAAAATAATGTGTCTTTAATAAGTTCATGGAAAATACAAGGACGATGTGCTGCACAGATATTTAGAAGTTTACATAGATACAAGCAAGGATTAGAACACAGGAACGAAGTAAGTCTTCGTAACGTATATGATGCAAATGTAAAATAACCATTAGCTTCCATCTTAACACGTCAATTTCCAAATTCAATCAAAAGTTATATGTAACTTCTCAATTTATTTTCGAAATATACGTTCAACGTCAGTCTAGATTACAGGGGAAGCATAATCTTAAGGGTCTGCTGTAGTGGCGGCCATCTTGGATTTTTATCCCATAAGAGCAATGTTAAATTTCAAACCATTTATTTCGTTTATTTTGTATCATAAAATTGTTTGCAATGTCTCATTTTAAGCACAATTACAATACGCATCCGTTTTGCAATTTACATTTTTTTAAAATGCTTTTGATTTTGACATTTTTGAAGTACAAAGTTTGAATTTTTTTCCGAACACAATAAGAAATTAATAACGAGAAATAATTTGCAAGAAGGATCCGAAATTTTATAAAGCATATTCAGTTTTTTTTTCAACACTCAATTACAAAAGATAGACTTATAAAATGGTATGAAATGAGGCAATGTCAGCGTAAGAAATTGCACTGTTTAGATAGGGATATAGTGAGAGGCGTTTGCGTTCTGGTGGATTTCTCGTTTACTGGAGCAGACCCTTAATATTATGAAGTTGATTGTCTAAAACACAAATCTCAAAGTTGTAGAACTTACACTCATAAAAAGTGACATTCGCAGTTGTTTTTCATTTAAAAGAAAATTAAAACTGTGCATATTTAGCTGAGAAAAGCCCTTACTTTTAACACAAGTTTACAACAAGGGTATATAGGCAGCATTAGCATTTTAAATATTTTAGGACATTTGTTATATTAGTGCTGCAGTGCCATTATGTGTCTTATTCTTTTTGTTTTAATTTTATTATATTATTGCTTAGAGATATTGTGTTCTTATTACGTACTGTATTTACAATTGAGGATGTTTTAGCCAGCTTTGAATTAATTGTAGATGTAGAGGCAATGATAGCAGCTTATAGTTTTCGTCTTTAAGTCCACAAAATCAACAAACATATGGATAAAACCTATAACCTTTTAACATCATAATTTTAATTAACAGTATTTAATAAGTGTTCATTTCGAGATTGCCTAACATTATTTTATTCAAGAATAGAACTTGATAGGGTACGCGAAATGTTGTTCAAGTAAGGCAATACAGTAAACAATCGTTTTTCATATCTCTTCAGTTTTGAGAAATAGTAAATACGTATAATTAAAATAAAACAGACTTTAGGGTAGGGGTAACCATTATTATTTGTTTAAGCAAAATCATTTTATCAGGATCCAAATAAAAAAATACTAACCAAAAAGGTAAAATGCAAAAAATAGTTAAAAAGTTTTCTTCTTTTTTTATTTATTGCCAGTTTTACTACAAACTTTTAAAAGGCCAAGGGGTGATAAATCAAAGAAAAGCTTTCTTTACTTATATTCATCTGACATTTTATCAAATTTCATTCCGAATAACACACGTTTCCTTTATACTTCTTCTCTCCTAGGAATAAAAGTTAGTCTTGATAAACTTGTTTTCACAACTTCGAAAAGGAGTTGTCTGGAAGATTGTATGAAGTAACAATATGCACATTATTAATCTGTTTAGTCATCTCAAAATCTAATCTTAACCACTTCTTATTTAAAATCTTCTTTATTCCTAATAATTTAATTATTGAAGTCGGCCTAAGAAGACCATGAACTTTTTACATGGTACCTCACAAAGGTTTTGATCATTCGTTTGGGGTGATATAAACACAACCTTAAGGTCTAGGTTAGGTTTTGAGTTGAATTGTGGAAGCTAATTATGTGTTATTCATATTGTAGTTATTGCCTGTTTGGGGTTTTATAATTATTTTTCTAAAACTGGTGACTATTTTTTAAAATTCTTTATAAAATCAGGGTTTTATTAGTTTAAAAAATGTTATGAAAACTTAATTTAATAACGTTAGGCACTTTTGATGCCTATTGTAAATCAGGTTTAGTCAACGCTCCTTTTAGTTCTGTGTAAATACGGAGCGTGACCCTGTTAAGTTAGTTATAGCATTGTATTTGGATAACCTAATATTATTATTCATGATCTATGGTTATAGTTTGATTGCTGCAGCTCGTGCATCACTGAAGACGTCGGCATTGTCATTGAACCGCGTTTGAGTAAATACACGTATTAGTTGTGGGATTCTTTGTTTAAGTTTTATTCTATACAGGTATAATATCTTCTTACAAGTCAAGTTCAATATTTATTTATTAGCTGCTATATGTTTGAACCAGGGTTTATTGTTGACATAAGTTTTTTGTATGCGTAATAAAGTAACATGTGATTTAAAAAAGGATAGCTATTTTAAACTCCCTCGTTATTCAAATGGAACATTAATGCTCAAATAATGTTTGATCTTGAATCAACTACTGAATTGATGAAAACATAAATACATTTGAACATTATTTTGCATTAAGAAAAATCTTCTTTCCAAATCATAGGCAATATAGTTTTTGAGATTTATAGAACTGGACATAGGAACTGCTAATTATTATAATGGTTTGTTGTCATCAACAAAATGTCAGTTGTGTATGATCGAAATAGAAATTTGAGATTTTCTATACATTTATGTAATACATGCACAAAATCGTATCGTTTGCTATAAGTAGTATAGTAAAAGCATTAATTTAATTTATTAGTTAATTTTCAATTTTACACTTTTTCAGAAGGTTATTTTTATAAGCATTGTTTTAGATTATAAACCACATTTAACTGCAACCGAAACTGTATTAATATATTATATTAATATTAAAAAAATATAATAAATAAAAAATAAAAAAGTGTAAATTCTCAACACAGAGATATACAGTAATGCTAATCATGGGACGCAGACAGACGGTCAGAGATGCACTGCACTGACAGGAAGGCAGTGTCATCGTGGAAAGACGGTTAGGTGTACACGTTCTATTAAAAACATCTTTGTCCAGGTTCTCTCATCCTCGTGGAAACTACTAAAAATACAAACAGGTCGTTCTATTTCGGCGACATGAATGTGAATGAGTGCTCAGGGAGGAGGGAGGGCGGGAGTTTCTATCAAACCAACATGTCAGCCTAATTTTACAAACATAACGTATCTATGTTCTTTCATAAGTAAAAAGAAATGAAATATTACTTACACAAACTTGGCTAGCACTAATATCAAAACGATCAAATATTTGTTCATAGTTTCAAAAGTGAGTACGCAACTAAATTTCAAAATTGTGAGGAGAAAATAACACGTAATTGAATATATTATAATAAATAAACATGCTATGAGCTATAGCGAAATAGCACGAGGATCGTATTACGAGTTGAAAAAAACTTTAAAAAACATCTCTCCGTATTTTTTTGGACGATCTCTTAATCATAATTTGTATAATGTTAACGTGTTTGGCTTGTTAAGAATAGAAGTTTAATACTATCAAATTTACTTATAATTTATAGCCTTAATAAAGTTTGTCATTAATACGTGCTGTCATTTTTTGAAAATAGTAATAGTAAAAAAAACTAATAATTATTAGTAGAAGTAGGCCTACGTATGGATTTGTTTAACTACAACTTGGAGATCCTTTTACCTTCATTTCAAATTTTGTTTTGTTACATGTATTTATACTGCCAATGGTAATATAATGATCGTTACATCAATTTGCACATAGACTGAATGGCCATTGAAGATGGACATGCAGCTTCCTCTTGCTGGTATTTAAAATAAGCTACATCGGCAAGTAAGCAGTGAAAGTTGAAGCAGAGAAGTTGCCAAACAATAGACAGACTAGACAAACTGCTCCAAGTTAAATCATTGCCAAGAAGTTGGCACACTAATGACATCACTTCCCATCCACCCTTTTTAGAGGATTTTTTAAAATGATTTAATAACCAAGAACGTACTTTTAAAAGGCTCTCTTTTTTTTGTGAGACCCATACGCGATTTTAAATGTATTTTTACTTGTAAATAAATGTACAAATATAGTTTAAAAAAGTTTTGATTTATTTTGTACTTTTTAATTTTAAACACATTTGAAATCAAAACAGTTTAGAAATTATGTTATTTTTTTATGTTACAATGGTTAGTTTATGAAACTTTTTAAATCAAATACAGTTTACTTTTGGAGAGTCACAAATGTAGTCGAGCACAAAAGTTTAAAGACCTAGTTAACCACACCATGATGTGTCAAAATCTCTATGAATCAAAACAAGCACTGAACTATCGGTTGCACGCTCTACATCCACATGGGCTAGACAACAGAAAAGATATTTTTATAGCAGAGGCCATCTACTCGCCAAGGACTGAAGCACTCCAGGTTGTAATAATTCCCAACATGTTCTTCATATTAAAACCTAAATCGCCTCAGTACAATTTACCTTTCTTGAAGTAGTATTTTTAAAATGCGGACTTTCTTAAATTGTTATATATGTTGGAAATGTCAAATGAGAGTTGATTTAATTACAAGTATTCAACTACATAGGCCATGAAGTACAAACTGTATTACCCATATTTGGGGTAGGTACTGTATTTGTTTCTGCTTGGATGAAATTGTCCAATGTCATGTGTTGGGAAATTTATTAACATTTACTTTTTGATGTATCGATGTACTCAGTGAACATTGATAAAAAAGTCTACAATCAAGGCTTTCTTCAGCGTTTAGGTGAGAATAGCACTTATTTTGATGACCCCAAGATAAAGCTTACGACCTTTTTAACTAATGAGTTAGCAATCACAAGCACTCGAGCCACACCCAGACTAGGGTTCTTGGCTCAATAAATTCGTTCTTAAATAAGCCGCTGTACTTTCCAAATATGTTCCGCTTGATAATTCTGGAAATAGAGATTCATAAAACCACCTTTATGTACAAACGAAATCATTCAGTAAAGAATTAAGATGCAAACTGGTAGCTAGGATAATATTTTTCAGTTATGTAAATATTATTTTATTTATCTCAGATAATTTATCTAATTTAATTCATTTAGTGTATACATTTATCTTCTATCCAAATCTTTAATTCGTTTGCCGATACTATTCTTTTTAATTCTAATTTGTTTTCAATTTTTGAAACAATACGAAGGCATATATTTAAGGCCGTATAAATTTATTCAAGTACAGTACTATACTGTGTAAATTCTACTTCTTTATATATAAATAATATTTAACAGTAAAGCTCCCACATTGGAATTTTCGCTTTACTTCTGTAACATTCATCTGTTTCATAAGCAATAATTTAAAATGTTTAGGCCTAATGCATTCGTTCATTGCACTGTTAAAAAAAGGCCAGTTTGGAACCTATTTCATAGTAAGTGGCCAATGGGAATTGAACCCGGGCCTTTTCCATTGATGGTTACCATGACGATTGATAAAGCATCGACGCCTTAACAATCACGGCCACCGTGGCTCTTAAGTGCAAAACAGCAGGACGTTAAACACACATAAAAAAAAACAAGTGGCAAATAAAAACTGTTTTTCATGAAGGGTCAATACACATTTTACAACTGCTACAGAAGTACAAGTAAATGTCAACGTTTTACAATTTATTGAACACATAGTTTTTAAAATACAGTGTTTGTATTTATCAATAAATATGAAATCATAGGTTATTTGTAATTTGCTTTAATTCTCATTTCTCCGTAAGAAATAATTATAAGATCAGGATAAAATAAAACTAGCGTTGCAATTATACATTAACGTTTTGAAATTACCACAAAATTAATAGAATTATTAGTAAGGATTTTTAAAAAGGTACAATCTAAAGAGTTAGGTTAGTAATGAGAATTTGTTCAAAAAAGAACTGTAGAAAGAATTGTACATGTTTTGGAAAAATGCTGTTTTTTACTACACACAAATATATATTAAGAAATATCGACTATTTTAAACATGCTAGATGCTTATTTATAATAAGATCTACGCAATAGATCTTATTATAAGAGGCTCACCATAAAAAAATAACATAGTCAAAAAAGATTGGATCTTAAGGTTGATAAACATACACAGAATTTCAAATCATTACTTTTGCTAACTCAAAATACAGCAGTGTTCATAATTAATCAAGGTAGGATACATGCAAAAACTAAGAATAAACAAATTATTCAGTTAAAGAACAGATGCAATTTCGCATTGCATATCTGCAAATCGAAAATATTTAATTCACAGTAAAGAAAAAATTGAATCATTGATCTATGTTAAGGTTGAAGCCAAAAAGTTCCGCGCAATTAGACTTGGAATTTGGCGTTTGAAATTGTCTAGTTTCTTTGTTAACGCTTGCCTCCCCTTAGGACAGAAATACTTTTTATATTCCACCCATGTTACTCCTTGTAATAGACACGTACCATTTGTTACATCAAAGTCAATGTTCTTCGTCTAACTCTAACAATGCATGTTATTTTTTAAATATAGTCTGCACTTACTCGTGTATCCCGAGCTTTAATGATTCGTTTTAACTGGAAAATGTATGAATGCAAAATAAAAATTTGTTATATCAAATGTTCAAATCAACTAACGGGCATCTCTTAAAACTACTCGTATGTGGGCTAAAGAGTAACTGTATTTATTTTTTTATTGAAGCACCGACTTTACAGGTATCTAATGCATTCTCACATGTAGACCAAAAATTAAACAGAAAAACCTATTTGATTTAGATACCATATACATTAAAGACTCCATCTTAATTCGTAATTAATTCCCCATTCACCATTGTAATTAATACGACTATAAAACCACCCAGCAACATTTTAGCGCCACTGAAATGTGCCCAACTTTTAGCTCAAAGGATTTAAAACAAAAATACTTTGTTGTTAAATGTATTTAAAATCGTTTATGGCATGAACAAGACGCCTGGTTCTATGACTGCCTTTCGGATATATTATTTTAGCTAGCTAGAAATTCATTCTATAAAATTACTTGGAACTATTCAGTTACTCTAAACATAAAAACAATCACATATTACAGTATATAATCTACATACCTTTTTGCTAAATAATAAATAAGAACTACATTACCGTCATACAGGATTTCTCATAATAGCCTACATTTTTTAAGTTATGTAAAATAATGGAATATTGTTACATTTAAATAGATTGTTTGCAGCATAGCATTGAAAACTTCAATTTTTTGGTTTTAATGCTGGATGGATTAACGTTTAATATTAAACTATTACATCAGCCATTTTTTCGATTTTCTATCCTTTTTCCATCACATTAATATTGATCTGTGGAATGTACATGCGAGTTATTATTATTACCACAATACTATTTGTTCACTAATGCTTTAAACTATGATACTTTTTAGAACTAAAACCTAGTTAAATAAGATATAACCCGAGTAAATATTTTGAAAATTGGGTTTGTCATGTAGCAAACAATATTGCAATAAAGGCCAGAACCAAAATAAGACAGATTAAAAAGTTTCATCCGCCAAAGTTATACAATTATTGCGTTGTTTTCTGTAGCGGCTTATGTGACAGAAGTTTAAAATTTTGCATGTTACAGTTCCTACGGCGCCAGACCAAAAACAGTCCTAATTGAGAGCAAAATAATTTAAGTGAGCAATATTGCGAGTGAGGCAAGTTAAGGTTTTAGTTCTTTTTTGTCTTAGCTGTTAATATCATTGGATTTGTAGATTGTATTTAATATAAGATTTTAATGATTGTTTAATTATTTCTTTTTATGTTACATTTTTAGGGTTACGTAAAAGGAAAGCAACAAAAAAGTTACCTGTTTGTCTATCAAAGTGCAATTTCTCAGGAACAGAAAAAATACAGGCGAAAGTTTGGTGCTCAAAACACTAAATATTTTAAGAAACTGTTGTGAGTGTGGTATCGTTTAAAATAGCTTCTTTAAGGATAGCCTATAATTTTTTTTTTTTAATTTGTGACAAATAATTTTAAGATATTCTCGAAAACGTTGGTAAATTTAATCTCCTTCTAATTTTGAAAGTACAGTACTACAGTTAAAATGTTGAAACCTTTGTGTTGTAGAGGTATTTACTTATTTTACATAAAAACTTAAGTCATTTCAAACTTTTGTGAAAGAGTTATCAAAAATACATTTTTCATTCTATTGGATTGTGTCATCACAAACTTCCACTAGTCTCCAACCCCTAATTTAATTTATTCCAACCATGGTTATTGTTATTAGTCAAAAGGTTAGTTTGGTATATGGCGTGTTGATGTAGTAATTCATACTATTTCGATGAAACGTTTGAACGTCTGAACGTACGGAACTCTTGGCAAGCTAGCCAAACTTGCACTTCTCCGATTTATCTAAAAAATATAATTACGATCCGATTACCAACAGTCAACAATGTTTTTCTTTCTCTTCTGTATTATTGTCCATGATTAGTGTAATGACATGGTTCTCAGTTTGGAAACAAGCAATCGAATATGCAATTATTTTCGGAAGAATATGGCCGGAAAGAGAGTTTTTATGGAAAATAGTATTTGAATTTAATAAGCAGATAAAAGGAAAGAGGAATCTAATTTTGAGCCAGTTTCCAAATACGAGTACAACCAATTAGCTCGCTTTTGTTGTGTACCATTTCAAATTATTTTTTAAATTAGTTGGATTTATTATATAATGAGCGATAAAATACAAATTAAACGTAAAATAAATCCACGATTCTAAAGATTAAACATCATTTAAAGATTCCTTCAAGGCATTCTGTATGCATTTCAGGATGTTATTCTAAGGCTTTCTTACTTTTCTCATGGCCTTTAAACTGGGAAATCAGTGTTAAAAAAAGTGCCCAACTGTTTGGGTATGCGGGAATTCGTCCCGCTAAAGAGAACAGGAGTCGTGACAAACATCGTAGTGCATCATTTCGACTACCAAACAGAAGAGGGTTCTCTCTGTATCTATTCTGTATGAAACATTCCTTTGGTTTGAACCCTTTAACTTATTCTTATAAAAATATTACATACGTTTCGTGTATTTTCTGTATAGAGGACGCCCCGATATTACCTAAAATATCTCTTGTTGAAAACCCGACTCTTTCGACCCTTTTGTACTTACTTAATTTGGTCAGCTGACACAATTTAAAACGTATGGGAGGGGGATGTAACTGTAAATTACAGATATAGTAATACAAATTTATATTTCTGATTTATGACAATGTTCTGATCATCCCATTGTATGTTATATACTTTTATGTAAAAATAGAATTTTAATATTCTTACATTAACTAATATCCCGGATCTGGTGTAAAAATAAATAAATAATATAGTAATCTTAATAATAAGTTATTCAACTCTATTTAAAATAAAATGTCAAACACATATATAATACAAATCGGTAAGAAACGTAAATTGGATATACAAATAAATTGATCAACGAGTCTGCATCACTATTGGCGTTACGCAGTTTTTAATGTACAGTACGCGCTGAAAGGCCATAACACTATATGTACTTCTTCTACCTAAGAAGTTTTTAGTTTTACAGTGCAAAGCAGGAAGTGCGCATTTCAAATGTGTACAGATCGAGGACTTTAGCTGTGGGTACGACCAGGCACCTACTACACGTGCATAAAACCAATGAATACAGAATACTTTAAAAAGCACAGGGGTATGGGGAAAAAGTCTACGCTTTTCAGCGACTCGAAGACAATAGTTGGGCGACTCACCAACAGGAGCGCTAGCAGCAAAGCTTGACTGTACCATACCCTTTTGATCCGGACTGTACAAACAATATTTCTCTCTCACTTCCTCCACGCAAAACAAACATTTGCAACTTTCACTCACTACCCCTGTCAACAAAGGACCCTTTCTTAAACTGTTTCCTAGTTACTCGTCGTTTGACACCAGCTATGTGTTTCCCTGTTAATATAGTTTAAAATAAGTAATTCAATTAAATTAAGTTATTATTAGTATTTTGTTTTAAAGTAATTATGTCTAGCGGAATTAAGTGACATTATTTGCAGTGTTCTAATAGTAGTGTAAGAAATCGAGATTTACATTTCTTTAGATTTCCTGTGAAAATAAGGAGAGGTAAAAGCACCGAGACTAATATTTTTTAGAGGTTAAGATCAGTTTAAAAAAAGACAATTACATCGTTTGATAATTTTCCCTTTAAATCATAAGAAGCGTATGTTTTTAATTAAAGTTTTGGCGTCTTTTTATCTATGACCAAATATCAATAAGTATTTTTCTCTGTCGCAACAGACCTGTAAACTCAGCGAATTTTCAATTACAATTTCATAGACAAATTCATGAAAAAAGTACATAATCCTGAATTAATTTACTCAGTCGTAAGTTATAAGTTTGCAATTGGCAAAAAAATACTTTTTGCCCATTTTTAATCTTGTTTGACTATTTAATTTATAATGCCATGTGTTCCCACTTTGCAACCGAATTCAATATAACAGCTGAGTAAATAAACGGTATCAGTTAACTGACACAAACTTTCTCCCAACTTACTGTAGTCAAAATAATATTGTTTTTAATCATTTTATTTTCTACTTTTTAGAACAAAACAAAAAAATAATATTCTACCTACGTCAATCGTATAAAAAAGTTATTGTCCCAGGCGGGATTCGATCGCGCGCCTTTGAATTACTGGCCGTCCTCGCTACCGTTGTGCTACCCCGTGCGGCCGTCGCCGTGATGCTAGATTGACAACATAAACTTGTTTATTTTTTAACATTTCCCCATAATTATGAAACGCCGAAGTTTTGATAAAAGCGGGTGGTGTAATTTTGTTTGGCATCTTAAGCACTATAAATACTGAAAATTTGATCAAAATCGTTAGAGCCGTTTTTGAGAAATTTGCATTTTTGTCGTTTTTTATTGGTTTTTAGGGGTAAATTACCCTTAAAAATTAAAAATTCCAAAAAATGAAAAACACGCCTGGAGATATTAGGGTTTAGTACCTACATACCAAATTTCATGAAAATCGGACCAATAGTGTCCCCTCTGGTCGTGTATACATACTGACACACTGACAGACAGACACCACGTTAAAAACACTTTTTTGGGTTCAGGGAGCACCAAAACAAAAAATTCCACTAAAAACATTTTTGGGTTCAGGGAGCACCAACACAGATAATTGCACTAAAAAATTTTTTGGGGTTCTGGGAGCACCAAAACAGATAATTCAACTGAAAATTCAAATTCGAACATTTTTACGAAAACAATACTTTCTCCATATACTACGTATAGGGTGGAGAAAGTAAAAAGTTAATGTTGTTTTTGAAAACAAAGCAGATAACTATTCTTATTTAAAATTATTAATTAATTTATTACTTAATTATTATATACTTATTCTTATTGTGTTTTGTCGTAGCACCAAACTTGCAAACTCAGCCCGATGTTATTCTTATGGCGAAAAAGTAAAATGTTACGTCTCCCTTAATTATGAACACAAATTAATAAAACTTGGTATGTGGAGTCACCTAGTTTAATTATATAGATATTTGCATAAAATCCATTTTTTTGTGTTCCTTGTTGCAGCAAACCTGCATACTCAGCCCCAATGTTATTCTTATGGAGAATTGGTAAAATTTTATATCTTGGTTATTTGTGAACATATATACTGTATTGATAAATCCTAGTATATATTTTCATTTAGAAATGATCTATTAATTCACCTAAAATACCCCGAAGCAACAAATACCTGCATACACAGTCTTATGTAAACCTATGGACATTGTGTTATGCCATGTTACTCATGGAAAATAAATAAATGTTACCATTATTGGTAATTATATACTATTCCCCCCCCCCCCACTTTCTAACTGATGTCATACTAAGAGAAATGAACTATTTTCGTTTGATTGTTGTTCAGAAAGGTTATTGTAGGCCCGCTGAAGCGATTAAAGTAAAATAGCCACATTATTTTATCGTTGAGTGTCTTTTTAGTATTTGGCCCGGCGGTGTTTGGTGTTTTGTTAGTGAGTTGTCGGCAACGGTTTGCCAATAGAAAAATAGTCAAATGAAAGTAATAATGCAACTGCAAATAAAAGAAAGTAATCTAATAATTAAAAGAAACAAATCTACCAGGAATTTACCTTTACAGTATGTAGGAACGAACACAACTAACAACTGATCGCCCAGTTTAGGTAAATTCCGTATAGGGGTTTTTTTTTATACTGTGATCAAAATAAAATATGACATCAGTAGTAATAGGTACACTATACCGAGACGGTCAAAGGTCACGGTCCAAAGGTCAACTTCGGAATAGCGCTAATTTTTGGCTTCTTAAGTAAACAAAGATAAGGAATATGTAAACAAAGATAAGGATTAAGTAAACAAAGATAAAGATTAAGTAAACAAAGATAAGGATTAAGTAAACAGTCTAAAGGTCATAGATAATAAATAGTGCTAATTTTTGACTTCTTATGTAAACAAAGATAAGTTAAGTAAATAATTAGTCTATCTCTCAAAGTTCAACCGGAGTCTGGCGCCATTGTGTCAACAAAGATAAGGTTAGTAAATATTAATTAATGTAAACAATTAGTCTATCTCTCAAAGTTCAACCGGAGTTTGGTCCAGTGTGTCAACAAATCAAAGTCAATAAGAGATTAAACTATGTAAATAATAATTAGTCTAACGATAAAATTTTAACCGGATGTTGGCGTTATCTTTAAATTAGTCATACAGTACTTTTCCATCCCGGTTTTACGCGCGATTTTTAAATTATTCGTTATCTTTAAATGAGTCATTTTAAACGAGCGATTTTTAAATTATCTAACTTAAATTAATCATAACGCGCGATTTTTTAATTATTTTACAGATTTTTTAATTAATCATAACCCGCGATTTTTTAAATATTTTACACTATCTAACTTAAATTAGTCAAAAGGGCTATTTTTAAAATTATATAGAATTTTATCTAATGATTCATCTTTTAACGCCACACACGCACGAATTTCAATTTATTTTACATTATCTATCTTTAAATTAGTGATATAGGGTAAAATTTTAGATTACTGTACTTCCACGATCATAGTTTCCACGACCCCCCACTCCTCCCGAAGATATCCGAATATACCCGAAATTTTCCAACGATAGTTATAATTAAGATCGTCTAATTTCTAAAAGTATGACACGAATAACTATAAATATAACAGGGAATGTGACACAGATTAAAATATTAGAGGAAAAGTATATTAATTTATTGTTTCCGAAAACAGTTCCAATGATTTTTATAACGACCACCAGTTTATAAAATATATAGAATGCCATCTACACTCTTTAAATTTTTATATTTCCCGATTTATTATGTATTAAAAGTTTTTTAAATATATTTAAAAATGTTTTATAAATTAAATCATATAAATAATTTTACACTTTTATCCATTTTTCTTACGTATCCAAATGGTTGAATTAAAATTATTTATATGATTTATATGATTTCTTATTTTGAAAACACCAGTTTTTATGTTCTTACTACAAGACTGCTATCAAAACTATGCCAAGTTTGAAACGTAATTTAGGAATATATACTTTGCCCAAAAATGAAATATTATTATAACAAAGTGTAGAGAATAAATCAAAGAATTGAACTGTAAACTCGTAAATTATCTTTTCATAAAAGTTTTTGACTTAAAATTATTTGAATAACAAAAGTGAGGAGAAATATAGAAACATCCCACACATGCTTGGTATACAACGGTCAGATATGAAGCTGCATGGGGAATAACCATTAATTTGAAATTACAGCCTTGGTTTGAGAACGTCAAAACGCTCTCATTCCCAAGCTCATAGACAACAAACCTTTCTAGCAAAACTTATTTGGTTCACAAGAAATGTTAGATTGAAGCATTCTCTACACATACATATCAAAATATGTCTAAAAATAGACTTCCATCACACAGATATCACGTGTAATTATAGTAAGACTGTTTATTGGTTGGAAAACTGACCAATTGAAAGGGTCTATAAAACGCCCCACAACTTTAGAACTATTTGTCCGATTTTTGATTGGATGGTAGTTTTAGATAGGGGAAAGTGTGATGCATCCATTAGTATATAGACATAACTCAGAAAAATACTGGACGAGCTATAGGGAGGGACATAGAAACTGGAAATTTATGTCATTTCGGCGTATTTCATTTGTGTGACATTTGCTTTAAAATCAAAACTAAAACGATGATTACGTATGTAAATATTCGATTTAGAAAGAAATTTCAAATACAAAAATTAAAGTTTGAAATATTACCTTTCCAATGGTGTTTGTATTTTTGAGATTGGAAGATTTTTAGTGGGTCAAATATTCGATACAAATGCGTTACAAATGTGTTGTCGTAGCCGGGAGTGATCGTACGAAAATATTACCCCCCCCCCCCGGTTGTTGTAACCCCCCCCCATACGGCCATCCTGGTTACGCCTATGAATGGATGTAAAAAGTTAAAGTTACAAGACGGCCGAAGTCAAATTGTACAGTTGACGCAGACGGGGAGGGGCTGTCTCATACGACTGCGCTACTCTCTAGTGGATGGTTCTTGAAGTAATAATTGCAGGTTTTAGTAGATTTGGCGACTTCAGCGCAGCCCGGTGGTGGGCCGCTTAACTATTTTTTTGTGTAGAATTTTTAACATGGAGCCTGTGCTTCTTATAGTATTCTGTATTCATTGATAAAACATAGAGTGGATGTTGGCCGGGTAGCGTTAAGGGTCGCTCTAGCTGTCGGCCATGTTGGCTGACACTCCATAAGACCAATGTTAAATTAAAATCCAAATTTTTCCTTTATTTTTGATCGGAAAATTATAAACGATATGTCATTTTAAAGCTATGGTCAATATGCATGCAAATGGCTTATTAAAAATTAAGAAAAATATTTTGTTTAATATTTATTTATTAACAATTTAAAACATTGATTTTTAATATTTTTTTATGTTCTCACTATTAATTATAGCGAAAAACTACCAAGCCATTCGCCTGAAGAATTTCATCACCAAGATTTTGGTATTTTTTTTAAAACGCTATTTGAACAATTGTGGGTTTTAAATGGATTTAGGCTGAGCAATGTCCGAATAACCTACCGCCGCTATAGGGTGATTTTTAATATTTTTTACGTTGTAACTATTAATTATAGCGAAAAATTACCAAGCCATTCGGATGAAGAATTTTGCCCCAAAAATTTGGTATTTTTTAAAAAACGCTATTTGAATAATTGCGGGTTTTAAAAGGATTTAGGATGAGCAATGTCCGCGTAACCTACCGCAGCTATAGCGAGTCGCAGGTTGCTTTCTGTTTTACTAGAGCTGACCCTTAACCGGTTATTGTGCCCGATGAGTCACCCAATGTTTGTAGAAAAGCGCCCCTCTCCACCCACCCCCTGTCCAGTACGGGTAACTGATTCCCGCGCACACAGCTAAAGTCCTCGATCTACAGTAGGAGTAGGCCCAAGCTAGCTGCGCGCGCGGCAACCAGTGTATTAGCCGTCCTGCTGACATTCTACCAGTGTTCCGCGTCCAACTATACTATACACTATAAACGACTTTCTTTACACCACGATTACACTGACTTAATGTTGATAGAAAATTCTGAATTTTTGTACTTCGTTTAAGAAGACCCTAACAGTGCATAAGCTGCACTAAACACATTTAATTTATAACAAGTATTTAATTTGTAATAACAAAATAATATCAAAGTGAATTTTAATCTTCCGAATATGACATGAAAAATATGACCTGCGGGGAAGTTTTTTGTATTTTGGTCAGGAAAATTTCACCAACAACAAAGTTTTCGATTATACAATGAACTAATATTTGATTTACAAACTTTTTTGTAGGAGCACTGTGTCAGTCACAACCGTGGTTTGAATACAAGTTAAAATATTGTTTGAATATATGTCTCGGTTATTTTCAAATGGTCCTTTATCCAACCAGCAAAAATGTTGGTAAACTAAAAAACCTCATAAAAATGTAATAGTCTACTTTTAATTAGCAATTCCATTTTTTCTCTGTATTTATTATAAAACAAACATAACAATGATATATTATAGTGATATTAAGTTATATAACAAAATCGTTTGGATAAAGAACGTTTTGGAACCAAAACAAGGATAAGGAACATCTTGAATAAAATTACAAAAACAAATTAATTTGAATAGGGATAGAGGACGATTTGAAAATGAGCAACTCATATAAAGTTAAAAAAAAATATTATTGCCTTATTTATGTTTTCTAGAAATAAATCGTTACCAAACATGTTAGAAAATATATTAATATTTGATTAAACAGGGTTTGCATAGCACATACACTTAAAATTTGATTTCCAGACGTTTCAGAAGAGGTCGCAACACCATGGTTTACTGGATTTAATTGCTTAATAAATTAATCACAAGTAAATTACATTTTGTTAAGCCTACAGATACCGATCCTTCAGAGCAACAAAAGTATGTAATAAAATAATTAATACAATTTCAAGTTTTTTTTTAGAGTCACTTCCGCCCCTCGGACATTACACTTTTCACTGTTTTCGTCTAAAGATTAAATTTATAAAGTGAAAAGTTAGAACGGCTGAAGTATAGGCGATTAGTAAGCACAGTGATGTTATTTCTATTTAATCTGCACGCCTGGTTGGTGGCTCTTGTGTTTTAAAACAACATTATTATCAGATTTCCGTAAAACTCTATACTGACGACTTGCCTTGCCATCTGGTAGCTGGAGCAGAACCGTTCTACGGAGTAGCGCGTGGAGTAACACAAATGCCAAGTTCAGCGACCTATGAGACTTCTATCACCTATAAATATCTACTCTATGCTTCCATTCTCACGTTAAATAATCCTCAACCTGGTGACTACATTTGTAATTCCGCTGACTTAACACATTCTTGTCCAACAGATTAATTTATTACACTCACTTCCGTCTCGTGCATGTCTGTTCGAAGATTTTAAATACTCAAGTCTTCTTTTCTTTCTTAGACAATTAGAAAGAAGCAACTGATAAAGTACGGTACCATTAGGCGATGTCTTGTCGTGGTCTTTTTCTTTTAATACAATTTTCTAAATAAATAAACTTATTTTATTGTATTTTATTCTCAAAATTGTTTACAGAAATTGTATGAACGGAAAGTATAAAAACAAGAGTATTTTTATGAAGAGTAAAAATAAACATCATTGTTACGAAGCCTTTTATAAGCTTGATCACATTATTTTAATGTTTACGAAGTATAAATGTTCCACATCGTATTTTTATTTTGCTGGATAAGACCACAAGCTGCGTAAATGTTGTGGAAGCCATAGAAAAGAGACTATCGTCATAAAACAGCCAAGAATTTACACAGATATTGAAAAATATTTTAACAAGGTATAGTTTGCATATTTATTAAGAAAAGCTTTTTTATTTATTTAGTAAATAGCACTGAGATAGGACCAAATTCGTCTAGCGAATAACACAGATTAAAATTTGAAAGAAAATTAATAGGGAATCTTACATTTACGCAATGATTGGTAGTAGATATTCATAAATATAAAGTCTTGGTCATAAAACAACATTGATAATCTTATGCACAAAAGTTGTCGTTAACCCGTTATTGTTTATATCAAATATGCTAATATTTTGAATAAAGAACACGTTGGTTTATTAGATACAATCATTAACAGCAAAGTTCAGCTACAACCATTTAATTTTACTAAGTTGTTTTACGACCTTTCCATAAAAAAAAAATACTGATTAGGAAAAGCAATCAGATATAAATCTATATGAAACGTTTCAATGGATAGAATTTTTACATCAAAATTAGTTTTCAACATTAATACTGTTCAGGAAAAAACAACTTTTATCGGTTTTTTGTTAGCTTAAATGTTTTGATAAATTTCGCTTTCTAGAGAAGACTCCAATTAATAAAATAAAGTGTAATCAGAATAACAATTGGATGGACGCGCCTTTTTTTAAACGAATGTAACATTGTATGGTACTGGCTTTGAAAAATTCACGCAGACTCACTTGATGTAATGCATGGAATCATTTTGGGACTTAATTCCCTAAACGGCCATTTGCCAGTTCACCATTAAAGTGTACTTGCTTCAATTTAATTATTTTCATATTAGAATAAAATCATCATTAGTTTAACTGCTTGGTAGAGTTGAAACAAGCGGAATTGCTCTTTATAAAAATATGGTAATAATAAAAATAGTATTTAAGACATGCACATAGTATTATATACTAAACGACTTTCAAAAGTCGACAAATTGCATTATTATATTGTTTTCTTTAGTTTACAAAGATATTGAAACACATATTATAAACGTATAGGTGCTACATACCTACATTACAATTGCTAACAATTGCTTCATCCCTTTTCAATATTAAGATTGCGTCTAAATATCTGATGCAACTGCTACTGGCATATTAATATTGCCATTACCTCACAAGGGAGGTTTCATCAGAAAGTCAGAATTGACAGTCGATTAAAGAGTTAAATACCGTAACTACTAATTTATTCGTCATGACAGTAACATTTCTAACAACCTTAACCTAACAGTAAATTGATAACAGTATTTAAATGTTTCATAATACTCTTTAAACGATATCAATTCTGATTGGATCGATCTTTGGAGGTCTGGAGTGAAATTGATGTCAGAAAAATAATACGTTTAAAAGTGTCTACAAGAGATATTCTAGTCACGATCAAAATAATATCCCAATATTATTGATGAGCTATTAATTATTACAAATATCGAATGTAATATAAATTATTACATTCATAAACCCCTCTTTTGAACAAAATATGCATCTTGTGCAAATACTATTACCATGGAAATATTTAAATCTGTCCTACGCGTTTGTTACACGACCTCCTATCTTAGCTAGATGCTGAATTGCTGAATTGAATATTATATTACAGACTGTTTCCCAACCCTGTAAATTAAGGTTGGAATAGTTGCGTTTACAGATACGCATCACGCTGCACAAAATAGTAGACTCTGCTGAATCTTAAATATATATGTTGTTTCGGATCATAATACATTTATTTTTCGTTAAATAAATAATTTATGTGAAAACTTCTTTATGCGCACCTTACGCTCTTTCTGAACGGTGAACGAAACTGAACCGTCACGCTCGGGTCGGTGACGCTGAATCGGGTATACTCGGCTTCAGTCGCCATCAGCCATGTTTAGTGTGTAAATAATTTCGTTTTATTATAAAATGTGTATTATAATAATTCGTGTCTGTTTTGTATATAATCAGTGTAATATTTCAAGTGTATATAATGTGTGTATACAGTTAGTGTTTAATACTTTATTTGAGAGTAGTTCAATATAATACGCTTATGTTATTGTATATACGTAGTCGGTGTAACATTTAAAGTGTATACTTGTGTTGCGTGTTACTAATAGTGAAACATTTATTTCGCATCAAGGTAAGTTCTCGCATTTCTCTAGCAATATGAAGTACTCAGAGACACATTAGTATAAGTTAATAATGATGGTATTAATAAATTTCTCGCTGACATAAATTATAAATACAATAGTTTAATAGATGTACATATTTTTTTTTATGAAAACGTCTTTAGGCGCACCATGCACACTTTTTCCCATGAAATTTTATTATTTTTATTTCAATATTATTATTATTTAATTAAATTGTTTTTGACATGTTTGTTTAATTTGACAGGTCCTATAAATGTTGTAATATGTATGTGTATATATACACTGAGAGAAAAAAAAAATATATATATATATATTAAAATTAGAAATATTCGAAAATCATATAAGTTTTCACTTCTACCGAGTGGTCAAAAGCACACACCCACTTTTTTACTTTGGTTTTGTAAAATTCTGCACTGGCAGATATTTGTACTTAGCTCTTTTTTTAACTAAATGATTTCAAGTACATTTTGTCTGACTCCTCAAGATTATATTGATATTCCATACTCGTGGGATGCATTTCGTGTTGTTTTAGGGGGTAACTGAATAGCTCCATTATCTTTAACGTCTCACGCGGGAAAACGATGTAGGGCTACACAAGAGGTGATGCTAACTTTGTCTAAATTTGACATTACAAGATTATCTTCTGTGACAAAAAAACAAAAACAAAAACTGCGAGATCCTTTGTTTACGTTGATATTTCAAATATTATTTGTAAATTAACTTTGTTTAGAGGAAGGTTCATAAGCAATTTATTAGTTTGTGTGGCCATTTTGTCCCCGTTCCAAAGTATAAATACAAACTCTTCCACAGATAACATTGACGAACAAGTATAAAAACCTTTTTATTCATAAATACACATAACGCATATTAATTATTCAACTAAGAACTTTTTAATAATCTACCATCTTCTATAATAAACAATCTCTTTCAATAGCTACTGCTTAGGTACATAGTTAAAATGTTGGTAAAAGCAAAGGCAAATTATATAAAGTAAATATTTTGGGTTGTTTTAACCTCTTATAGCGTATAGCCGGTAACTAGGTTCGACCCACACAACTTGTGTTGGAGGTCCCGACTGTAGGAGACTGGACTAGCGCCTTCAGCCTCTCCACCACTCTGCTCCTCCTTTACTTTATAAATGTCGACGTATAATATGATTTCAAGTAATATTAAGATTCATTTTGTTTGGTACCAAGTCACGGTTGTTTAATTAATAGTTGTTTAATTCGGAAAAAAGAACAAAGAAGTCACGTGGCGGAACCATATAAGGTAACTTATTGATAATCAAGCAATATCAATTAGTCTATTGTGTTCATACTTTAACGATGAATTCTTTAATTTTTACCAGCCAAATTTAAACCAGCTCATAAACATTTTTGTAAATTATAAAAAATTAAGTGTTATAAATTACGCGAACCAAAGTATTATAATGAGCCGAGCTATTATCTTACTTGTATGTCGTTAGCCTGAAACTGATATAGATATTTATAGTAAGGAGCGAGTGTTCCTGACAGTAATCTGTCGATTATAGGTTACCTGATATCTTTACTGTAAACTGTATAGCAGCTTCAGTACAGACAACTGTAAAATAAAATAAGTAGAGATTGTTATGTTCTTAAAGACGGAAATTTACATTTCAAATTTGTGAAATATTTAAAAACAAAACAGTAATAAATATTGAAGCAAGATACCAATAAAAAAATATATAGCCAAACTGCATTAGGCTAATTTATTTATTTAGATTTTGTTTTTAAAAAACATTGTTTCGACTATTTTTATGTAGAAAATATAATTTGTGTAATACTTAAGGGCTACGGTATTGTAGAACTGCGCAAGTGCTAAACTCAAGAGTTTATAGATCGCTACCTAGATTGCCTCATATTCACCGAGAAAAGAAAAACTAGGAGACATATTTAAGCTGTTCAAATTGGCACGCAGTCAATCTACAAAAAGATGCTTAAATATTATTTTCAATTTATATTCAAAAGGCATAGACAAACAGTTTAGAATAAACTGCATAAATTTCATAGCAGCTTAAAGATTTCACGAGGAAAATGTTTTCCTCATTAGTACAAACTGTTTATAAAAGTAAACACTATTTAAAACAAGCTTCCTTGCTCTCCAAATCACCGATTTATAAGGAAAGGGCGCCTAGTTATTTTCAAGGCTCAAAATTTGCGTTTTATGGTTTTACTAGCTGAATACTCGCTACGGGGAATTGTTTTGCATCACTATGTTACTTAATTGTAATATTTCTCCCTCATTTTCTTTTATTACATGTATTTTCATTTAGTTTGGTGCGTTTTGTTCATTGGCTGCCCGTCAATAGTCTTCGTCAAGGTATGTTTGCTGAATAATTTAAATCAATTAAAAATAAAGAATTCAGAGTGAAGAGCGTCTTCTTTTTCAACTGCTAAATCTACAGATTGGTAAATCACAGTCTTAGCTGGATGTTGCAGATCGAACAGATACGACTTTAATATGCGCATGCATAGATCGGGATAGATTTTATCAGCTTTACGCATTTAAATATTTCCTTAAAATTAATAAATACCAAATTTCAGATCTTTAGCTTTAAGGAAAGAAAACCAATTAATATTTATGGTTTTAGGGGTTGTTTCAACCCTTAAACGCGAAATATTTCAAAATCATTTCTTAGTGCACCTCTAGCACCTATGGGCAATATGTGTACCAAATTACATGTTCCTAGGCCATTTGGTTTTTGAGATATAAAACAACCAATATTTATGGATTTTAGGGGTTGTTTCAACCCTTAAAGGTCAAATATTTTAAAATTATTTCTTAGTATGTCTCTAGTGCCTATGAACATACTTGTACCGAATTTTACATTCCTCAAGGTTATTCAATTAATATTTATAGTTTTATGGGTTGTTACTATTTTTCAGTCCCTTAGCATAACGTTACAAAGTGTATAACTGGTTTATTTTATATGCATCTTGTAAGAAAAATGTACACAATTTCAGCTCTCCAGCTTTCAGGAAAGAATAAAAATTAATATCAATTGTTTTAGGGGTTGTTACTACATTTTCACCCATTAGCAGAACGTGACAAAAAGTAAAATAAGGTAAAATAAGAACGTGGTTTACTTTTTATATGTGATTTTAAGAAATAAATGTACAAAATTTCAGCTTTTAGCTTTGGAAAGTAAACAAATAATATGTATAGTTTTAGGGGATGTTTCAACAGGAAAGTATAAAAATGTTTATTTATTGTTTGTAGGGGTTATAATCACATTTTCACCCATAGCAGGACGTAACGAAATGTAAAACTGGTTTACTTTTTATATGTATCTTGTAAGAAATAAATGACCAAAATTTCAGTTTTTTGGCTTTAAGGAAAGTATAACAATCGGGATGGATTTGATCAGTTTTACGCAGTTAAATATTTCCTTAAAATTAATAAATGCCAATTTTTAGATCTCTAGCTTTTTTAAGGAAAGAATACCAATTAATATTTATGGTTTTAGGGGTTGTTTCAACCCTTAAACGCGAAATATTCAAAATCCTTTCTTAGTGCGCCTCTAGCACCTATGAGCAATATGCGTATCAAATTCCATGTTCCTAAACCATATGGTTTTTGAGATATAAAACAACCAATATTTATGGGTTTAGGGGATGTTTCAACCCTTAAATGCAAAATATTTTAAAATCCTTTCTTAGTGAGCCTCTAGCAC
>JAGFPH010000044.1:900928-911348 GCA_018207615.1 Philaenus spumarius
TGCTATTTTGCCTCACTATTTGTTTGATAAAAATAAAACTAATCAATATACCGAATTGCAATTAAAACCATTAGAACAAGAATTAAATTTTCTATAAAACCAAGGTTTTTTGTAATGATTTGTCAATAATAATGCCTTTAAAAATTGGAAATAAAATAAGAAGTTGGGTAAGTAAATGTTTTAGGTTACATTTCAAGACCATTTTTTACTACTTAAATGAAACATAAGGCAATATCAAATGAAATTAAAAACTTCCTCATTTAATAACCTTTAAAATGATGTATAAATGTTAAGTTTTACGATTAGGTATGACAGTAAAAACTCTAAGAAACTGGAATAAAACATGTTTTACTGATTTGGTTTTAACAAAGAAATTTACTGAAATGATGTACTTATTTGTTTTACGAAATCAGCTGTAACTTGGTATTGGTTGAAATCAGCTGTTATAATGGTATTATAATTTATCGCCCAGTCTTAATCAGCTGTTGTTAATACTACATTGTTGTAATAATTAATTGAGTCATCATTTAATTTGCACGTCAAACTGAACGTGTTTGAGATGCACGTTGTGTTTGAGATACACAATATCTTTGTGTTGTAAGATATGCATTTTCTGATATGGATCCTTTAACAGATTTAGAATATGCTGATATGCATTTTGTATACGGCTTTTGCTCCGGTAATGCGGCTGAAAGCCGTCGCGAGAACAATCGTCGTTTAGCTGACAGAAGGATTCCTGATGTCAGAACCTTTACCAGGGTACATCAGAGTTTGTGAGAAAATGGACAGTTTCCTACTAATGGTCGCTTAGTTGACAATTTCATACAAGATGTTGCCATAGAAGAAGCTGTGCTAGACCGAGTAGAAGAAGATCCATGGACAAGTACAAGAACTGTGGCCAGTGAATTGGGCGTATCGCAGACATATGTATCAAAACTACTTCGTAAAGAAGGACTGCATCCGTACCATTTCATCCGCGTTCAGACTCTTGAACCGAGATATCCTCCTCAAAGACTTCACTTTTGCCTTTGGATTAGACATAATGATCATGGCGACTTTCTTAAGACAATTTTGTGGACGGATGAATCGTCATTTAATCGAGATGGAGTTTTTAACTTCCACAACGAGCATCATTATGCAGTTGAAAATCCGCATATGGCTCTCGAATCATGCAGTCAGACAAGGTTCAAAGTAAACGTATGGATCGGGCTTTGCGTATGCGCATCATCTACCAAGCAGACGGTGCACCTCCACACTTCAGCAACGCAGTTCGAGAGTACCTTAGCAACCGTTTTTTAGATGTGGATTTGCTTGGCCATCACGGTCACCAGACCTCACTCCTATAGACTACTACGATTGGTGCTTCCTCAAAAAAGAAGTCTACCGCACCCCAGTGCACACAGCTGAGGAAGTAAGAAATAGGATTGTGAGGGCTGCTGCTCTTCTGCGCATTGACACCAACTTATAGGCGAGTGTGAGAGAACTGCGAAAACGAGTCAAGGCATGCATTAGAGCGGATGGTGGCCATTTTAAAAACTTGCTTAGGTAGAATAGTTTGTAACCTCTTATTTTATTTTATAATTTATTTGAATTTCTTTGTTTAAACCAAATCAGTAAAACGTCCATCCATATCACAGAATGAATATCTTACAACACAAATGCCTAGTTCAGTTTGACGTGAAAATTAAATGATGACCCAATTAATTATTACAACAATGTAGTATTACCAACAGCTGATTCAGACTGGGTGATAAATTATAATACCATTATAACAGCTGATTTCAACCAATACCAAGTTACAGCTGATTTCGTAAAACAAATAAGTACATCATTTCAGTACATTTCTTTGTTAAAACCAAATCAGTTAAACGTATTTTATTCCAGTTTCTTAGAGTTTTTACTGTCACACCTAATCGTAAAACTTAACATTTGTACTTCATTTTAAAGGTTATTAAATGAAGAAGGTTTTAATTTCATTTGATATTGCCTTACGTTTCATTTAAGTAGTAAAAAAGGGTCTTGAAATGTAACCTAAAACATTTACTTACCCAACTTCTTATTTTATGTCCAATTTTTAAAGGCATTATTATTGACAAATCATTACAAAAAACCTTGGTTTTATAGCAAATTTAATTCTTGTTCTAATGGTTTTAATTTCAATTCGGTATAGTGATTAGTTTTATTTTTATCAAACAAATAGTGAGGCAAAATAGCATGATTTTGAAAAAAAACAAAATACGCGACTACAGCCAAACGGTTGAGAATCGGACATGGGCCCATATGAACTTTTTTATTCCATTTAGTGAGTAGAACACACTGGCGAAGTTAATGGTGTCAGTAGAAACTCACCCTGTGTATACATAGATTAAACGTCTAACAACTGTTTGTGTGCACTGTCGATACAATAACATTAAAATTGGTGTATACCTAACAAACCCTGAGTTATTAATTTGTGTACATTTCACAGTATTAATAAAATAAACATTTAGGCCAGTCGGTAGGGGTAATTTTAGACCAAAAGTTCCAGTAATTTACAATACGGCTGATTTTTTTTATAAGTACATTAAAGTATGTAGATTAGCATAAAAAAGTTTACCAATCTATCGATTTCCCAAAGTCGAAAAAAGAAATCGAAAACATTTTTTTTCCCGATATTCCTTAATATTTCGAGCTGGGATGAAGATAAAGAAAAATAAAAAATACCACCGTGTAGGGGAAGTATTTTCAATAAATAAGGTCACATGTATTTCTTTCCTCCGAGCAAATAGTTTGTCTGGAAAAAATTCGATAATGCAGGTATGTTTTTCGTAGCAGGAGAAATCACTAAAAGTTGAAATCACATTCATATATGAAGCGTTGGCTCATTCTAAATTGGCTGAATTTTAATATATTGAATTTAAACTTGACATAGGAGTTAAAATATATATTTTAAACATTTATGCTGAGTCTCAGCTTGTTATCTTGAAAATGACCCGATCTAGAGCCACTTGACTTATCAATGGGTTTCTCGATTTTAGGAGTACCGGACCCATGTAGAGGTTTTAGGGCTTGTGTGCAATTTATATATTCTCAATGTTCAACAATAAGATTTTCGATGTAATACTGAAAGTGCAAGCAATGCACCAAATCTAACGCATAATAAAAAAAAATTCGACTAATAAAATATTGTTGTTATTACAGTATTAGCGAAGTGTTGACTACACACTAAAGATAAATTAAAATTCTAAAACATATTACAAACCTATACGACTTACAGAATCAAACAGTTGTGACCGCGTTCTGTTAGGAGAAAATCTTGTATTTAAAATGTTTTATATTACACCATGACTCGACAAATATCAAAGAAAGATAACAGGATGTTTTTTATACGCTCAAAAACTACTTTAAACATAAAATCACAGCATCCAGAAAAAATCTTTCATATAAGCACCTCATAATATAGACCAGAAATAGCCTAAGTCCTGTCAACCTCGCTAAAAAAAAACCACACATTAACTTAAAATAAAAACATTATGATTACCAATACCGAACAGAAAATACTATTTACTTCAACAGAAAATACAATAAATAAACGAACACAAAAACACAGAAAACCCACCTACTGTTCTCGCATACCCCTACACAAATAATGGGAACAAGTGGAAAAATAAATATTTAAAAAATAGTAAAGCATTGGACAAGATAATTTTAAAATAGTTTTCCTGATGTCTACCTTTTTCCAACTGTTCACTATTGATTCGTTGTAATGCCATTTCAGAATACACACACACCAAATATAATACCATGTGTGTATTATGTGTATAGGGCTGAGCATATAATTCGACAAATAAAAGAACAGATCTGCTCAAGTTTATTTGTAAGTATCAACCAATAGAAATTCATTATGCTTGAGTCATATATATATTACTACAGCTAATATTACTTTTTACAAACAACAAGCTCTTTGTATTCAAAGTTTGAAGGCATATGATTCAAGCTGAACGGTTAACAGTTTATAAACACAACTAATCAGTTCATAATTAGCAACAACTAGTTGTACAGTATTTCCAAGTTGAAATTGTAAAACGAAGAACAAAAATCCCTTTTACAGAAACAGGAAACAATATTTTGGTAAAGTAAGGGACGTTCAAAGCTAAAAGCCACAAGTACGCACTCAGTGCGAAATATTTCCGCAACGCAGCGGTAATACAAAAATGTAGTAAACTATTAAAATAAACTACGCGTAAGAGACATTTCGAGAAAACAATTTGTTATTGGATTCTGCTCCGAGATGTTGCGAGTTAAAAGCGATCATATAAGTAGCACACTGATGTTCCTTATGGGGCAGAAGAAAGGTCTGTGGAAACTAGGTGTGAAAAGAAAGGAAGAAACCAAATTTCACAAAACACCGATGATAAATAGCGAAGATAAAGACAGGTCGTTTAAGAGTAAAATATAAACAAATACAATTTTTATCTTTAATATCATAAAGTTTTTAGTATGTTATTTAAACAAAACAAGTTAAAAAATGAAAAATAGCTAAAAAAAGAAGAACGTCTTAAAGAAATTCTTGCTACACAATAATAAATAAGATACACATTTTGTAATAAAATACATAAAACTAAATCTGTGTGGGCCTTCACTGACAACTCTGTGAGGTCAAAGTTTTCCACCTGTTGGGTGGCGTCTAGCCCGTCTCGACGCCGTTAATACGACGCGTCCACGGTCTTTTTGCACAGACGTCGGTATATTTAGCCGCGGGTAGCTCGCGGGAGTAGAGAGGGAGAACAGTCTAACACCACTTGCATGCATAACCCTTGCCCTCCCACTTCATACTTCAAATAGTTAAGTTTATTTTTAAATGTTTTTTTATGTTTCTGTTTTGTTTTTTATTATTTTATGAACGGAGCGGTTAAAGCCAAGCCACATGTCAAGTTGAGGCCCGCAGCTGGCTACATTTAATTAAGAATGTTCAATTAAATTATGTTTTCCGGATGGATATATAAATTGGCAAACTTTCGCTGCTTTAATTCCGTCTGCGTGCTACAACTAATAAAATGTTTTACTTTTCTACCCGCTTAACTGCAACAGTAAATCCGAGTTGGATTTAGATAGTATATCCCAACGTGTTTAAATAACAAAACTGTGAATAGTTAGTTGTCTGGTATAATCCTTTGCAAGTTGAAAGTGAAGTGTAAAATATATTCTTTATTTTTATAAATACAAAGACAAGCATATATTACACTTTCCAGTGTTCAAAATTGTCAACATAATAATAAATACATATTTTACTAAGACTCAATTCAAAATAAGTAATGATAATGACAATCCAATCAGCATTGGAACTACAAAAGTATTTGTTTGTTCTTTACAGTTTTTCAATATTAGTGGCATATAAATTTAGGAATTTAGCGATCTAAATATATTTAGTAGGCCTACTAGTCTAATCTTGTACATTTTGGTATTACTGTAAGCATTTGTAATTAAAATGGTTCTGCTAGGGAGCAGTGGTATCAGTGGGTACAAGATAGTAGATTTTGCCAACAGTAAAAAAGAAATACAAATATTTACAATTTAAAAATTAATTAAAAATACAAATATTGAAAATGTGTTTACAATGCATAACTAGAAAATAACAAAGTTGACGATACATCTTTATTTAGTAGCGTTATTATGCAATAAGAAACGGTTGTTTTATAATTGCATAGCACGATTTTATAGTGTGTTAGAGTATTGAGGAAGAGTTACAATGCTAATAATGCGATCACGCAGCTGAGTTGAGCGAAGTTCCAAAATTAAGTTTATATGGTTTAGGGTGAAATTGGTCTATTCAAGAAGGCGATGAATAGCTGCCTACGTGTACGAAGTATATTAGTACTCACCCTAAAGCCTCGGCGTACGCACTGCTTCGTTCCGCTAGCACCGGACAAGTTTGCATCCGTCGGGCTTGAATCAGAAGCTGCCCTCACAGTAAATCTCTCACGTAGATTTGAACCGGGTATTTTTATGGTGTTTTACGTTTTGATCGGTTTTTCAGATAAAGCTCCACAAAATTTAATTATTTAAAAAATCTCAAAAAATCTATTATTTTGGTCAAAAAAACGTTCTTCCGGTTGTTGGATCGGTGCTCATAAACCACTACCGACCTTCGGTCTCACCATCAATATCACTGCAACAGTTTATCTTTCCTATGGATAAACCGGCACAGGAATTTTGTAATTAGGTGAAAAATACAAAACAAAAATCAGTTTTGTGAAAATAACATACTACATTTTTCATTAATATGAACCAATTGGGGTAGTTAATTACTAATCTAGATATAATTGCCAAACCCACACAATTATTTATAAATCAAAATCTTACGGTCATGTACATGATTTTACTAACAATATAGACACTCCGATATTAAGTTCACGACATAAAATAATACAAAGCACTTAAGATAATTTCGGAAACTGTAAAAAAGTTGTAAAACATAAATCACAAGATTTCAAACGGGACACCTTTTTTGATCAACGGAATTAATGAAATTACAATTGATTGGGTATTGTTAAGAATGGCGACCTTATGCAAAGAAAATAATTTACTCCTTAATAATAATACTGTAATGCCAAAAATGATACATAATTCAATAATAAAAATTTAAATAACTTCGATAAAGTAGGCCTACGGTAATACTAGAGTTTAATTTACTAATAAATATCCCCGTCAGTTTTGCCATTTAAAAAAATAGAGTTTCTTTTGTATTCAATGAAAATAACTTACTCCCGTAGTCCCAATGGGGCACTTTATATTTTCCCCCGTTCAATAAAGACAGCAAACAGGAAAGCATTAAAAAAATAAATATTATTTCACGTGGGTCTTGTGTAGAAGTTTATTTAGGGATAATTTTGGTATTTTAACTAGAATGGCGGTGCTGAGAAGAAAGTGTCGCGTCTGAAAGAGTTGGGCGTCGGCCAGTGGAATGTTAAGGATGTAAATCCCAAGTTTTGTACGTGGTTACCACTTAGGTTTGACTTATTTTGGCAACTTAATTTTTTAATAGAGGTAAACAAAGTCTCTCTAAAAAAAAATCGTATATGCATGTTTGCCTTTCCTTTATTTTTATCAAAAATATATGCCTCAACATAAAACCTGATCAAATATTTAGGTTTGTTTAAAATTGACCAGTAAAATATACCAACAAAAGACAAAGAAGATTAATTATAATATAATATGTATTATTAATCTTACTATTTTTACAATATCGTATACTTTCTACAATAACGACAAAAATGTCAGGATACAACATCTAATACTCACTACTGAATAATAAAATTTAAAACATGCGGACTGAAATAAAACACGATTTTGAACTATGCATTATAACCAATTTGTGAAATTAAATTAAAACGTATTAAATTTAAGTATACATTTAATACGCAATCATTCTTAATTATATATTAAATGTTTAACAACTGTTGGAGTGTATGCAATTCTTTTAAGTAAATTAAGTTATTATGGCATACATGGAATAGCAAATAATTGGTTTTAGTGCTATTAAGCTGACAGAAGACAGAGAGTTTCATACACCGACTCTCAAAAGTCTTATATTCGTCTTGGCAAATTAATTCACGAGGGGGTTCCCCAGGGCTCAATATTGGTATTGGGACCTCTACTGTTTTTGATCTATGTAAATGACCTACATGATATAATGTAGGGGAAACTAAAGGCGTATTGTGTGCTGATGATACTAATCTGACAATTTCTAGAGAAACATTACAAATTTAGAGACATCTTGTCATTGGTATTGGTATAGCTGACGATTGGTTTTGAGTTACGGTTTAACATTAAACCCAAGTAAAACACAAATGATTTATTTTATATGAAAATGTGTAATAAATAAAATACTTTTACCTTTTTTAGAAAATATTATTACAAGCACAGATTCTTCAAAACTCTTGAGAATCATTATTGATGAGAAATTAAATTGGAAATATCATATCTATAATCTTGTTAATATACTAAACTCTGCATGTTTTCACTTGGTGCAATCTCAAAAACTTGCAAATATGCCACAACTAAGATAGGTATTATACTTACGTTTACTCACGCCTCATATCTATCTGGGGTAATTCTTTTGAATCCGTAAACATTATTCTTGTAAAATAATAATAATAATAATTAGAATAATTTGTAATTTGAAGTATAGAGATTCATGTAGAAATATATTTGTTTTAATCACATTTTCAACCCTGCCATGTATTTATATTTTGAACGTTTTCCTGTATTTAAAATCCAACAAGGGTGGCGTCAGTCAGTACCAACATAGATATTCCTTCAGTCAGCAAATACTCCAATACCCAATTTATAGACTGAAGGTGTTTGAACGTGGTGTGTATAACTTGGGATGACGTTTTACAATGGACTGCCTCAGTTGTTGAAATGAGGCTAGGGCATTTTACTCAGTGAGAGAGTACTTGACAAGTAGACCTTGAGGCTATAACATTGTTGTTTGGTTACTTTGTGTTTGTTGGTATTTACTTTTGTTTTGTATGTAATAATGGTGCTTACACGATTTTATATCTTGTATATTTGTTGTTCAATCTAATTTAAAATATCGTATTTGTTCAAATGTTAATGTATTTAGTGTAGGACAAATTATATGTATACTTCAGCTTGCTGAACTTTGTATACCATAAATGAGGCAAATACATCAAATCATGGTGTGTATAAAGTAATAATAAAATTACCGTAGGCCTACTCAACAATCACCGAGTTATTAATTTGTGTACATTTCACAGTACTGTATTAACAAAATCAATCATAAAAAACTGTTTATATGCCCAATTGCCTTTTCTGTATTTCTATCCGAAATATATACAATGACCCAATAAAATAATCGACGTTTCAACACACTAAAACACTAGAATTTCAAACATGCCGTTAAGTACACATCTCTTTGCAAGTTATTCCGATAGAATATCAATTTTAGTCTGATTTTCACGCAATACAATTTGTTTCAAGAAGTTTTAGATTAAAAATAGACAATACAAAGAGGCTTAATATACACGTATTTGTTGTATGGAGGGGCTATGAAGCATGCCTAATAAATTTGACTTGTAGAGCATATTTTGTGCACCAAAAAACTTTTACTAAAAGCCATATGCAAAACATAAATACATTCAAAATTAGTAATTTCTACTTCAGGTGTAGATTGTAATCCCTTTACTGATATGTATCATAAATTTATATTGCCTAGTTCGAAAATAAAACTAACATTAACATTCTGCATTCAGCCATATCAATCATAACCATCAACCATAATGAAAATGATATAGTAGCCATAACAGAAACAATATTTATTACTAATTATAGATTATTATCGCATATATTATTTCTCAAAACTATTTTTTTGTCGGTACGCCATAACTTCCTTAATACATCATCAAATTACATGAATGAGGCATCATTTTAAAGCTTTCCTTAACCACTACACGGGAAAAATAGACAAACAGCTTAAAATTCATGTTTTAATAACAAAAATTGATTTAAAAAACTTTTATATTATACTCTGTATGTTCCTAATGAAAGGCGCCATCTATCCATCTGTTTAACTAGCATGACAGCTGTTAGTTAGATTGTTTACACTGTAAGATTGTATAGGGAAACTGTTATTTATAAACCAATGTAAATAAATAAACTTAATTAACTGAATTAAATGAACGTGTTAAATCAGGTAAATGTAGGCCTACTCCGAACTTGCGAAATATTCGCACGGGTCAGCTAGTTATTATTCATTACAGTTGTATCATTTTATTTCGTTAATCAATATCATTGTTTTGTTTACAACTGATAGTACAGCTTTGTGTTTCATTTGCAAATTGCATATTGAAATTTAAATCATCACAAAAGTGTATTAGTTGTTTTATTCGGCGACTAAAGCAGAACATCTTCGACTTTATATTTTCAATAAACTGAAAAAAGCGTTAAAGAATTATTCAGTCAATATTGCAAACAATATTCAATAGTTTCATGTAATTTCTTGTATTGTATTCCTGATAATGTGAAATAAACGATCAAATTATAATTTTTATCTTTATCCTCATTTTTAGCTCACATTCTAGACATAAACTACTCAAATGATTTTAAAAAATCTAAAAGCGAGTGTCTTATACGTAGTTTAAACAAATCTATCCAAACGCCAAACTCCCATTTTAAACTGAATGTATGCCAATTTTAAACTTTAATCTTGGACTGAAAAATTAAATGAAAAATGGGTTGTCACCAATGTTTGGTTTTTGCAATGTTTAATGAGGTATAACCTGAAAGGTCCTTTGCCTTCGTCTAATGCGACAATATTTGTAAAATATCTTGTCAAAAATATAAAGAAGCTGTATAAACAAAATGTTTAATGAGGTATAACCTGACCGGTCCTTTGCATTCGTCTATTCTGATACTA